>CM035791.1:13469189-13906689 GCA_020466265.1 Siphamia tubifer
TGTGGAGTTGTGAGGAGTTCTAGGTTATTATTATGATAGTATTTTACTGATCTGACCCGTTTTGATCTGTATGTGGAACCTAAAATTAAATTATCAGTATATTCAGTCATTTTTGTATTTCACAAAGTTATCCCAGGGGCCGGACTGGACTCTTTTGGGGGCCGGATTTGGTCCCCGGGCCGCATGTTTGACAGCCCTGATGTAAATGATGTAAATATCTAAAACATGCAGGACACCAGGCCTCCAGGACTGCAGTTTGACACCTCTAGTTTAGAGTGAAAAGGCTTTTTACTCCACACTGTCAGCATAGTGTAGCTGCAGAAGCTCCGACTTTATCCTCCGTCACGTGTTTGGGGAATAACCACAGAGATGACTGTACTCATGGAGTTGTGTAACATGTGTATCTGTGCCGGGAAGCATTTGTTAAAGTCTCTCTCAGTGGTTTTATGAGTAAATCTTTTAAGTTTACTGCCTTCATGTTTAGTTGAACTGCTGAATGAGGAATGTCCTATTGTAAACACAACATTTCATGCTGCTTCACACTAAAGGATTTTCAGTCACTAATCAGTGGAAAGCCTTTAAAGTGAAGCAGCTGTAAGAAACAGAATATGTTTGTCACGGAGCAAACAAAGCTTTGTTAGCAGTGTAATCCAACCCCAGTCATCAGTAAACTGAGGATGAGGCTGCACACAGGTGACACACTTACAGTAGAGTCTGATTTACTAAAGTAAAAACATGACTACACACACACACTAGCATGTTGTAGCTTAGCGACTATCAGAGTGTTGTGCATGTCATGTGGGAAAATTAGCTTAGTGATAAATATGCAGTTATATGCGTGTCCGATATCGAGTAAAATTCAACCTGGTATCAGTGATAGTGATACTGATATTTTATGCGACTACACCTAATATGTCTTTTAAAGGTATCATTACGCTGAAAACCACTGGCTGTTTTTCCCATTCATAGAAAACAACACAGAGAAACGAGCAACTCAGAAAACGTCTGTCCACTACACGTCACAAGGACATTGACGTCACCCACGTGGGGTTAAGCGCGTCCCCCATTGTAGCAAATCTGAAGTAGCATTAGCATTAGCATGTGTCGACGAGAGAATCATCATCATCTTTTTAATCTGTTACCCTCAGGGAGGCGTTTCAGGGCAATAAAGTCAAAAACAAACAGACTGAAAAACAGCTTCTTACCATGAGCTGTCGTTGCCCTGAACGTTGCAAACAACCAAACTTGAATCTAGACCATCTGTCATTTACATTTTTATAGGACATAGATCTTTTTAAAGTGCAATTTCAGTAGCGTGTGCATATGTGTGTGTGTGTGTGTATATATATATATATATATATATATATATATATATATATATATATATATATATATATATATATATATATGTACACAGATTTTATCCAGTTTTATTGTATTTATATTTTTTTATCTTGTACTCTACAGTTTTTATTTATTTATTTATTTTAAAATATGCTTCTCACACAAATTTATTTTCTGAATGTTTCACTGTTTTAACGAGAGTTGCTCTATTTTAAATTTCTTTGTTTCTCAAATGGGATAACGACAATAAAAAGGATTGTGATTCTGAGCATTAGCATCTACAACAGAAGACGGAGCCACAGTAGCTGTTGCACAAACTTGACAACTATAGTGGATCAGAGTGGTTCATATTCTCTCTGTGGAAATAAAGCCTTTTTCCCAGCAGGATGTTACTCTGAGATGGTAAACACACACAGAGCGAGAGAGGGGGGGGGTCCTTCATGCATTCTGAGCCAATCAGAGACGCCTTGTGACCGCGTCATAGACATGTATGAGGAAGTGCTAATGTTTGACCTCAACTCATTTTTCTACCCTCTCTATCATCTTCATTATTGATACATGAACATGTTAATTTGAAAATATTGAACATTTCAATAATACATCATCCAACATTGATACTGTTGTTTCTCATTCACAGGTTTTTGTTCAGGAGCAAGATCATATTTAATGTTTTCTACTTTAGTGTGTTTGTTTTTGTTTTTTTTTGTTCAGAACCTCCTGCCTTTGAAAACACTCTCTCTGCTGTGCTGACAGGCGGAAGAAAAAGTAGTCCCATCAACCACCAGTCATTTAGACAACATCTCAATAGTTTAGTTACTTTTCACTGTGTTCCTGTTAAGGATAGACCTAACATCAAATGACTTAAAGGTAGAGTAGGAGATCTTGGATCTTCCTGCAAGCTATGTTTTGAAAGTATACACACCCATGCCTTTTCATCAGCACACCCCTTGAAATCACGGCTTCAAAAAAACATTGCTGTCTGTATCGATCACAGAGGTTCATGAGCATTCAGAAGAATTCATGAACTAGTGTGTGTAGTGTGCTTTACCAAAACTAAAACTGAAAGGCAGGTATTAAATAGCAGAGCTCTGCCAAAAACTGGCTGCAGTTGTTGAGGTGAGGAGGTGATATAGGCAAAGTAAAAGGAAACAGAGAAGCAACATATTTGAATGATAGAACAAAAAATAGAAATAAATATATTAACATAAAAACTGAACTATAAAAATAAAAAAAATAGACATACAACCCCATACTTTATGCCCCTGATGTCGAGTTCCACCAGTGGCACATCACTATGAAACTCAAGAGAGGAGAATTTTGTGTGTAGGAGAAACTGAATTGAATGGGTTCTAAAACTGTACACACACACACACACACACACACACACACACAGATACTGGTTTCCATGTCTCATAAGAACCAAGTTTATAATCAGGTATCCATTGGGTAGTGAGTGTACGCACAACTTTTATATAAATATATACAGTATATGTATATGTATACAGTATACAGTATATGTATGTATATATATATATATATATATATATATATATATATATATATATATATATATATATATATATATATATATATATATATATATATATATATATTGCGGATATTCGAACACTGAGCTAGGAGCTGTTTCTTAGTCAGTGAGGATGTGGGATTTCGAAGCAACCATTTCTCCCACATCCTCTGCATGTACCCTCTCTCACTGGGGTTATTCCCGTCGTAACACTCCATCAGTACCTGCTCCATGAATGTCTTGTTCCAGTAGCCAATTTAACATCAGGGTGTCCTGGTTCCTCAACCCCTGTGGCGGACCTTGTTGTTCCGGGCTCCGTCCGAGCCGGTATGACTCTATTTATTGTATCGCTCATCGAGAGGTATAGGCATGTATAGTGTAAAGTGCCTTGCCTAAGGGCACACCTGGGATTCGAACCAGCAAGTCCGTGGTGTAGACCACTAAGCTATCCAGTCGCTACTCACAAGAACAAGCCCTGAACACCAGAGCAATAGAGGCCGGGGTCTACCACATCAGACAGGACCCCAGGTGTAGGCTGTGTAGAGAAGCCCCTGAAACAGTCCAGCACATCACAGCAGGGTGTAAGATGCTGGCAGGCAAGGCATACATGGAGAGGCATAACCAGGCAGCAGGCATAGTGTACAGGAACATCTGTAAAGAGTATGGACTGGAGGTCCCAGGGTCAAGATGGGAGAACCCCCCAAAGGTGACAGAGAACAAACAGGCCAAGATCCTGTGGGACTTCCAGATCCAGACTGACAAGATGGTGATGGCCAATCAGCCTGACATAGTGGTGGTGGATAAACATGAGAAGACAGTGGTGGTGATAGATGTAGCAGTCCCCAGTGATAGCAACATCAGAAAGAAAGAAGAAGAGAAGAGAAATACCAAGGGCTGAAAGAGGAGTTAGAGAAATTGTGGAGTGTGAAGGCAACAGTGGTACCAGTAGTGATCGGAGCATTAGGGGCAGTGGCCCCCAAGCTGGGAGAATGGCTCCAGCAAATACCAGGAACAACATCAGAGATCTCTGTACAAAAGAACGCATTGCTAGGAACAGCTAAGATCCTGCGCAGAACCCTCAGGCTCCCGAGTCTGAAGGAGAGGTGGGGCGAGAGGAACATTTATATATATATATATATATATATATATATATATATATATATATACAGTATATAAAGTAATACAAATTTTACCCAAATTAAAATAAGGTACAATATATAATTGTGTGCTGTCATCAGTAACACTTTACTTGACGGGTGAGTTCATAACAGTTTTCATAAACTGCACATAAAGCATTCATGACTGTTTCATTCATACCAAACCTGTCATGAATGTGGAAGACACGACGACAAATTTTCAAAATAAAAGTTTGCTTCTTTCAACAGTCCTGACATCTTTCAAAATAATCTTTACACTGTTACAATCCTCTTTGAACTACCTCAGTGTTGAAATTGCATTGAACATCCTAAGGAGAATGTCCTGAGCACCGCCCGAGTCCCACCCCCCCATGTGTCTGGCCGTACCAATGTAGCATCTACAGTACCATTCACCTACTACATATCGTCCCCAGATTAAAAAAAACAAACGTTTGGCACTTTTCCCTTTTTTTGGCAGGACTCCAGTGAACATGTCTTGCCCCCATGACCACACCTCTCCATTCCCACCCGCTCCAGCAAGAGGTTGTCAAATAATGACCCGTGCCGCAGTGCTTTGCGATTGTTGGACTTTTATTTTGAAAATTTGTCATCATTCTGTCTTCCACATTCATGAAAGGTTTGGTATGAATGTCTCATGAAACAGTCATGAATGCTTTATGTGCAGTTTATGACAACTGTTATGAATGTGTTATGAACTCACCCGTTAAGTAAAGTGTCTGAACAGAGAAACTCAGATGTCTTCTCCTTTCACAAAAATGTTAAAAACATTAAAAGATGGAACAGCTGGAAGTTTATTTAAATCTTGGTTGTCAGCTGATTAACTCCTGCCTTTATTTAACCATGTTAACCATCAGAAAAACTGTCAAACTCAAAACTCTACAACTTTACATTTTATTCAGTCTATTTCAGAAGTGAAATTATGATTTATTCATGTTTTTTTTGTGGATCCCAGCGTACTGTAAATTATGTCAGCTGGTATGTTACTGTTGCATCATCACTGAGTTTTATTTGGCCAAGCAGAAGGAAAACACAACCAGTACATGTTGGATTGTTCATCATTTCATGGCTTAGTTACTGTGAAGAGCATCTCTAACGGCCTGTGTGTTGGAACTGTCTTATATTTTATTTTCCTGTTGGATTGGTGTGTCATCAATGGAAATCAAACTGGAGAAGGAAATGGGGATAGTAAAATATACTCTAGATACCAAATAAACCCACAAATATTACTAACACTCTGATTCATACAGTACTGTCTTACACATATAATTATTATGAGCAGCTAAACCAATAACTGCCCTGTCTGATAAATGAATCACATACAATTATATTAACATATTTTACCCTTGTATGTTTGCCTCCAGACAATGACTGACAAAAACATATTATCCAAGTTTTTGTGTCAGGCACTTTGGTTATGATGATGATGATGATGATGATGATGATGATGATGATGTGATGATGATGATGATGATGATGATGATTACATACTTCACACAGATTTATATTTTACTAGAGGGAATTCTACATCCCTTAACACTTGAATTTAAATATAACTTTAAAAAAAAAGGAAATGTTAATTTAAGTGTATGTAATTAATTTGACTCGAGCACATGCAATAGATAGATATATATTTGTGACATTAAGCATTGGGCGTTATTGGGCGATCAATGTCCCCATAAAGATATGAATGTAAGCACAGAGAGGTTTATGTTGAATCAGTTGTCATGAATGTCATGAAATAGGAAACAATACAGTGTATTAGTTTTTCAATAATAAACATTAAATGGGGTTGAATTGAGCCTAAGGATAATCCAAGGGTTCAAAGGTCAACCTTAGTGTGACCTTACGTGGTGTTTTCCTCCTCATCACAGATTCACCTCTTTTACAAAAACACCTAAGTGGAGTTTGTTTTCATTTCCTCATTGGTCTGACCCCCCCTCAGGTGGATGGGAAGGTGGTCGATGGCGGCCTGTTAGGAGATGCCAACGGTGTTGAACCAGCCCCGGGCAGAGTGAAGGATTCTGGGAAATGGCAGAAACCTCGGTTCTCTCGGAAAGCCCTGATGAAATGCTGCCTGGTTAAATGGATCATCGCCAGCACGCAGCCACAGGACAAAGGTAAGACACGGACAAAACATCAGGACAGGAGTGGGCGGGGCCATGTGGTGGGTGTGGGGCAAAGCGTTTGAAGGGATTACTCAGCTACTTCCCTGTGGACACCTCTGACCCTCTGACCTCAGGAGTCAATATGCACAAAACTTTACCCATATTTACTCAAAGTAAAAAAAAACACAAGTTCTTAATGTGTTTTTTTCCATTAAATCACAAATTTGTTTATTATGACGTGAGAAGTTGTTCCATGGAGATGAATGGAAATATCCTCCTGAGACCCAGCAATGCATTTCTGTCCTCTATAGGGGACAAATGTTTCACAGTTTTACTTCAAAATTCTGACCATTGTAAATGACATTTCATTAAAAAATAAATTATGAATAAATAAAAAAAACGGTTGCATTGTGCAGATTACAATTTGTTTAAGCTAAACTTTTTATTTTCTTGGGTGTCAGAAGGATATGATGTTGTTTTACAGATATATTATTATTATTATTATTATTATTATTATTATTATTATTATTATTATTATTATTATTATTATTATTATTATTATTATTATTATATGTGATCCCTCTATCTCCTACTAAATAAAAAATATATATGTGGTTTCCTGGTGTGTTCACACATACTGCACCATGTTTCTGTTAAAAGTCTTCTGTGTTTTTAATTCACCTGTAGCTACAAAGAAAGGTCTTTTTGTATAATATATCATTTGTGCTACGCCAGAAAAACCTACTCTTGACCATGTAAACAACTTTTAATCGAAAAACGAGTGTGAAATTGTCATTTTTTTCTTTATGTGCAAGTTATATTTGGGAAATTAAGGGTCAATGGAAAAGTGACTAATGTCAGTTAGCAATAAATTATTTAGCATCTTTCTCTCTTATATCAAATAACTGTCCACCTTTCATCATTAAACTGCTGCGGTACTCTGACTACCCCTCCCCACCTTTACACTGCTCACACATAACACACATGAATTCAGCATCTGGTCCTGGTCTGTTCAGGTCTTATTGCTCCCTCTTGTGGTCTGGCTGTGATGGTGCACATTTAATCTGTTCTTCATAATAACATACAGTGGAACTGTAATCCTCTTTCGGCCATGTTACAACGTGTTACATAAAAACTGAGAATTATATAATAGCAAATATATGCTCATCTTAAATTTGTACTCCATTATATAAGAAAACATTTTGGAATAATCTGAGGGGGGGGGGGGGGGTTGTGCCTGGCACCACTTGTTTTTGTAGTGTATTACTGCATATTGCTTTAGCTATCATAAAATGTGTTAGTATTTTTTTTTTTTAGATTTAACAATGAGATAATTTTGTCATTTTTCTATTTCTTTTTTTTTAAAAGCTGAATTTGAATGTTTCAAATATTGAATAACATTGATTTCACTTGCTTTTTATAACAAATGCTCATGTCTTTGTCTTTCTACCATGTGATTTATGCATGATATATATGTCTTACATCATTTTAAGGAACGTTTTGTGTTAGTTTACTTAGGGATCACATGACCCTGATGTCACTGTATAGTTGAAGCAATATATTTGTCTTTTATAATAGAGGCCCATGGGTTATTGTCTTTCTACTGTGTGATTTATGTATGATATGTATGATATGACACTGTTTTAAAGTATGTTTCATGATATGTTACTTAGGGGGTCACATGACCTATGTCACTTTATAGGTGAAGCAATACACTTGTCTTTTATAATAGAGGCTCATTTATATTTATATATGATATGTTTTAAGGAATTTTTGTGACAGGTTACTAAGGAGTCACATGACCCTGATGTGACTGTATAGGTGAGGCAGTACATCTGTGTTATTGACTAAGCCCTGAGGAAGACCTGTATGATCGAAACATGTCAGCTTTTTTATTTGGATCTAGCCATGCTTTAATAAAGGCTTTTTAATTTACTTCCTCTTTGTTCACTCAGAGTTGCCTGGATTTATATTTGTTTGGAATGGACTGAACCCCTTTATCTAAGATACTACTTATTTAAGACACTGCGACCTTTTGAGCTACCAGTCATTTCTTTGATTTTATTATTGATATTACATCCTTTGGTCGAAATATAGTATATGTAACCGGTGATCTTTTTGTGATTTTATTTTGCTAGCATAGTATACTGTGGCTCAACATGATGCCTCTTTACTAGGATATAGAATTAAAAATGTTAGCCTAAGTGAAAATCTTTTTTTTTTTTTATCTTCGCATAAACTTTAGGTTTGTGGTGTACTAATGTTGTTATACCACTACCGTTTTTGTTTTCACTAAATTTGGGTTCTATCAGATTTTCTCACTTTTATTTCTTAGTACTCAATGGTTTTTTTTTTTGGTTTTTTTTCAGACTACCCTCTAGGGGTTTGGAGAAAATTGTACTGTAACATAAAAGTGTGTATCTTACTCAGACAGAAACACCTTGTAAACTTTATTTCTTTTACATTCATTGATCGCTCTTGTGATTCTTACCAGTCACAAGCGTGTGACCATTTAATTTTTTTCTCATTACTCCTGCATAAATAAATGCACATTTGCTCTCTATCAGATAAAACCTGTGAACTGCATTTGTTGTTCTATGTGTATTCTATCCCGTACTATTTTAGCAGAGTTAGCTACTGCAACAGTGATGCTCAGAAGATCATTAAGAATTTTCTGTTTATTTCTGTGTTTATTTGATGGTTCAAGGCTTGGGTCCTAAAGGTCAGACCACATCATTCTGATAAACTCATGTGACTCATATGGAGCTGCTGCTTCCAATTTACCCTGGTTAACATCATACATTTATTTGTAGCCTATTTATTTTGTGCCACATTAATACAGTAAGAATGTTATTTATTTGAATTTTCCTCTCATATGAAGTTAATATTTTTAAATGTGCTCTGACCTTTCCACTGATTTCATTAGATGAGTAGCTTTATCCTTTCTTCTCTACCTCCTTTTGTTTCTCCTAATGACCTTCCATTCCTCTGTGTCTTATAAGGCCTTCTTGTTTTCCTCATCACACTCATGATCACTGTAACACATACCATACACCTCTACTGTGACCTTTGTCTTTGGGTCAAAATACCTGCTGAAGTTCAAGAAAAAAAATTCTAAATATGTGTCTCCTGTTACTCATGTTAATCATTTCCATTAACCCTTTAATGGCACAAGTATCTTATTTAATAGTTGAGTTTTGAAGCCCTCTATATGATCACTGTGATATTTTTACTCCACCCCCTGAAGGTGAGAGTGTTGTATTTTATGGGTATTGTCTGTCTGTTTATTTGTTTCTTTGTCAGCAACTTTACACACCAACTACAGGACCAATTCTCATTAAATTTTCAGGAACGGTGTAAGGTTGTCCAGAATAGATCCCATAAAATTTTGGTAAATGTAGGTCAAAGGTCAAAGATAAATTAACCAAAAATATGTTTTCACAATGACAAGCAAATAAGGAAATCAGGTAAAAGGTTTGTTTGTTTGTTGTGCCTGGCAACACTTGTTTCATTTGAAAAACGTGATTTATACAATTAGGGGGCGGAGCCTTTAGTGTCACTCCAAGACTATCATTAACCCTTTAACTCCTTAAACTTTAACAGTTCCAGTCAAAAATGAAGAAAATAAGTAACAAAAGCAGCCAAAGACGTCTAAAAAAAACCCAACAAAATCTGCAGACAGAGACTGTTGGTGATGCCGTGTAAACATTTTAAAACTTGTGGAGATTTGGCTTTTAGTCTAAACTCTGGAACAAGCTGCCAGTTTCAGTAAGGTTTAGCTCTGAGTAAACATTTAAAAAAAACAACTGAAGACTTTACTGTTTAGACAAGTGTTTGTTTAGTTGCCTGTGTCTTTGTTTTATATGTTCTGTTTTATTGTTTTATGTATTTTCATGTATGTTATGTGAAGCACTTTCAGTTACTTACTTACTTGTTGTTTGTCTTTATAAACGTGCATGTTTACAACTCTGGTGTGGACTGCATCAAATTGTTTAAGAAATTAAACCATAAACTGAAAGACTTTTACAATGGATTAGTAAAGCTGTATTTCCATTAGTCCCATATGTGTCATTTATCTTGACAACTATCCCTTCTACTCACTTTAGGATGCTTTTTGGTATCTACTAAACTAAGGTTCTAAGTGATACTATAATGTGTCAGCATCGTAACACATGGTGGAGTTGTCTCTGCGTCAAAGCGTTATCAACATGAATCAATAATCAAGAAGCTTCATTTGTCATTTTGCGTATCCAAGGATTACAAAACGAAATTTCAGTTGTAATAGGAAAAAAGCAAATGCACAAATAGTGAACATATATCTACTTTTACACAAAAACAACATCACATTACTCAAGGTCAATCATCTGAGATTACACAAAATCATCACACATGGTATATACAAAAGATAAAGGTGCGAAACAGAGCAAAAAACACAGGAGTTGTTGGATTTCCAGCGCCCTTGAGCACTGGAATGTTATGGACACATTAGGATAACAAGGAACCAGAGATAGAAACAAGGACATCTGCTTCGCTTTAGGAGATAGATCAAAATTGTAACCCTTTTTTTAGGGTTTATGTTGTCCATTTAATTTAGACATTGCTCCATACAGCGCTCATTAACCCTGTGTTGTTGTTGTTGTTGTTTTCTCAGTTCGTCAACCTCTGCCCTCAGTCTAGATAAAACTCTCAGAGCTTCATGTGACATGTGACCCATCATTAAAAAATGTTTAAATTAAAAATAAATTTGGAGTTACAGTAAATGGTGGGAAGTTAAATTCAGTCAGTAACGCAATGATGGTATTCTGCAAAACTACACTGTGGTCGGTAGTGGAGAAAATGCTCTCAAGAAATAGTTCCTGGTATCCATGTAGAATGGAGTAATCGAGTAGGGCCAATACCATATAGTGGAAACGTGGCCTAATTGTGTTTGGTGGAGACTGGAAGTGTTCTTTACTTCCTTCAGACAGGAACAGTCAAGAACACCATCCTCAGTCAGCCACAATTCTGAGTAATTTAACATCATAAGAGAAAATGATTTCACAGATGTGTGGAGAAAATGTCACCCAACAGTCAAACAGTGTGTTGTGGATCAAAGTAAGTGATGGAAGTGTTCAAGCAGCCAGATTAGACCAGATAAATATATCAACCAAACATACAAGAACAGACTGATCAGAGAACATAGCATCAGTACAGTAGCTTTTTCAGATCACCTTCCTCTCATGCTTACTCATCCCCACCACTGTCCATATTAACAATTCAATTTTCAATTTCTTCTGGACCAGGTTTTCTGTCAGTCTTTTTTCTAAATGTTGGACCTTTTAGAGACTGAGGAAAGCACACTTTGAAAATCTGCTCCTTACGGTAGGAAGTGAGGAAAACCCAAATTTGATGTTCTTGTCAGCAATATAAAGAGAATGTTATGACCGTTAAAAGGAATAGTTTTGCAGAGATCGAAAAAAATCATTAGCGTAATTGAAGATGAAATATTAAACAGATGGAAATGAAACAACATTAAAGAAAGAAAGAATCCATTAGGCAAGTTTCTACATGAAAGAGCAAAGGGTCTTCTGATAAAAAAAACAAGAGTAGAATCTGTTAGAGTTGATAGTAGTGGAAAAGGTGTCTAAAAAGGTGGGGGTTTAACCTGGACTTAAAGAATTTGGATTTTTTGGATTTTAAAAATGTATAAGGTGGAGGTTCAAAGAGACAGAAGCTCAACGTGATGGACTGAAGATATTTAGAGATGATCAGAGATATGAACCCTAACCCTAACCCTAACCCTAACGCCTATGCTATACTATCAGGATTCACCTGTACCTACTGGCCCCGCCCCCCCTGGACCTGCATACAGTTAGTTCACTGTCTGGTTTTGGGCATAAGTTACTACACAGTGGAAGAAGCTCCTTTAACAGATATGAACAGTTTTACTGTCGATGGTTCAAGGTTTAGCATCTACAACCCGATGACTGAAAACACTGTAGTGCTAAAGGTCAAAGGTCAACCTGTGGATAGTCACATGTTTATGTGTCCGTGGGAATTGTAAATACATTAAACTAGTCATAAACTCATAATATATCATACCTCTGGGTCTTTACATTTGTTGTGTCAATAACAGGATAAATCCAACATGGCCGTTCAGACTAAAGTCACATTGGAAAATATTGGATACGTATCGAATTTAGTGGTCTGGATTAGATTTTATAAAATCAGATTAGTGCCATTCAGACTCAGTTTGACAGGTCAGATACAGGTCAAATGGTTTCCCTGCAGTCTGAACGTAGCCTACAGTAAGAATTCTCAGGTCGAGTGGGAGCGATGGCAAAAGCACGATCGCCCTGCTGCATGCAACGAGACCTGGGGACGACGAGGAGCATCTGTGTGGATGAGTGGAGGCAATGCTGGGGCGGTGGATCGTTAGAGCTGGAGGAACCACAATGAAGAAGGATCTCTATACTACAGCTGTGGAGGTTCTGAACAGAACATTGTTAGTCGGTGTCCAAGAGGTGAATTGGGTTGAGTTGTTGCCCCCCAGGGTCATCCCCAAAAGGAAGCTGCAGGTCCCTGTCCAACCCCCACCCCCCCATTGAGAAACACACTGCAGGGTGGTGCATGTGGCTGTGGCTGCGAACAGTCATGTGGGACATAGAGACCCCAGTGTGGGTTCTGTCAGGATGAGGAGAAGTGATAACACCTCTGGATGGGCTGTCCCACACTAGCTGCACTCATTTGTTTAGACTTGGGACACAGTTACAAGGACAAAGTTGTCATGTTTTGTCCAAAATACAGTGTGAGCACAATAGACGAACCAATTTTTCAACTGGTCAGACAAAAATGAGCATCTAGCTTTGAAGGGAAACAGGATCTGTGGACGTGGACGCTATGTTCAGGGGTTCAGTAGCAGCACACGTTTGCATGTGTTATAAAATGATGTTTGAAATAGAAGCATTAGTTTCTGTCTGGGGTGTTGGGCATGAACTATGTGGTGTGGACGGAGAGTCGCTTAGTCTTAACTTCTATGTGTAGATACAGTACGTACAGGTGTGGTGAGTACAACTGGGATGTGGACATTTATATTTGTTCATATTTAATTAGTAAGTAATGAAGTGGTCAATAAAAGAAAAGTTAAAGGTTCCCCTCCCCTCCCCTCCCCTCCCCTCCCCTCCCCTCTCCTCTCCTCTCCTCTCCTCTCCTCTCCTCTCCTCTCCTCTCCTCTCCTCTCCTCTCCTCTCCTCTCCTCTCCTCCCCTCCCTTCTCCCCCCCCCCAATCCTCTCCTCCTCCTCCCCCCCCTCCTCTCCCCTCCTCTCCCCTCCCCTACCCTCTCCTCCTCTCCCCTCCCCTCCCCTACCCTCTCCCCCTCTCCCCTCCCCTCCCCTCTCCTCTCCTCTCCTCTCCTCTCCTCTCCTCTCCTCTCTCCTCTCCTCTCCTCTCCTCTCCTCTCCTCTCCTCTCCTCTCCTCTCCTCTCCTCTCCTCTCCTCTCCTCTCCTCTCCCCTCTCCTCTCCCCTCTCCTCCCTTCTCCTCTCCTCACTTCCTCTGCCCTCTCCTCCTCTCTCCTGCCCTCCCCTCCCCTTCCCTACCCTCTCCCCCTCTCCCCTCCCCTCCCCTCTCCTCTCCTCTCCTCTCCCCTCTCCTCTGCTCTCCTCTCCTCTCCCCTCTCCTCTCCCCTCCCCTCCCCTCCTCTCCTGAAATCACCAGTGTTAACACAAACAGGAGTTAATTCAGCCAAATGAGGGACTGTTCCTGTCTGTGAACCCTAACGACTGTGTATTGTTACTGTGGCAGCTCAGTGAAATGTGACCCACTGTGGAAGACCTGCCCACTTATCTCACGCACACACACACACACACACACACACACACACACACACACACACACACACATCCCTTTGTATCAGGTGTGTGTCTGCTCTCCTCTTCCTCCCTTGGATTTAGCAGCAGCACTTCACTAAGTGCTTCCCTGTTTTTTTCCCCTCACTGTTGGCATGGAAACATTAGCGCCCCCAAGTGACAGTGAGAGAAAACTCCCAAAGTTCTGAAATGTTCAGTAAAAAAACAGATATTAAAGGCTGTTTTTCAAATCACTTATTTTCTGAGAACATTCCACCTTTATTCAGAATATATATGCTGGATCTTTTTGTTCTTCCTCTGGAGAAACATCGGGGGCTGCTTTTGAGATCTTTAGAGGAGGCTCATTATCCTACATTTTGAAAAACCCTGATCTAAAGCATTTAAAGGTGGCACAAATCTTATTTTTTAAAATTATTTTTTAATAATAAAAAGGACTTATTTCTTCATTATTTTATGTGATTTTATTTAATTTTTTAATGACAATGTGTGACAATGTGTTTTTAGTGGGGAGGGTGTATCTATCTATCTATCTATCTATCTATCTATCTATCTATCTATCTATCTATCTATCTATCTATCTATCTATCTATCTATCTATCTATCTATCTATCTATCTATCTATCTATCTATCTATCTATCTATCTATCTATCTATCTATCTATCTATCTATCTATCTATCTATCTATCTATCTATCTATCTATCTATCTATCTATCTATCTATCTATCAGGTGTTATTGACCAGAACTATCAGACCTCAGAAAGCTGTATAAATGAGTTTAAATATGGTGCATTTTGATGGAATGCAGAGAAGTGTTTGTGAAGCAGGTACTGTAGTTGTTTGTCTCCAGGCTCAGGTTTGTTTGGGATAGATAACTTCATTTAATCTGGTTTAAACCTCCATGTAGATTTGCATCTGCATTTGCATTACATCTGCTTAGTGTTTTTTTCCAAGGGGAGGATGTTCTGCAGCCCTAGTTCTGCCCTAATCACAAATAATCCCTTTTTAACAGGTTGAGATGATGTTTTAGTTCTTTTTCTGTGACGCAAAATCATCGAAAGAGGTTTTTGTGCAAGAGAAACAGGAGGAAAAAAATGAGCAGTCAGAGAGAGAAAGAGAGAAGGATCCATTTCATTTGAGTTCTACCAGGGGGATGGAATTGTTAGTGGGTAAGCCCTCACCTCGCTAATGGCCAGCAGCTAAAAATAGCAGCGACGAGGAGATGGAGATGTGTATGAGACAGAGGTGGATGGGCATGTCAGAGAGGTTACTGTGGTTAAACTGAAGAGGTGGCTTTAGTATCTGGGCTCTTATTGTTTGTGATGTTCTGTTTTTTTTCTTTTCTTGTTCTCCTGATTTAATTGGTCTTAATTATTTCATTAACCTTTTTTTTTTTTTTTTTTTACTTTTTGTTTGTTGGTTTGGTTTTTCCCAGTTTGCCCATTCTGGTTCTGGTTGTTGTTGCTATTATGGTTATCACTACGGTTGTTACCCCACCACCAAGGCGAGAGGGGTATTGTTTTTATTGTCTGTCTGTCTGTCTGTCTGTCTGTCTGTCAGTTGGTTTGTTTCTATGAAATTTTCAGGAAAGGTGCAAGGTGGTCCAGAATAGATCCCATTAAATTTTGCCACAAAAATGATTCAAACTTTTAATGAAGTTTATTACAGGTATCCTATGGATTAGTTTCAATTAATCCCAATTAAATACCAATGCTTTTAAATCAAAAATCTAACAAAAAAAAATGAATTCTGCATTTTATTTAAGGAATGATCATGTATGTGCTTAATGCTTTTGTTGTAAACTAGGCAACATGTTACCTACTGTGCTAGCAGAATGCAGTAGGCCTACCGTGTTGTCCGGACTATAAAGCGCACTTACTGTATAAGCATCTCAATTTCTCAAAAAATGACACTGCGCCTTATAATCCAGTGCACCTTATGTAAGACAAGGCAAATGTATTTGTATAGCACCTTTGATGTACAGGACAATTCAAGGTGCTTTACATAAAACATATAATAAAATTCAAAGGATTAAAATGCATTAAAAGACAATTAAAATGAGAGACATAAAAACATTTTGAAAACAATTGAGAATCTAAGTTAAAGGTTCAGTAAATATTAATGTTTTCAGGCCTGATTTAAATGAACTGACAGTTTTTCTCAGAACAACTGAATGATGCTTCACTTTGTTTTGTTCTGATTTTGGGAACACACAGTAAACCTGTTCCTGATGACCTATGACCTCAGGGCTCTAGATGCTTCATAGGGAACCAGCAGGTCTAGGATGTATTTGGGTCCAAAGCCGTTTAGTTCTTTATAGACCAGGAGTAAGATTTAGAATTATAACCTTTGACCCACAGGAAGACAATGTAAGGATTTGAGGACCGGTGTGATGTGGTCCAGTTTCCTGGTACTGGTCAGGACTCTGGCATAAGCTTTAGCTGCCTGCTTGATTTTTTTGTTTAGATCAGTGAAGACACCATTACAATAATCTAATTTACTGAAAATGAATGCATTTTTTATTTATTTATTTTTATTAATTTTTTATTTTTTTGTCTGCATTTGTTCTCATTGTTTAACACCACAGAGAGGGAGTCAACATTGTTTGAGATCAATGCATATTTTAGTCTTGCAGCCAAATATTTTAATATTTATTGCATATGTGTGACCACCATCGGTCCTCCCTGAAAGCTGAGCAGACATCCTTTATTAGAACTCTCTTTTATAAGCCAGGGAGGGCAGTGCTACACCTCAGTGATGTGTGGGGGAAACAAAGACTGGACAGGACGGACAAGGATAGAAACCAACCGGCGGTGCTATTGCAGTTAAAGATTGTAAGGTGGTGTGTTATTCCCAACTACTAACTGTCCATCAATAAAAATAAATAAATAGATCGAAAAAAGAGAAGGAAAACAAACCAGCACAAAAGAAAAAGAGATTCAATAAATAAATAATTAAACAAAACGGCAGAGAGCACCATAATTGTGGATGACTTGATAGTGTGAAATAGAATGCAATAGAATAGAATAGGCCAGAAGGGGACACTAGTGCAAAAGAGAATGAGTTTAGGGTAGAGATTGTGGAGATTCTCAGCACATTCTGGCAGGTCCCATCATTCACTGAAATGCGACTCGGCAGTAGCTGGCGAGACCCGATCAAACATGCAGGTGTGAAGGACCCCGAAGCCCAGAACAGCAACCACGGCAAGGCAGGGTCAAGCCAACAGGGCACCCCCCCATCCCGGGCCATAGGAGCCACAGGGCGCCGCCCCCAGAGAGCCACCAGGGCCACCTACCGACCCCCCAGCACACAAGGCTGACCCAGGCAGCCCGGGTCACGAGGACCCACCTGACTTGGTTTGTAGAGTTCAGTAACATGGACTGACTTTTCAGCAAAGATATCTCTGACGTGAACCCTTGTTGTTGGATAAAAAGACAATAGAATTTGTAAGTTAACCAGCAAATGCTAATTGATTGCATGTCTATGGATTTGCCCCATACAATTTAGCATTGAGCTAGCGATTTATTTTCATTTTTTTCTTTGTGTTTGTATGGCCCAGAAAACCATATGCCTTTAAGTATTTTATGTTCAGTTATTGTGACAATTCATAGCAAAAATGTCTCTGAATGATATTTATTTTAAAGCAATGAATGTAACCGAGACATATTTTGTAGTTATGGTTGTAGTTTTACACTGAGTTAAGTCAAGTGTGGAATGAAGTTCTGGTGTCCGGCTTTTCTTGGGAAACTGTTATCAAACTGCTGAGTTAACGGCTACACATTAGCCTAGCCGTGCTATCCCCATTCATTACATGTATAGGTCTAGTCGTACTTTATAGTCAGGGGAGGCAGGCTACGTTTAAGGTTGTCTTTCAAATCCCTCTGTATGCAATAGGACGGTACTACAACCAATCAGCGTAATCTTTAGGATGACATAGTTAGAACGCTGGAAAGTTTACGGAAGAGTCTGGAGAAAGTTACGAATGACTAAACAAAATTGGGGATTATGGAGCTTAATGACTGTTGTCGCTTCTGTAAAAAGAATTTAAAGATTGCCGATATTTTCTTACATTATTCGCTCATCTTTGATAAAAGCAAATCACCACCCAGTCAGCAGCCATCTATCCTGATTGTTGTCATCTATCATTATTCTTCTTCTATGGGTGTTTCTGGCTGTTTCTCCCTGAATCTTTGCAACATCGCTTTGTTATGCCCACCCTCTGACTCTACACTTCACTGTGATTGGTCGGCCAGTTTCAGGGAAATCTAGCCAAAAGTTACATTGAGCATAACTAGACTACACATTCGATTAATTGCCTCTAGGGGTGTGTGTGTGTGTGTGTGTGTGTGTGTGTGTGTGTGGGGGGGGGGGGGGGGGGGGGGGGGCGCAGCTAGGCTAGCTACACACACAAGCAGGAGTAGAATACTGTACATACCATAATATTATAGTGTGTGTGTATAAGGACTGAACTGAAAAAGTCAGTGTATTGTGTTGCAAAGGTGAGAGTTATTGAGAAGGTGTTTAATACAGTTTGAACGACTGACTTTTCTGACTGCTTTTTTTCACTTAATGCGTCTTATAGTCCAGTGCGCCTTATATATGGAAACGAGTCTAAAATTTACTATCATTATCTTTTGCACCTTATAGTGAAAAAATATGATATTTTAAACTGGGAGTGAAAAGAAAACTGTTCTGCAGAGTCTAGGGTAATCAGTTTCATGAAAGGATTTGAACAAACCATGTAGGTTTTTAGTGTTTACTCTGCATGAATTACAGTCTGTGAATGAAAAGTAGCTCCAACACCATTGAGAAGGTGTCTGAGAATGAAGAGTATGAAGAGAAGGCAGCAGACGTATGAATGACTATGTATGAAATTTGTAACATGAGTCGGATAACAGATGAAGGAGGGATGAGGTAAAGTGGTGGCTGGGGGGGTGGGGGGTTCAACAACACTCTGACTGTCGGACAGAGAAAGTGAGAGCGAACATGTCCCACTGACCATGCAGCGGCGTGGCCTAATGACGCCTGAAACAGGAGCAGCTCTGGAGGTGTGTCAGGGTCAGTCATATGAAACGACAACCACCACAGCGTCAGGACAGACCCAACCAACATCATGCAATGCAATTCACCTCACCTCCGAGGTGACAAAGATAGATGAGAGAGGAACAAGTGAAAGAGGAGAGAAGAGGGGGAGGGGTGAACATCACCTGTAAGCAAACTGGGACAAATCCAGACAGGCGACATCAGGCCGGACCTGGACAGACAGTGGCAACACAGACCTGCAAGTGGATCTAATGGTTTTAGTGCAAAGCTTTTATACTCAGTGGTGTTTTTTTTTTATTTTTCCCTTGAACTGTTAATCCAGTGCAGACTTTCTTTTTAAATCCAGGAACGTTTTGACATTTTTGCTTTTTAAGCTCTTTATTGGCTGTGAACAGGTCAAAGTTTCAGCATGAGTGTTTGCAGAGCAGAGTGTGAGAAGGAGCTCAGCAAGCTTTTCCGCTGCTTCTTTGGCTTTATCACCGGGACGCTAATTCAAGGTACTTGTCATTCCGTGTCTTTTACAAAAGTTAACAATAGTTTAGTTGTCAATTACAATATAGAACATATTCTGAAATATTTTTACAGACAGGTTTTGCTGTGGTTTTAGTCAATTCTGGTATGTACAATTCAAATTTGATATCTGTTTGAAGATTCAACATGTGGATTTTTCATTTAAAAAAAAAAAAATATATATATATATATGTGTATATAATAGAGTGTATAATACAATAGCAAGTAATATGTTGAAGCAAACACAAGTAAATCCAGTATTAGTTGGTAAATATTTCATTTTGCTGGACCTTCTATGGCTGGAAGTCTATGAATCACACATATGGATCCAGCAGTAGTTCATCAGTAGCACTGGTGTAGACTTTCCTTTGAAACAAAGTGCCTCCATCTCACTTATATCCTGGTGGAATCTAAAGCCATGTTCATCCCACACATCAGACATATTTTCAGGAAAAAAAAATATAAATGAGAGCCAAGGAAATTCACTTTTAGGAGCATATTACAACCAGGGTTTTCAAACATACATTCCAAATTTTCCCCAAATCTACTGTACCTGTATAAGGCTAAAACATAACTGCATTTTTAAAAATTCTCAACAAATTCTGGTTCAGATACATGTGACACATGACATATAAAAATATTTGATGTAAGGTGTTATCAATCCAGCATTGTAGACATTCTTTAGGAAAATTATGATGTAAAGTTTTTTAGGGTAAACAATAGAAGTTTATGAATGTTTAATTGTTGACTGACAACGGACAGAGTTATAACATTTAAGGTGAAATCAAAACTATGTGAGGAAGAAGAAACTCATTTCTAATTTTATTATAAAGAGTTATGGGTATTTGATGTATAAGAATTATAATTTTTCTTCAAATCCATGTCTAAAACATGGTTAAAAATGACCTGCCAATCCATTCTGTTTATGTTCATTTGACCAGACTTATATAAATATTATGCAATATCAGTTATTCATAATGGTTCACATTTTACTTGATTCTCAGAGAAAAATCTATCAAAAAAATTGAGAGAAAAAAATAAGTCATAATATTTTGAAAAAAACAAGTCAAAATGTTCCATGAACAGTGATTGTAGCAATAACAACAAATAATATATATTATAATATAGTCATGATAGTTTGAGAAATAAAGTATTTCAAGATTCATTTCATATTATTTTGACATTTTTGTTATAGTTGTACAAAATGTAAAAAAAATATTATTAATATTGCTAAAGATTGAAATTATTTAAGACTAGAACAGATTGTAAACCTGTGGTATTCTGAGAAAAATGTCAATGTAAGAAAATAAATTACAGCTACACAAATATTAGGTCATAATTGAAAAGCATTATGAGATGATACACTCCAATATTAAAATATGCTTTTGAGGTTAAAAAAAAATCATATTACAAAAGAAAAGTTGTATTTATTATCAGCAAAATTATTTAATTTAATGTTTAAGGTTAAAATTCCTCATTGACTTGAACACAGCTGTTGGTGTTTTTTTTTTTGACAGTTACAGAATAGGTTACTGAACCCACAGGCTACTGTTTCACTCCCTTATTTAATGTTACATTATTCATGTATTTCTTTTAAGAATTCCTGTACTCATGAAAATATGACTATTCTTACAGTATTTAATCTTTTTCCTGAAATATTGATGTTTTAACATTTCTACTTAATTCTGGATATAGATCTTTTTTTTTTTTGTTCCCTACAGCGTGACCCTAATTCTCTGTGGTAATTTCCTTTATTACACTGTAGTTTATTTATTAGTGGCTTGTCCTAGTAGTTTGTCTTCATGTCCCTTCCTTCATCATTGATTAGATGTAAGTCTATCCTCTGTCCTCTTCCTGTGTCCTGTCATTCTCTGAACACATGGTGTCATCAGACTCAATCAGCACCAACGTAGCCCTCTGTTGTCCACCCTTCATCGGTCTTATTGTTATCTTATGTTATTTTCCCTCAGCCGTGACGTGCCAAAAAGTTTACTCTGACATGTGAGGACGCCGTAGGACTTAATGATGAACTTTTTTTTTTTTCCTCCTATTTTGTTTCAGTTTATTCTGCTGGTTTCCATAATGGAGTGTTGTTCAGGCAGGGGTTCAGGGGTCCACTGATCCATGACATAAACCACAGGTGTCAAACTCTAGTTCTCAAGGGCTGGTGTACTGCATGTTTTAAATATTTCCCTCTTCCATGTGATTCAGTTTAACTCTTTAACTCCTGAGAACTAACAAAATAATTGGTAACATGAGCGAAGTAAGACACAAATGGCAGAAAAATACTACAATAAAAAAACCCAAAATGTAGCAAAATAAACAAAATGAGCAACAAAAACTAATAAATATTTACAAAATGACAAATAATGTGGAAAATTTTGAAAAAAAATTACTAAAGAAGAAAACTACTATTGAAATTTGGTCTCATCAATTTTAATTTTGCCTTTAAAATTTTTTAAAATTAAATAAAAAAAAAAAAACTCTTGCATTTTGGCACCTTGTCCATGCACAAAACTAAAAGGAAAATGGTTGAATTTTTCTGAATATTAAAACTAAATCATCCATTCAGAGTACATCAGCACTGACACATAAAGAGTTAATAATCAGCTCCTCATCAGACTGATAATGATGCAATGGCCTCCAGGTGTAATGGAAGAGGGAAACATCTAAAACATGCAGGACACTGGCCCTGGAGGACCGCAGTTTGACACCCCTGACATAAACCATAAGGTGTCACATGGTTTATGTCATGGATATACAACCAATGCATGTTGGATGAAGAGAAATGAGAGGAACAATGAGGTTAAATGAAGAGAAGACGGGAGAAAAAAGTAGAGCTATGACGAAGAAGTTTTAATTACTGAGCTACGACTTTAAACCTGTCTGGACCAGGTGGCTTTATGAAAAGAAGAGCTTTGGTTTTCAATGGAACATATTAGGTAGAAGAAGAAAGACAGTACTACCGTCTATATCATACCTTGGCAAACTAAGGCCCGGGGCCACATGCGGCCCCATAGCTGGTCCTGTCCGGCCCACATGAGGTCACTGGCAAATTAGAAGTCAATGCAAATATATATCATACAGCTTTTATTTCATAGAATCTGCTAAATTAATGTTTTTGTTTCACACATACTTTCCACATTCAATATAAGACTTATGCATTAATTACTTTGTTGGTCAGTTTCAGTCCATTCATTTGTCAGCTAATGCAAAAAAAGAAAAAAAAATTATTAAAAATGCGGAGATTTTAACACGACATGGACTTCTAAGTATTTCTTAAGTGAAGTCAGAAAAGGAGCTGAGATACAAAAGCAAATCTGCAGTTACGGTTTTTCATGTAAATTTTTGTACATTTTCACAGATGTTTTTTGTGAATATTCATTAAATAGTTCTATTCTGTGCTCTATATTTTCACTGTATCATTGTAGTGTTTCATTTACTTCTTTTTTTTTAACAGATATATATTGAGCAGAGCTACAGGTGAATTGATCCGGCCCAACATTTCTCATGTGGCCCCATAGGAACCTTAATTGCCCGCCCCTGCTCTATATAGTCTATATAGTAGGGCAGAACATCACACATTGACTCCTATAGCACAAGTCGACTTAAATTTGGACTCATGTTTTTCTTTCCCTCTGCGCATAAACACAGACCAATCAGACAGCAGACATGGCTGCTGCTGGTTAAATGGGGGGTGGGTCTGACAAAACAAAATGACACAGTGACCTACACAATATGCAAGTCCAATTTAAAATACAACAAAAACACAAGCATCATACATGACACCTGAAGAGGCATCTGCTCACTAACCTGAGTGACATGAGCAGCAGCGCAGACAACATGCTCTGTTTTTCCAAAAATGATTTGGACAAGTAAGTGTGGTGTGTGTTTTGGCGGCCGCTAACTTAAATGTTTTACACTTTATGTAGGATGAACATATGTCTGGATTTTGTCTGGACCCACAGCTCTAAAACCAGACCCAGACTGTCTGCACTTCTGTCACACGTCACTCCAGGTTCAGTTCTAGAACCATTGGTCCAGACTAGGGCATTAACTAAAAAGTCAATTTAAATTTGTCCACAACCCCCCCCTCTATCTCTCTCTTTCTTTCTTGGAGTGTAAACACAGTCCAACCTAAACAAGATGTGGCTGCTGCAGGTATGTGTGGAAATTCTTCACCTTAGATGAAAAAAAAAAATGGCACGGCATCTGAAGAGGTATCGGCTAACCTGAGCAGTGCAGACAACACACATTAAGACAACACGCTCTTTTTTCCCCCAAACATGATGTGGACAGTGTGGTGTTCGTCTTGTCGGCTGCTGCCTTAAAATTTTGCACTTAATATGAAAATGGAGGACGTGTGACGGACATGTGGACAGTCTGGTTTTAGAGCGGTGGGTCCAGACCAAATGTTGACATATGTTCACCTTAGTTACATTTAACAGAAAACTCTTTGCTAACGTTACACTTTGTTTTGTTGGGGTTAAAATTATGCTTGTGTCTTGTCAGTGGACATTGTTACATTGCAGTGAACTTTAATACCAGTTGCTCATTGCTGAACATATGTGTGTGTGTGTGTGTGTGTGTGTGTGTGTGTGTGTGTGTGTGTGTGTGTGTGTGTGTGTTAGTGTAATTCCTCGGGTTGTGATGACATCAACACAACCCGTCGACTCAACTGACTTTATTGACATTGAAGTCATTAATGCCCTAATATATAGTATATATATGCTATATAAAATATAGTCTTACTGTATATTTTGTGTAGCTTGATTTTCTATTATTTACTTATCTTACACATTAATAGTAACTGGTGACTCATACAGGGTGTATGGGTGTACCCCACCTTCACCCATTGTAGCTGGATTAGGCCCCCAGTGACCCCAGTGAGAATAAAGCAGATTCAGATGACGAGACGAGGCACATTAATAGTGGAACAATGTATTTCCATCAATTTTTTTAAAAAATTGTTTTTGTGTCAAAATTGGCATGACCCTCACAGACCCCCCCCCCCTCCCCCACTCCAAATGGGTGTTGGGGACATGGGTTTCCACGTCTACTACTTTTTTTCTTTTTTTTTAAGTAAAGCATGAGTTGCCCCAGGGTACCACAAAGGAGGGGGTCGTTTTAGAGAGCCTCCCTTGGACCATACCCACTCCCCAAGACCCCAAGGGTGTATATATATATATATATATATATATATTTTTTTTTTTTTTTTTTTTTTTTTTTTTTTTTTCCGAGCTTCAGTCCCTGAGCAAGAAAGAGTCACAAATAATCTCCTAAACTCTGGTAACTCTGACCCAAGAAGCAGCTGGTGTTAAAGCACACACAAGAAGTGCATTCAATGTACATTCCATACGGTTGCCTATTTTTAATTAATGTATTTATTTTTTGCAGGAGGAAGCAATCGTGTTGAATTTCTCTGTCCCTTGTTGTACTTGTGTATAGGTTGTTCCTAATCAATCATATCCCTGTAAAACAGCAGAAACTGATGACGTGACAAACCACAGTGCATTGGTTTGCAGCTGAGTAAGCTTATATGTGATCTCTATATAGTCCAAAAAACTTGATCCATTTTCTCATGTTTCATTTCCTTCTCTCTCTTCACTTATTGTATTAGTGAATGTTTGGGAATATGCAGGTTACTGTGCAACCAGTGCCCTCTAGTGGTCATCAAACTTATATCAGTTGCTAGGGAACAGTTCCAGGTCTGTTCCTTGTTAGGGGTGGAATGTAATGTCTGCATTTTAAAACATGAGAACAATATCTAAGTTCAAAAAGAAATCCTAAAATGTAGACCTGGGTACCCTTTGACTGTGCACTGGTCATTTATTAGTGCATGTTTTGTTTTTTTTCCTGGAAATGAAGTAAACAGTGAAATGTTATGACTCTATATGATTTAGTCACTGTAACTGCTTATATGGTTTGAATATCCCTGTCAGTCAGTTAGAAGTTAGTTTGTTTCTTTACACAAAAAGTACTGGACCAATTTCCATGAAATTTTCAAAAAAACATGCCAGGTTAAAGTTTGGTAAATGTAGGTCAAAGGTCAAGGTCACAATGAGACAGGGTAAACCTGTATACTCAGTTTTACATTGAGCTTGAGCTTTGCTCTCACTGTTGATGTGCATTGATATCAGAACCTTGAAGGACAAATTTGAAGACTCTAGGTCAAAGGTCACAAATCGGATTTTGTATATAACTTTTGAACTAATCATCTTAGAGACTTCCAATGAGCACTGAATTGCTAGTCGTTCAATTCTGCATCTTGTGTGTATAGATTTTGACCTTTTGTTGACCCAAGAGTTTGAGGGTCACTGGGTCAATACTAATAATAACTAAAATGGACTATAAAGGAAAAACCAGTGGAGATAAAGACTTAGTTCAGGGGTCCCCAAACTTTTTCCTGTGAGAGCCACATAACTTTTCCTTCTCTGATGAAAGTGTGACAGTTGCAGGAGTGCCTAAATGTAAAAATGTATTGTTTTTCAGAAAGACACAATCAAATAACCCTCTCTGGGTTCTTCACAGAAAAAAGTTCATTGAACATAAACGTCTTGGTCTTAACAGGTCCAAGTTCAGCTTAGTTGTCAGAGCAGAATCTCTGACTTAAATGACTCATATGAGCGTCTGTCAAAGTTATTGTGTTAAACTAGTCACTAACTAATAGTTAATAATGAAAATACTTCAAAACCGAGGAACATTTTATTGCAAAAGTCCAACTTTATTATCAAATACAAATACACATATATGAAAAAAAAAATCGAAATGCTCTCTGGTATTGTTCAGGGGGTGGAGGTGGGCCGCATCCGGCCTGCGGGCCGCAGTTTGGGGACCACTGACCTAGTTACTAGTATTGACAGATAGGAAACCTGGCACAGAGTTCAAAATGTTGCCATTACCTTTGACCTTGAGTTATTTTAAAAGTTCAAAGTTAAGGTCATATGATTTTAAATGGTCTTCAATCCAAAAAGAGTGGCGATAAGTACTCAGTTACTATTGTTGACAGATAGGAACCCTGAGGAACCTTGATAAGTCAAACTCATACTCCTTTAAAAGCAACATTGTTTGTGAGGGGTGGGGTTTGTTGTGCCTGGCACCAAACGTTATTTTTATCATCATGTGCCAGGTTCTGCAAGTCCATGTGATTTTCAGATTTCATACAATAACATTCTACCTGAGCTGATGATTGAGAATATTGTTGAAAAGCTTAAAGATGGCATCAGAGAGCCTGGAAATGGAGATAGAAAGTGTTGTTTTGATTATGCAAACTCAAAATTGACAAAAATAAAACTAAAAATGCATAACAATACTGTTACCGTCAAGGGATAAATATGTCTCAGATGCAACACATTCTTGAACCTTTATTGATAGATTGAGTCAATTTTCAATTTCAAACAGTTTCAGTTTGTTAGAGATCATAAAGACTGGACTGTCCTTCAATGAACACAGGTCATGTGGTCTGATGAGTCCATATGAAATAAGATATGGGACACAGATGAAGGTGACTCTAGGGGAAAAGTAAGGAAGATTTCATTTATCTACTGCAGGGGTTCTCAAACTTTTTTGGCCCAGGTCCCCCTTGGAGAGGTGAAATTTTTCCATGCCCCCCCCCATCCTCGCGATACTGAAAATGATAAAAAAAAAAAAAAAAACACTTCAACAATGATTATTATGAAACAATGATAACCTTTTTTAATAGAGCTTTTGTGCAAACCAGCGACATTTTCAGGTATTATAATATAAATGAGCACTTCAGAAACAACAATTTTAAATAAGACACACAAAACCTTCTTGAGGAACTTGGCGGACACAAAAATCGATCCATGTTCGCTGCAGGGTGGCTAAAAATAGCCTGTGACTCGCTCCGTCTCAATTTAGTCAAGCTGGCGTCAAACAGCGCTGTTACTTCCGCCCGCAAAATAAAACTTCCGCATTTCAAAATAAAACAGCAAAAAAACAAACAAACAAATAAAACAAAAAAACAAAACCGTGAATAATTTCGCGTACCCCCTGGACATGCGCCACGTCCCCCTAGGGGTCCGCGGACCCCAGTTTGAGAACCGTGGATCTACTGGGCTGAGGTTCCCATTGGTCCTATAGTGTGATGTGTCAGCAGCATAAACACTGATTGGTGGAGTTGTCTCTGTGTCAATGTGCTATCAACGTTTGACCCACCGTTTTAAAAACGTTCCTGGTGTCTGAGTAGAATAAAGTACAGGCGAGTAGAGCAGATACTATGTAGTGGAAACACAGCTCTATAGACACTGACCAGGTGTGTGAGCGGTGCTGTCCATGGTGCTGATGTGGTTACTGACGGTCTCTTTTTATGCCCTTCTAAACAACCATATTTTCCCACAATTTACTATTTATATATACTGTATGGGTTTTTTTTTCATTAGGTCAAAAGGAGGGTCTTCATATACCACTTTCCAACTGTTGTTTATTTTAAGAAACTTTTCAGAAACATTTCCACCTTTTCGTTTTTAACAAATTACACTGTTGGAGCAGATACACAGACCTTAAGCTGATGTTCCAAGTATGTTTTTGATGTCCAGGGTAATACTAATGAATGTTTTCTCATATGTCCAGCTATTATGCAATCTCACATGAATGAGTTTGAGGTGTGTCACTTCACTCAATAAATTAGTGACTTTATTACCTGCATAAAGGAACAATGGAGGCTATGATTTCACCAGTGTTTGTCAATTAGTTATAGCCAGATAACTCAAAAAGTTATGGATGGATTTTGATAAACAGGAAACAGGAAATGTTGGTACTGGCATAAACAACAAATGATTACATTGACCAGTGCAAGGGGTAGGGGGTGGGGGTGAGGGGTGTCTGTTTTTTATTCAGTAATTTGGGGAAGCTTGCAGAAGTGAAACCTATCTTTCATTTAATAGTAATGATGGATTAGATTTATATGGTACTTTTCTACTTTTCTTACTTAAAGCATGTAGAGTGGAGCCATTTTATTCATTCACTCACACATTCTCACTCTGGTGGTGGTAAACTGCTGCCCTGGAGCAAAATAATGGGGTCATGGGTGCCAATTCACGCCTATGGTCCCTCCTTTAATTATTTAATTTATAGATTTGGAATGTTTTCCTGTGATTGGGGGGGGGGGGGGGGGGGTTGCACACACATAGCACATAGAGAGAGAAGGAAGAAGTCTAGAACAGTGGTTGTCAAATAGTGAGATGGGCCTCTCCTGGGGGGCGCCAGAGGACTTCAGGGGAGGTGCGACATGACAAAAAATAAAAAAAAGTGTAAACATGTGGTTAGCTAACAACGGTATGTGTAGTTAGCTACGCACAAAGGTTTTCACACAGATGTGAAAATTATTTGAAAAGTGTTTAAACAAATACAAAAATGGTGTTAAAAGAGATGTTAAAATGTCTTTTAACAAATCATAGGGTTAGATCATAGATCTTACAACACATTTAATATACCGTAAATTCCGGATTACAAGCCGCTACTTTTTTCCTAATCTTTCAACCTTGCGGCTTTTTCAGTGATGCGGCCAATTTATGTAATTTTCCTAACGGCCGCCAGAGGCGCTCGAGTAGAAAAGGTCAGATTTAGACCGGTGGAATATATGCGTAGAGGAAGACTGAATGAAAAATGAGGGGCGGAACAAACGCGGATGACGGGTTTAAGTGGGAGCGGTAAAGTTGACGGACAAGTGTACAGGGGGTAAAAAGTTGCTTAAAGAAAAACCCGCGGCGGTGTGTGAGAGAAGACAGAGGCTCGACCAGACCCTGTGGATTATTTTTGCACGTTGGCACGGAGGAGTTTGACCTGAACTCTCTGCCAAAGATTAAAGTTATCGCTGACTCTGCGATAGATGAGGCGAGGCGGCGACCAGCCACCTGTTTGTGGATGCCGGACATTTTTCCCTCCCTTACCTTTGGAAATATACACTTTTTTTTCCTTGGATTACTTTCAACGGGACCCGGACTCTGCAGGTCTGCATCAAACCTTAAGTATCATTTTCCCTTCATTTTGCCGGCTGTGATTTTTGGACTGTGGACTTTAACCCTTGTGTGGTCCTTCGGGTCAAAGAGACCCGGTGGCTCACAAATGTACCTTTTTATACGTACTGTAGGATGCCATTGCTTACTACTGAAAACAGTAATATATCCTTGGGGGGTGGGGTGATGAGTCTATGGAACTGAACTTTGGAATATGGGATTTTAAGACCCGATTGTAGGACACAGCCAGTGTGCCTTTTACGAAGGACCGCACAAGGGTTAATGAAGGACATTCAGTTTCATTCGCGGGACTTGAAGTCGGGTTTGGGTTAATTTTGTGTTTGTGTTACATGTTTTAATGTGGGCACATGCGGCTTATATACAGGTGCGGCTTGTGTATGTACAAAATCGGTTTTCCTCTTAGAATGAGGTGGGTGCGGCTAATAATCAGGTGCGCTCTATAGTCCGGAAATTACGGTGTATATATATATATATATATATATATATATATATATATATATATATATATATATATATATATATATATATATATATATTTAGGAACATAGAAATGAAGATAAAGTTGCTTAACATGTTTATTATATATACTGTATATGTTTAAGGAATAATAATAATAATACAAATTTTATATAAAAAAAATGTTCATAAAATGTATTCTTGGGGAGGGGGCTGCTTTTGAGTTCTTTTAGGGGAGGCTCACTATCCCACATTTTAAAATCCTCTGGTGTAGAAGAAATACTGCAAGTTCAGTAAAAAAAACTTCACTGCTTAACTCTTCGTGAACTGTCTGCAATGGTGCACTGTTTATCAAACCAAATCACATTCATTTTTTTAAGTGTCACACGAAAAAAAAAAATCCTTTTCATGATGCAAACCTTTAATTTTGTCTTTGGCTAACACAGCAGATAGTGTCACAGCTTCTAATGGAAACTTGTTCAATAGTTTTGTCGTTGATTATTGATGTGTGCATTGTGTCCAAACATCGTTCCTTAATAACGGACGGTCTTGTCCTACACTAAAACACCCACAGTCTGTTCTTCCTGCCCTGGTTCCACTCACTATATGATGAGGCTTTACTGTAAATCCATTTGTATTGTTGTAATGGCTGATTGAGGCTGGTATTATGTGGCTTTGTTGTTTCCTAATGAGTGTGTGAACCCTCTAGAGACTCTTCAGCATGAGTTATATGTCCATACAAATAACCTAGATTTCACACAACTGACTAATCTAAACCGTTTGCTCGCTCATTATGCTGTTAGAGGATATTGTTGTACTGAGTGTCTGCGCTGCCAATAAATGATAGATAGAAACTGGCATTTCCATTTTAAGGACGTTGGTTTACGTCTTTGTTGTTCTCAGCTGGTTCATTTTCCTTCATGACGCATGTCCAACTGTTGTTTTGTTGTAACTAAATACAATCAGATACTGTATCTGATAATTAAAATGACCATAGAATTACCACCTTATTAGTGATCTGTTACTTGTAATAAGCAGTTACAAAAACATTATTATTACCATGAAATTACATCAAAATTACCATAGATTTATCACCTTATTAGGGATCTATAATGTAAAGTGTTGACATTAAATGCTTTAATACAGGAATTAAAAAAAATAATAATAATAATAATCTATGACCTCCTGACACTCAAGAAGTTATTATCCTTATTGGAAACTGCACAATGACACAGTTCTTTTTTTCAAATACATTTAAAAAAATATTTGGATTTATTCATTATTAATTTTTTTAATGAAATGTTATTTACAATGGACATACTTTTTTTTTAAGTAAAATTTAAAAAAAAAAGTTTTGTCTCCTACAGAGGACAATAATACATTACTGGTCCTCATGAGGACAGATATGCAAAACTGAATACACAGGAGTGAAAAGGAAATTTCTGATTATTGTGAAAACACATTTTTGGTGACCTTGACTTTTGACATATATTCACTAAAATGTAATGAGGGTAGGTCTTTAAAACAATCTTCCAAACATTGTGCATAAATGAAATATATTATGAGTGAAAAATGAATGTGGAAGTTTAGTTGAACACCTACTCACGTTTCACTGAGCAGAGGCACCGGTGAAGAGGAAGAGACTGAGACAAGCACAAAAAAGAAAGGTGGAGGTGTGTGTCATGTGTATGATGTGAAAGGTCAGAACTCTGCTGTGGGCCCGTTTGATCCCCTCCTCTTTTTTATCTTCCCCTCTCACTGGGATGTGGTGTCTCCAACTCAAACAGATTTTCAAATGTGACTCGTGACAAAAGCACACACACACACACACACACACACACACACACACACACACACACACACACACACACACACACACTGAGCAGCCCAAGTCTCTCACCTATTGTCTTCTACCTTGAACCGGGTAGTGGGCGGGGCCACTAGTTGCCACTCCCACTTTTAGTTGTGGGTTGTTTGCCTTCTGCCAGGCTGTGCACAGACATTTGGAACCTGGAAACTCTGGAAATACAGAAACTGAAACCTTAAATCTGTGCTCAGGCGTAAAGCAGCAGGGGGCAGTTGGTTAATTCAGTGCTGATTTAGGTTCAAGTGCATTATGGGAGCTGTGATGGCTGCTCTGTCTGTGGAAGCCCGAAGGCGTCTGTCTCGGCCCAGCTGCCTGTCTCACTGTGGCCACAGTGCAGCCAGGTATCATCGCTCAGGTAGGGACTGATGGTGTCAGCGCCAGAGGTGGGAAGTAACTAAGTATCAGTACTTTGTTACTGCGCTTAAGGAGATTTTGTTTTAGATATTTGTACTTTACTTGAGTATTTATTACCTCATACCACCCCAAGGGGAGAGGGATATTGTTTTTGAGTTGATTTGTGTGTCTGGTTTGTTTGTTTGTCAGCAGCTTTATACAAAAACTGCTGGACCAATTTCCAATACATTTTTGGGAAATTCCAATATAGATCCCATAAAAATTTTGTGAATGTAGGTCAAAGGTCACACTCACCAAAAATGTGTTTCAGGTAAAATGTGTGCAAATGTTACAGGGTGTGTTGTTTATCTGGTAACTGTTTACTTTTACTCCCTACATTTTCCCATAAACGTCTGTACTTTATACTCAGTACATTGTCAGAATAGTCTCATTACTTTCTCATTTGGCATTTAACCAAATCAGGTAAAATGCATTTTACCTGATTTATCCTATAGTGTAAACCCCAATAATTTAGCAGAACTCAAAAAATTTAAGGCAATCGATTGCCTCAATTATTTGAAGTTGATGAAACTTAAAAAATTGTTTAACTTTCCAGAACTTTTTCCAGAAAGTTTCCAGCAGTTATGTTTAAAACGTAGATGCTTATTAAAATATACTTAAATGAAAACATTACTTATTATTCTAAGGTTCTGTCAGTCCTACTGGGAGACTAAGACAGGGTTCAGCGTCTTTGTCCAAGGACACTTGGACATGTGGACAGACAGAGCCAAGACATGAACCTGTGACCCTTCAGTCATTGGACGACCCACTCTACCAACTGAACCACAGCCCCTGAATAAAATTACTGTGTTTTGTGATTGATATTGGTGATTATTTGCAGTGATATGAAATTATATTTCATTATCTACTACATCAGTTAAGTTTATTGTTTTCAATCATCCTTTGAAACAATATAAATAACAGTACAATATTATTCTCAGCATTTAATGACTTAATTCCATTCAGTTTTACCTCATCTATGTTTTTAAGTTATGTTCACTTATATCCAAAATAGTTCCCCTTAAACAATATTAGTTGGAAGTATTTAAAAAGAAGGACATGTAACAGCAACTGAATACATTTGAGTTCATAGTACTATTATTGAAACTTTGAGTATTCACAACTGAATATATTTCATTATTCTGAACATTCGGGTTTACAGTGTATCTCTTATCAGTATGAAAACACATAGTTGGTGACTGTGACCTTTGACCTACATGCACCAAAATGTAATTGGATCTATTCTGGACCATCTTGCACATTTCCTGAAAACTTCATGAAAATTGGTCTAGTAGTTTTTGCGTGAAGCTGCTTACAATGGGGCGGCCATGACTCAGTTGGAAGATTGGGTCGTCCAATAACTGAAGGGGTGGTGGTTCAAATCCTGTTCTGTCCTATTGAGTCTGTTGTGTGCTTGGGCAAGACATTTCACCCTCCGTGCCTCCAGTGTCACTCCCAATGGTGTAAGAATGTTCGGTGGTCAGAGGCACAAAATGGCTGCCACACTTTTGTCAGTCTGCCCCAGGGCAACTGTGGCTACAAATGTAGTTTACCACCACCAGAGTGACAGTGTGAGAGTGGGTGAATAATGTGAAAACTTTTGCCACCTCTGCTTACCTCCCACCTAATTCTTCTTCATTCGTCATGTGGTCTCTTCATTCATTCTTCTACTCTGTTTTTCTTACATTTATTCACCTTTTTAGTTTATATGTCTGTGGCTAATGCAGTGCTGTAGTCCAGTGTGTACAGCACAATATGGAGTATACCTACTTATTTTTCAGTCAGCATTGGATATGGAGAACCAACCCTGTGTATATACAGTATATATATATATATATATATATATATATATATATATATATATATATATGTTGTGCAGTTACAATTAAAAGAAAACTGAAGGTGTTAGCCTTTGCTTTGTTAGGGTTAAAAGGTTGATGCTTGTGTCTTGTCAGTGGACATTTTTATATTGCAGTGAATTTTAATACAAGATGTTCATTGCTGGACAGACGTGTGTCTGTGTTGTTCCTCTGCTGACAATCACGACCCATTGACTCGACTTTATTGATGGATAACTCAACTGGAAAAAAAGTTACGTTTTTAATCCCCCAATAAGTACTGTTACTACTGTTGACAGATAGGAAACTACATTTTGGCTTCACAATGGAATCATGACCTTTAACCTTCTAGTCTCACATTTTCAAAGGGAGATGTCCATTAAGAGCTAAAACATTTGTGAGGGGCGGAGTTTGTTGGCCTAGTAACACTTCTGTTTTCTTTTTTACTTACAGAAATTAATGACTGAAAAATTAGGCCTAATACTAATACTACTGCTACTACTACAACTACTACTACTACTACTACTAATAATAATAATAATAATAATAATAATAATACAACCACTACTACTGCTAATAGTAATATCACTACTACACCTGTATAAGCTTCATAGTTACTCACCAGTAAATATTTACCATATTTTCTGCTGCTTTTTTCATAAGTTTTGAACCATGAGGTTTATACAAAGGTAAAGATATTCTGTGGATTTTTCTTCCATCACTAGGGACGCTCTAACTGGAAGTAGAATCAAAACTACTAAGAACAATCAATGCAAAGAAGAACACCTACTTTTTCTATAGCAGATAGAACACGGATGACAAATGATCAACTGTTAATTATTTTTCAAATCCTCAGCCGTTCATCATGGAGACAGAAGTGATGAAGCACTTCTGAGGTTGATCAACTGTAACACAGAAGAAGACGACTTCATGGGTTTCAGTGAAGATAATGAAAGTGATTTGTGATTTAAAATATGGGAGAGATGAAGATAAATACAGTAAATACTGGTTATTTTTTGTCTTGGTTCTGTTCCGTTTTAATCAGCAAAGTTGCTGCCGTGTTAAAAGACACTGTTAGGAAAAAAAATCTGTTCAGGTACAAACATGTAACTACATTTACAGCTCAAAATCCTTCTGTACATGCAGTAAATATATGATATTCCAACATAGATATCTGCGACTTATAGTCTAGAAAATACGATAATTCCTTTAAAATTTGAGACTCATTGTAATTTTTAGACATTTGTGAATATTTTAGGTAAATTATAAATATCACAGATGTGTTTTTGAAGCATTAACTTCACATGTGTGAAGATCAGGTGTTTTCTACTCATTGTAGTGAACAGGATGATCCAGCAGACGTCCTCAGGTGCTGATGTGAGAGGAATGTTCTCTGTCTATTTACTAACAGTTGTGTCAGCAACCAGTGCTGAGCCTACCTTTTAAAAACCTGTTAGCCTGCTAATGGACCAACCAGCAGAACAAACACACACAAGGAAACACCATCTATCTATCTATCTATCTATCTATCTATCTATCTATCTATCTATCTATCTATCTATCTATCTATCTATCTATCTATCTATCTATCTATCTATCTATCTATCTATCTATCTATCTATCTATCTATCTATCTATCTATCTATCTATCTATCTATCTATCTATCTATCTATCTATCTATCTATCTATCTATCTATCTATCGGTCTGTCTGTCTGTCTGTCTGTCTGTCTGTCTGTCTGTCAGTCTGTCTATCTATCTATCTATCTATCTATCTATCTATCTATCTATCTATCTATCTATCTATCTATCTATCTATCTATCTATCTATCTATCTATCTATCTATCTATCTATCTATCTATCTATCTATCTATCTATTCTTTGCAATGAACAACATTTTCCAAACTGTTGCTCTCCACAGAGGACAAAAATGCATTGCTGGTTCTCAGGAAGACATGTTTATGCTCTGATACATTTTCTTACAGGATTGTTTTATTTAGTTTTTCCTCATAAACTCAACAGGATGTTTTTTTTTACAGTGTATACTACTAGACAAAAATGCACACATAAGCTGCAGCAGTGTATAAGTGAACATAGAAACACTTGTGTGTCTAAGTGTTCCAGGTGTCATTTGATCCACTGTCCTCCATAAACTGTAAATCTGACCTTCATCTGCACCACACACTCACCCAGGAATAGTAACAGCACCCAGTAAGAATACATGAAAGGATTTTATGATTGACTGATCACTGATTTAGATTTTTTTCATGGTAACATGGAAGTAGAGGGAGTAAAAAAAGACAGGGAACCTCACCGCTACTTCAAAACAAACCTATTGATCTCTTTCACTTTGGCCTTTCAACAGTGTGTGTGTGTGTGTGTGTGTGTGTGTGTGTGTGTGTGTGTGTGTGTGTGTGTGTGTGTGTGTGTGTGTCCATCTCAAACAGAGTCAGTGCATTAACACAAATACACACACCCATATCCTTTCTCCATCTTATCATGATGCATTAGCAGGTGCACAGTCATCATTATCCTCTCGTGACCTGCTAAATACACTGACAACTGCACTCATTTACATACATAATATTTTACCACTCCTATTTGTAGCATATGTTTTAGGGAATATACAGAAACTGACAATTTCACGAGATGTTTTTTAAGTGTTTGGAAGAAAATATGAATGAAAGGGGTGTTGAAGAAGACTCAGGATCCCTGCACTGTTAATAAATAAATAAATAAATAAATAAATAAATAAATACATCCTGTTGTTGTTATGACTGTGGTTGCCAGAACCTTCCTGTAAAAAACATCAAACTGTAAACATATTTACAGAGTATATTTAATATTTTAAACATTGAGATTAACATTTTAAATATGTGGATTTAATATTTTAAACATGTAGATTTAATATTTTAAACATATAGATTAATCACTGAATATACACAGTAAATGTTCCTTACAACCTGCAGGTGTCCACAGTATTTTCTAAATCCATCAGGACTAAAAACCATATGTAAAAATCTGACATTTTTAAGTGTTTACTTTTTTAAAAAAAAAAAACATTTTTAAATTTTTGGAAATTTTTTTTTTGTTATTTTAACACTATTCTTAAATTACATTTAAACAGCACCACGTTGTTTTTAATTCACTGGTTTATTTTTTTCAAAACACCAGAAATACATCATTTCTACCTACAAATCTGCTAATTCTAAAAACTAAAGCTACATTTGATTTAATTATCACAAAAATTGCTGTATTTATACAAATATAATATAAGAAATATATATATAATAATATATATAATATGTAAATGTATGTATAGATTTTGCTGTTTAATTCTACAGTCGTTTTTTTACAGTGTGTTATTTAATCTTTAGTCTTTTTGTGGGTTTTTGATGACCCTTTTCTCCTCCACCATCCACCTCTCAGAGTAATTTAACCTTCGCTTCTCACCCATAAACTCCAGCAGCTGAAAAGATAATGGAGAAGGTGGATTCAGTGGAGAAAGAGAAGAGCGACAGAAGGAAGGGGGTGTGGGGGGGTCTGCCATAATGACAGACCCATACATCAGTCCCATATTTCCATTTTTTTTTTCAGGAAAATCAAAAAGAGAAAAGAAAAAGGAATGAAAAGAAAAAGGGTGTAGAAAAAACTAAATACGAAAGATTAAACAAAATAACAAGAAGAAAGAAAAGAAAAGGGGGACAAAACAAAAAAGGAAAATTAAAAGTGTTTGTTCATATTTATTAGTTTAACTCACAATTTATATTTTGTCATTGTAATTAAAGAAGATTTTCTGATATTTGTTTTCTTTTGGCTAAGAAAAAAAATTTGTATCAGCTTATAAATATCAATGATCTGTATCAGTTATCAGCTAAAGTACATGTAAAAAAAAAATAATTGGCCCCAAATATCATCTTATACATAAATATACAATACAATACAATACAATACAATACAATACAATACAATACAATACAATACAATACAATACAATACAATACAATACAATACACATCTTTGGCCTCAAACAGCTTGCCTGTCAGTTGCCTATATCGTTCATTGATTATAGCTGATATTAAAAAAAAAATGGTATCAGCTCCAAATATCAGTTTATAAATATTGGCAGTCTGTATTGGCCATTGGTCATTAATGTAGTAAAATCGGCCTCAAATATTGCTTATAAATATCAACAGCCTGAATCGGTTATCAGCTAAAGTTGATGATTAAAAAAAATCAGTATCAGCCTCAAATATCGGCTTATAAATATCGGTGGCCTATATCATTCATCGACTAAAGCTGATGTGAAAAAAATTATATTGGCCCCAAATATCTGCCTATAAATATTCGTCTATGATTTATATTACAGTACATTTTCTGACATTGTTTTCATTTCACAAAGAAAAAAAATCAGTATTGGCTCATAAATATCTGTATCATTCATCAGCTAAAGGGCTTTTAGGGTTTTTAATTATTTTATGTGATTTTATTTAATAAAGTAAAGTACTTTATTTGTCATTATACACTGTACAACGTAATTTGTCCTCTGCATTTGAACCATCCTTGATGCCATTGGGGCACCTGTAAGGAGCAGTGGGCACCCATGGGCGGTACCCGGGGACTCCTGCTGTAGAGCCAGGTCAGAATCACCTGGCTGGAGGATTTGAACCTGACAAACATGTTTATGGGTGATGTGGGAAACCATAGCACCTGGAGGAAACCCATCCAGACATGGGGAGAGAAACATGCAAACTCCACACAGAAAGACCCGGAAATCGAACCCGGGTGTTGTTGCTGTGAGACGAGAACACTAACCTCTCGCCACTGTGCTGCCTCCTGTGGGGACGAGTGTTTGTTATAGCAGCTGTGACAAAGAAGAACTTCTGTTTTATTTTATGTGGAACAGACAATAAAGCTATCTATTCTATTCTATTCTATCCTATTCTATCCTATTCTGATGTAAAACAATCCGTATTAGCCTCAAATATCGGCTATAAATATCAGTGGCCTTTATCAGTCATTAGCTACAGTTGATTTTTTTTTTTTAAATCGGTATCAGCCCCAAATATCAGCTTATAAATGTTGGCGGCCTGTATCATCATCAGCTAAAGGTCTGCGGTCAGCCAAAGTTATGGAATGACAGAGGAGATGGAGGGAGGAGGAGGAGGAGGAGGAGGCTGCAGGGTGTGAAAAGCGAATCAGATTGAAAGAAAAAGGAGTGCAGAAGAGAGGGAGTAAGAGGAGACCACAAGGAGTTCAACAGGATGGACGGAGCAGGGAGGGAGAGAGGGAGGAAGAGGAGGAGGAGGAGGAAGAAGAGGAGGAGGAGCCGACGCTTTTCAGCTGCAGTTTAGACTTTGTGAACGTGAACAGAGAGGAACAAGTTACAAGCAACAAGAAGCAGCAACAGATAAACTAAGGCAGTGACTGAAACAGAAGTGTGTTTGGAGGAGGCAGGAGGCGGGGCTTAACACCACTGCTCATGGACTCCCCTTCCTGGTCGCTGCTGCTGCTGCTCTGAGTGCCTTCTCCTCAGAACCTTCAGTATTTGGACCTGGATTTGGACAAACATTCCACAACAACATCAAGCTTCAGTCCAATGAGTTTGTGAGATCCATGCTGTGACTGTGTTGTTTGCTTTAGTTTTGACTTCATAGTAACAGGGTTGTTAGTAAAGTTTGGTGAATTGTCAGCGTTAGATGCTGTGGGATGGAAGTGTAGATGATCTGAGGTGTGAGTGTGCCTTTGCTGTAGTTGTGTGAGGTTTCGGGAACTGTTCCCATGGCTGGGTAATAGTTTGTGTGTAACTGATAATGCTGTTTTGTCACTTTATGGCATGGAAGATAAGAACATATTTGATTTTCTGCCCCTCTGTGCTTCTAGGAGTTGTGGGTTGTACTAGGGCTGAACGATTTTAAGAAAAAATTGAATCGTGATTGTGATTTTTCTGGCAGATATTGTAACTTTGATTGCGTTCACAATTTTTTCGACTCAAGTTTCAGTGGTCAGCAACATTTGGAAACATCACAGAAATTTACATAATACTATTCAAACAATAAATGCCATAAATACTGCAAAAACGAAAACTAAAGTCAAGAATTGTCTATACATTGGCTACATTGAGTCTATGCATTGGCTACATTGAGTCTATGCATTGGTTACATTGAGTCTATGCATTGGCTACATTGAGTCTATACATTGGCTACATTGAGTCTATGCATTGGCTACATTGAGTCTATGCATTGGCTACATTGAGTCTATGCATTGGCTACATTGAGTCTATACATTTCCTACATTGAGTCTATACATTGGCTACATTGAGTCTATACATTGGCTACACTGAGTCTATGCATTGGCTACATTGAGTCTATACATTGGCTACATTGAGCCTATACATTGGCTACATTGAGCCTATACATTGGCTACATTGAGTCTATACATTGGCTACATTGAGTCTATACATTGGCTACATTGAGTCTATACATTGGCTACATTGAGCCTATACATTGGCTACATTGAGTCTATACATTGGCTACATTGAGTCTATACATTGGCTACATTGAGTCTATACATTGGCTACATTGAGCCTATACATTGGCTACATTGAGCCTATACATTGGCTACATTGAGTGCTTAAACAGTAGCAATTATATCCTGTTTTATTACCAGCTTTTACACTATTGGACTCCAGAACATGTGACCTGTCCTGGTTCAAAACGTCGTTTCTGATTGGTGTGTTTGGCAGGATGTTCGGGAGGTGGTGTACATGTGTAAAATAGTTGTCATAACAAAACTTGGGTCAAAAAAAGGCGACTTTGACAATCCCAAAATCCTGTTTTTCGGTCCAAAACGCTACATTGTTCAGCCCTAGGTTGTACACCCTGGGACCCTCTGGGATCTGACTCATAAACATACACTAGGGCTGCACCATTCAGTTTGTTTTTCCTTAGAATTGAGATCACGATTCTGTGGCATGATTTTTTTTTTTTTTTTACGAAATGTTGTCATGGAAAATGGGTTCTTTTACTTCTGATTTGTGGTGATTTGGCAGTAATTTTTCATTTGTGGGAATTTGTAACGCAGCACGTGAAATAAAGTGCTTAAGAATTGTCTGTTTAGAAATGAAATCACGTACATGTGTGAATCGAGATTGCAATTTTTTCATGATCATTTGTGCTGCCTTAACATGGACCATCAAGCTCTGAGTTATTTGTTTCTCTTTAAAGTATTTCCATCTTAGAGCAAAATGTGATTTATTAGCATAAACTATGACGTGAGTACTGATATTTGCTGTTTGGATTCAGACGCAGAGGAGTAATCAGTGTCTTCGCCAGTGTCAGCTCTTCAGGAGGAAAAAGCCTGAAAGTGACTCTAAACGTCTCCTTTAATGCAGTGTAATAAATAACTGGTGACACAACCCCCTTTTTCTTTCATGGGTCCGCAGAGGGAGGTTTTCCATATATGTCGGCATCCACATATTTTCCACTTCAGCATCAGTGTTGACATTAAGGCGGCCCTCGTCCAGCCTTCTGGCTCTGTTCTCAGGCTTTCTGAGTGGCCTGAGCCTGGATACGAACACATGCACTCTCCAAACATCCAGACCCAGTCCTGCCACTTCTGTTAAAACCATCCGCCCTTGTTTATGAACCTGTCTCAAGGGTCCTGAGCAGGGTCAGACCTTTGACCTTTGTGCTCAGGCTGGGCCCCCTGTGGGCTCAGACCGGGCCCCCCAGTGGGCTCCCTCTAACTCAGCAGCCATGGGGCTCCACGGCATGGAGCTGTGTGCTATCGGTGTTGTCATCATCCTTTTCATGGCAGTTCTCAAGCAGTTTGGCATCCTGGAGCCCATGTCCTCTTTTGAAGGTAAGGGCCAATCAGATGCCTGCACTTTCAAGTTTGTGTGATTTTCACCCCCCCAACCCCACACCCAAAAAGGGGAGGCAAGGAGTATTGTTTTGGGTTCAGTTATTTTTTTTGTTTGTTTGTCAGTTACTTAGCGCAAAAAAAATATTGGATCAATTTCCATGAAGTTGTCAGGAAAGGTGCGAAGTGATCCAGAATAGATTCCATTAAATTCTGGTGAATGGACTGTAGGTCAAAGGTCAAGGTCACCAAAATGTATTTTCAGGAATCAGGCATTTGTGTTCCATCCTTGTATATTCAGTTTTACATATACTGGAGCTTCTTTTTGCTCTCATTGTTGATGTGGTTTGACATCAAAACCTTAAACGTAAGGTCACAGTACAGGTCCAAATCAAAGTTTGGATAGAACTTTTGAACTGTTACAGACTTTCAATGAGCACCAAAATTCTGCATCTTGTGTGTATAGATTTTGACCTATTTTTGACCCAAGGGGGCAGGGGGTCACTCATCAATAAAAAAAAAACTATAATGGATAAATGAGTGAAGATTATTATTATTATTATTATTATTATTATTATTATTATTATTATTATTATTATTATTATTATTATTATTATTATTATTATTATTATTATTATTATTATTATTTATATTTATATTTGTTGTGCCTGGAAACACTTGTTCACTATTCTAAGATTCTAACTAAATACATTACAGCAGGGTTTTTAAACATTAGGGTCAACATGGAGTCACCTGGAATTCGATTGGGGTCACCTGAAGTTTCTTGTAATTACTAAAAATAAATAAAAATCAAATAAGTAAAAATTAATCAGATCTTGTGGAAGTCGGAAGTGTAACTTTGATTTTACCTTATTTTCAATGTTTTTGCATTCATTATAGTTTTTATTTTTTAATTTGTACACATTTTATCTCCCAATATGTATATAATTACAAAAAAAAATGTTTAATACATGTGGATAGTAGTACATATTATGCTTATATCACAGTGAACTGCTATTCCAAAACCTAAAAAATTATATTATTCACGTCATATCATTATTCATATAATCATATTATTATTATTATTATTATTATTATTATTATTATTATTAAAAATAAATTAATTATGTTTTTTAACAATGTAATGTATATTTCATCATTATAATTAAAACACAACATACTTTTCTTAATGAAAATTAAGTTATAATAACTGAGAAGACCTGTTTTGATTGACCCAATCATATGCGTAAAGCAACATATTATATTGATCAAAAACAAATTAATTTTAGCAACAAAAAAAATAAATCTCTGTTTTGAATGTCTCAGGTCACCAGAGATTTGTGATGTTAAAATGAGGTCATAAGCCAAAAAAGTTTGGGAAAACCTGAAGTACAGCAGGAGAGACTTTAGTTAAGTACAGCTGATTATCCCTCCTCACATTGAATAGATCATTTATATACTATCTTTATAATTCATTAGGGGTGTTTTTATTTTGTGTCTTGGAAGTAATGCACATTCTTCCAAATTAACTTAACTAATGTGGGAAATAAAAAATAAATAAAATAAAAAAAGACAAATTCCAACCTATATTGCAAACAAACATTTTAAATACTTTGATTTACAGTTTTTCTGGGAGGTTGTATCTGATGTTGGACAATAGTTGTAAAGCAGAATTGATAAAAAAAAATTAAATAAAATAATAAAGATTGAAACTGTCAAACTTTTAACAGGGACTATGCCCTTGTTTTCAGTAAAAAAAAAAAAGTTGTAACATTATAAAGCTAGTAATAACAACAATATAATAAATGTAACGGATAATGTATTGCACACGTGTTACTATCAGAAAAATATTTACTAGTACTGGTAGTTTTTTATATTATTCTACGGGTTATTACAGCTTATTATTGCTACTACTCTAACAGACTGGATTAAAATAGCCATTACAACGTAGCAAAAATTTACTTTCAAAGTGGCCGAACTACCTGCGGAGTGATACGGTACCATGAATCTGAAGTGACAAAACTCATTGCCATTGGCAGTGGGCGTTAATGGTGAAAAGAAAATGCACCTGCAGAATGCTGGAAATGTCCATTCAAAGTGAATGGGAGCTGTTGCAACATTGTAGAGGGCCATTGACTAATATGTAATAATAAACCCAAACATGCTTTACTAGTTGATGGTTCAGACTAAATAATAAAACAGTGTACTAAATGGGAGACTAAAACCACAAAATCCATCCAACCAGGACACCCCCCCCTTCCCTCCCTCCCTCCCCCAGTTACCAAAACCACCATCAAATTCAAGTTATTAGCAACATTCCTCCTTGAAAGACACACTCATCAAACTAACACTGTCATCATTTTTGACGTGATGCATCAGTTTAAACCATTACTCTGTTAGTTTCGTTCTTTCTAGACAGAAAACAGCTGATTTCGCAACACGTTGTCTTGTTAGCCGCTGTAATAATATTTACATTTTTCCAAACAACATCAGAAGTATCCCAATAACCTTAACTCTTACTGGTAAACTGACCGAATAGACTTTTTAAGCCAAGATAAATAATTGTTTAAATGTGGTGTGTGTTTTTTAAACAGACTGCTAAAAGTAGCAGCAAATCATGAATCAGTGCTAAACTAACAGACTATTTAAAGTATAAGAAAACATCTAGTTAAGTGCATATAATATGGTTCATTTAGGAAGATGAAAGAACTGGAAAAAAAGTATACAATCAAAATAACTTCACATAATTATCACAAAACAAAAGATACCATGTGGAAGTACAGAAACTGCCCTAAATGTTGACACCAAGCACAGCTTCCTTCTATAAGTTGTATGTTATGTGTTATATTCTGATATTGACCTTTGATATTGAATTCAAAAATTTCAAGTCACAATTTTGGTTACAATTTTAAAGTACCCCCCCTACCTACTAACATTAGAAATATTTGCAATTAAGCCTTGAAATTTTGGGTATTTTATCATATATATTGTTGTACAAATGTAGAAACATGTGAGAGGGTCAGGTGGGAAATGTTCCTAAAATCTGTTGATTTCGTCAGGAATGACCCGCATGTGTTTGTGCTCTGAGGGTGCACCCTTAAAAACACTATTTTACTGGAGGTTAGATATTTTTCACTAACACCACATTAGACAGTACATCTATGTTTGGCAGTAGAGCAGAAAAGGATAATGGGATGTTTTATTTTGTCTACTAAGGGATATGCAATAAAAGCCTGATGGAGTCCTAGACCATGTACATTTGGGCTGTAAATGAGACAGCAGATCCTGCTGCTGGAATGAAGTGTTTCCCTTTGATTGGAGTTTTGGGCTGAATGCCAGCCAGTCAGAGTGGCCTGTAGTCTGTGTGCCAAGACAATTAGGGCAGGAAGGCTCCAGTCGGCACATTAGTGCCACTTATGCCGCTCAGCATCATAACTACTGAACAAATGAAAATCCAAAATATAACCGTAATGTCCTTTCATAATTGATCATTCCCCTCCATGTTGGCAGTCTTGGTTATCTGGGAGCTGTCCCTCCTCCTTCTCCAGAGGCAGGGCCTGCACCCTGGTTTAACATTACTTCACATCAATTATACATGCAGTATTGAACTGGCTTTCTCTGAGGCCGCCTAAATATGGAGCCAGGAGCACTCCTCCAGGACCCTGAAGGACACTGGACATTTTTCAGTAGCCTCCAAAACTCTTTCTCCGTCACTCTTCATTTGTCTTCATCTGTGTCACACCACTTCATTACCTCATTATGTCCCAGTGGGACCCTTTACCACCTGCATTGTCATTAACCTGCCGTTCCACTATATGCTAACGGCTCTTCTCCATTCTACTCAGTAACCACGTACTATTCATTGAGAGCATTTCCATCACAGATACTATCACACCTGGACGTCATCATGTGGTGCCATCAAGCTTGCGCTGATTTTTTTCATCAACCACCAAAGACAGAAATGTCCCTCAGTCCTGTCCTCTCAGGTCCCTTTCTCTCCCTTATCCCGGTCCCCTCAGGTCCCGTTGTCCCCTGAGTCCTGTCCCCTCAGGTCCCGTTGTCCCCTGAGTCCTGTCCCCTCAGGTCCCTTTGTCTCCCTCAGTCCTGTCCCCTCAGGTCCCTTTGTCTCCCTCAGTCCTGTCCCCTCAGGTCCCTTTGTCTCCCTCAGCATCAGCCAGATGACGTTCAGCAGCAGATGGAGATCTGCTCTGGTGTCACGCTGTCTTTCTTTGTGTTCTCGCTCTTTCCCAAACCTTTTTCCGTACCCAGAATCACCACATTATCTAAAGTCTGTCTGAAACATGACACATGCCTGCATGATGAAACATGACCCTTTGGGGACACCTATTGTGTGGAAATGTGGGTTAAATCTGAACTGAGCCACTCAACAGGATGGGTTGACTGACAGTGTGTAGGAGTGGGAGGCAAATAAAATATACATACCATCAGGAAATTACATGACATTTGTGAAACAAAAGGTTACTGTATTTTCTGGACTATAAGGTGTCACTTAAAAGACTTTAATTTTCTCCAAAAACCACAGAGCACCTTGTATATGGATTTATTCTGGTTGTGCTTAGTGACTGGGAATTTAGAGTTTTTATCTCATAATTTAGACTTTTTATCTCATAATTTAGACTTTTTATCTCATAATTTAGACTTTTTATCTCATAATTTAGACTTTTTATCTCATAATTTAGACTTTTTGTTGACAAAAACAAAATAAGGCATTATTTTAATTCTTTTAGTTGTGTTCTTATTTATTTATTTTTATTTTTTTGTTTGCACAAGGAATTCGTCAAATTACGTCTCCACCAATGTCAACATCATCATTACTCCCATGATACATACTAACTAGTAAGTACTAACTGGACTCTTTGAAAACACTTATTTAACGTCTTTCTATGCTTCAGTCACAGACAACTATTAACCATTCAGTCGTTCATATAATGAACATGTTGTATCCTCACTAGGGTCATGGGGGGGGGGGGGGGGGGGGGGGGGCAGTCACTGGAGCCGATCCCAGCTACTCATGGTCGAAAGCAACGGTTCATAACTGTCATAATATAATTAACAAAAGTTACAACAGCCAGAATATGTCCCATGATATTAAAAAGAAGAACAGCTAGAATGAAAATATTGGTTTTGTTGGTGTATGTTGTAATCATTCAAGAGATGAATTACCTCCAATAAGGAGGTTATGTTTTTGACCGGCGTTTCTTTGTTGGTTGGTTGGTTGGTTGGTTGGTTGGTTGGTTGGTTGGTTGGTTGGTTGGTTGGTTGGTTGGTTGGTTGGTTGGTTGGTTGGTTGGTTGGTTGGTTGGTTGGTTGGTTGGTTGGTTGGTTGGTTGGTTGGTTGGTTGGGTTGTGTATAACATAACTTGAAAACTTATGGATGGATTTTGATGAAATGTTCCAAGTATGGTGGTAATGGGGAGATCAACAAATGATTAGATTTATTTTTTGGGGGGAGGGGTCTGCCTTGGTGGAGGTCTGCACTGTAGTTTTCTAGTTATAATTAGATTGACCACAAAAGGATACACAAACTAATGTACCACTAATGTGTAACTTATCTCATTAAACTCTTTCTGGGCGCATTAAGAAGAATGTAAAGTCAAGTATTCACTTCCTCAGTTCTCATTTGAAGGAGAATATCTTCCAGTTTCTGGGGCTTTGACATGTGACTGAAACACAGTCTACCTTACCTCAGTATAAAAAAGGCTACTGTCCTATATACAACAATCAGTAGTTCATTTAAATTCCAATACTATACATGAACTTTCTAAGTTAATAAGTCATATGCACAATATACAGCACAGATGACATCTCTTATGCAAATGCACAATAATTACATTTAAATTAAATTAAATTAAATAAGTTCTTAGGACTTTATTCAATTGGTTTCCCTTTTATGATACTATCTGTCTGCTTACTCCTGCTATAGTTTTTCTTGCCCCTGTGCTTTTATTCTTATAAAATATAGTTTTGTTGACCATCTTTTTTTTTAAATTAACGTATGGGAATGTACAAGCTTCTTGACTGACTGATACAAGTGAACATCCCCACACACTACAATATTCCCTGCCTCTAATCCTTATACAAAAATCAATGATTAGATGACAATAGTAAGTAATGATAATTATCAATTGTAAATGCTAAATAAAATATTTTTGCACATTTTAATTAAGTGGTTTATATTTGGACTTTGCTTGAGTTCCTCACTTAGATAGTTCTACAACTTAACCTCTCTCCCTATTTCTAAATATTTTGGGGATATTTTCTTGTTATTGTCTGTTGTTTTGTCCTTGTACATGCCTATGAACGCTCAACACTAGTTCATCCTGACTTTGTGAAAGAGATGAAAACTTTACCACCTGATCCTAACCTTAAAATAAGTCACTACTAGTGTATCTGTGGATGTTACAGGTTCCTTATTTCATGAGCTCGAAAGTGTTGATTATTGAATTTTTCTTGTGATAAAGTCATATTAGAATGAGTAACAGTAAGCATTTTATGTTGTAGATCTTTGGGGGATCCTAAAAATCTTTCCCTGCATTTGGAAGCAGCAGTCCATTAGAAGTTCTTTGTCGATAAGAGACCATTACTGTCAGAGCGTTTCTGCTGTGGGATCTATATTCTCCCATCAGGATGACGTTCACAGATGATTTCCCTAAAAACAGCCGCTGTTTGTGGTGCTGAGGAGTGACCTGATCCCAAATGAAACAACTGTCCTTTGATTGGTTGGATGTTAGTTTTTTTTCGGACTGCTCTTCTGCGTCCATTCAGTCCTATTTTAGGACGACATCGATGCCAGAGGTAGACTTTGTAAAGCTGCACAAGTCCTATTTGGAGATTTTCTGATATCACTGATTGTATTTTTACTCCACATTTGAGCCTCACACTGGACATTTTAGTAGTGAGTAAAATCAATACACACTTTCATTTATTCATGTATTTGTTTATTACCCTGCCCCCCCCCCCCAAAGGTGAGGCAAGGGGTATTATTTTTATTTTTCTATTTGTCTATTTGTTCATGAGCAACTTTCTCCAAACACTACTGGACACATTTCTGTGAAAATTACAGAAAAGGTGTTCCAGAACAGAACCCATAAAATTTGGGTGAATGTAGGTCAAAGGTCAAAGTAGGTCTGGGTGATTTTATGATCGTGATTATATGATCGTGATTATATGATTGCGATAAATTTCAGGTCGATTACAGTGATATTAGAAATGTGTGTTGAAGCATAATTTGTTCCACTAATGCAGAGATATGCATAAAAGTGGAGTTACACTGCAGGGGGCGCTGTCGCTCACATTTGGACAGGAACAAACAAAGAAGATAAATAAAAATAGGAACTTAAGCCAGACATAGACAACAGAAAGAATGTCAGAAAGTGGAACTGTGGAGTTATTTTCCAAAGAGGACGATATTATTGAGAAAAAAAAGGTGACTCGACATAGGTTGTGTGGCAGTGGTTTGGCCAGAGGTGGTCAAAGTACTCACATTCTGTACTTAAGTAGAAGTACAGCTACATCTGTGAAAAGATACTGTGGTAAAAGTAGAAGTACTGATTTAACTCCTTTACTTAAGTAAAAGTAAAAAAAAAAAGTACAACTTCTCAATTGTAATGAAGTCAAATGTATCCATTGCTATGGATGAAATGATAGTTATTTAAGCAGGAAAAAAAAGAAAAATGTCAAAAATATCCAAAAGTAAGTCCTTTAAAAGGGAGTTACTGTGTTGATGATGTGTTTTATTGGGTCATGGTACTCAGTTTAGTGGGTATGGACATAAATAGGAGATTAAAACAAGCATAATTATAAGAAAAAAATCTAAATCTTGAGATAAATAGTCAAAATTATGAGATTAAAAAACCTAAATTATGAGATAAATCATCAACTTTATGAGGAAAAAAGCTCAGAAATATGACATAAAAAGTTCTAATAATAATTACTATTTGATATAGTAAGTCACTATTTCTGATTTACTGATTTGGAACTTGTTTTTCATACATCACATTTGTCTAGTTTGAAAAAGTAATGAGTCTATTCTGAGAATGTAAAGAGTATAAAGTAAAGATATTTATAGAAAAATGTAGGGAATAAAAGTAAAAAGACAACACAACAGATCTTTTTTATGACTATCAAATACCATCCAAGTGATTATGGAGAAAGCATGAAAATGTGAGTGGAGTTGACAGTTGAACCACAGCAGCAGACGATCGTTTCATCTTTTACACCATATGAGCGTCATTCCAAGAGAAAGAAAATAATCACACACATGATTGTTTTCAGTCCGGCAAAAGACATGATGCCATTAAACACAGTGGAGAAAAATGGCTTTAATCATTTAATGAAAGTGTTGCAGGTAGGAAATATTACTAATATTTATATTGTTAAATGCTTGTTTCTTAATGTTTTATGTTGAATCTATATATTTATATGTGTAGTATAACTTGAAAAACAATGTTTACATACCAGGTATCTTCATTATCTACCAGGGGTAATATTATTTTTTTATGCTGTGTACCTCAAAAACCTCAAGACTGTTAAGTATTGGACTTTAGAGAAAATGTATATTTTATTTAATTTGCTGTTATTTATTTCATATCTTAATTTTAAAAAAAAGATCAAACTAATCTTTAGTTACTTAATTTTTCAGTACAGATGCATTAAAATTGGCAGTTTTAAAACAACATTTTTTTAAAAATCGTGATAATAATTGAGATTGAATGATATAAGAATATTAATCGTGATCTTTTTTTATTTTTCCATATGGCCCAGTGCTACGCCAAAGTCACTATAAATGGATATAACTTTGAATTTTTAATCTTAGAGACTTCCAATTAGCACTAAAATGCTCGTCTTTTGATTCTGCAGATTGTGTGTATAGAATTTAATCTATTCTTGACCCAAGAGGTCAGGGGTCACTGAGTCAATACCTAATAAACTAAAATGGACTATAATGGAAAATTCAGTGGAGGTAAACAGTTACTGTTATTGACAGATAGGAAACCTAGCATGGGCTTCATAATAGTGACATGAACTTTGACCTTGAGTGACCTTGAAAGGTCAAAATCAAGGTCACATCATTGTAAATGGTTGTAAGTCTAAGAAGAGTGGTGATAAGTACTCACTTATCATTGTTAACGGTTAGGAAACTACGTACATATAGGCTCCAATATATATATATATGTGTATATATATATATATATATATATATATATATATATATATATATATATATATATATATATATAAAATTTTTAAAATGTAATAAACATTTTTAATAAAAATTGCAATTAAATTGTAAAAGCTTCTGAAGAGCTAATCAATAATTGAACTATATAGAAGATACTGGGCCATGAGGACCGGATTTGAGAACCATTTCTCTATTTCCTTCTTGCATAGACAGATCGATTGCTTTCAACTTAAAAGCTGCATCACATACATTTCTTCACGTACTTTCCATGATGAGGGTGAGTGCACTTTTGTGTGTAGTGTGTTTTTCATCTTTGTCTTCTTCGTTGCATTGATCTCTTCTGTCTGTCTTGTTTTCACATTTCCTGCTAGAGCGCCCTCCTAAGGCCGTTAGCCCAGAAAAATCCATAGATTAGGCTGAAGGAGAGAATGATTGTTCAACAGGAGGAAATATGAGCCAGAACTCAGCCCACCTGGTTCAAGAAGAGGAGGCATAAAAGACAGGGTTCTATATTTAAAGTGTCTTAACCCTCGATGCGACTGGTTAAGGAAATTCGTAAAAAAAAAAAAACAATAACTTTTGACTTTCAGTGTATTAAGCCCTCAAATAAATTTCCTCTGCTCACTTTACAAATTTGACCTTTAACCTTCATTTATAAATGACTTTTGTCTCATTAGGGTAAATATTTCTTCACAAATTCTTAATGTAAAAAAAAACCCACTTAGAACATTTCATTTCACAATTATTCTAAAATCCTAAAAAAAAAAAATATTCATGTTAGTTATGAATTCTGAAAAGTTGATGAACATAAGGTTAAATGGACTATGTACAAATGAAATATGGCAGACAAACAAACACACTGACAAATTTAAAAAACTGTCTCTGACTGCTTTGTTGGCTTTAATTCAAGAACGGGTTGTCATAGAACCTTGAGATTGGTACAAAATAGGGTTAGGTCTATCTATCTGTCTATCTATCTGTCTGTCTATCTGTCTATCTGTCTGTCTGCCTGTCTGTCTGTCTTGTATCACTTACTATCAGATTGAATTTAAATCTGTTATATTCAATCTCAGACAGAAAATAAATCAGATTTAAATCTAAAACAACCTTCTGATGTCCAACTTATGAGGAAGTGAACATTTAACTTAAAAAAAAAAATAGGGATTTGATTTATATCCTGATAGATATTGATATCGTCTGATGTGAAAAAATATGGTGATGTAACTTCTTTTGTTCCCCATCACCCATCCTTATCAAACATTTGATCATTTTTTTATTGGTAAGGGCCCCAAACATCTGAAGATAATGTTTTAAATAATACTGTATGATAGACTGAAGCTTCAGTCACCACTTTTCCATTTGTTATTATTAATGTTCTTTAAATGGACACATATCAGGATCCTCCCTTTACACTACCTGTCCAAAACTGTCCTCCTTCTGACAGTAAACTGCTGTACACACACACACACACACACACACACACACACACACACACCTTCTGACTTGAACTAACAAAGCAGGGGTGGATCTAGCCATTCTTGGGCCCTAGGCAAAATATAGGCATGTGGTCCTCATTCTGTAAACACACACACACACACACACACACACAAAGTAATGGGAGATAAAAAAATAATAATAAGGTAAAAGTCCTAAAATATGAGATAAAAGTCATAATAATGATTAAAAAGTAGAAAATGTTATAGAAAAAGTCACATTTATTAAATAAAATGTCAGAAAATATCAGATAAAATCATAATAACGAAAGAAAAAGTTATAACAATGAGAAAGGAGTACAAAAAAAACAGATAAAAGGCCAAAAATATGAGCTAAAAATCCTAATAATTAAACAAAAAGTTATAATAATGACAGAAAAAAGTCCCAATAATGATGCCTCCATGACAGAGGAAACAGTTGTATGTATGTTGTCATAACACTGGTTCAAATGGTCTCTGGTGTTGTTTCATCTTTTCTCCACTAGAGGGAGGCAGTGTCCCCCAAAACCTCTAGAGGCAGAAGTGTCACGGGGCCCGTGGGAGTCCTGTGTTCACTATTTCAATTTGTGTCAGGAGTGACAGGGGAGCAATTAGAAAAGTAGACCACAGGAATGAGAGGACAGGGGTAAATGGGACACCTGCTGACCCCAAATAATCATCACCTCTGCTTCCACTGTTCATAACAAAGAAGAACATCTAGAAACATGGCTCCTGTTTTAATCTACAGTTCACACACTTTAACTGGTTTGACTAATGATAGATATGTAGATATTTCTGTTTGTTTGGTTTTTTTCTTGTTTCAGTTCGGGTCTGTTGCTTTGGCTGATATGATCTTCTTCCTCTATCACTATTGTCTACTTAAATAAATTACTTAGAATTTTTTTTTCAATTAAAATAATTTAATAAAAATTGATGAAAAACTATTGATTTTACTGAGAAAAATTAAAACGTAATAATTAAATCCAAAAATAATGAAATTATTAGTTGAATTATTTTGGATTTACTTTAGATTTAGTACATGTTGAGTAAATCCAAATCCATTTTAGTAGGAAAACTGTTCAATATTTACTAGTTATCTGAAAAATACTAATTCAGATATACCAAATATCAGCAAAAAAAATATTTAGACTTACTGAAGTAGAATTAATTTATATTCCTATATATCTGGATGATATTGATTTATACAGAACATGGGGCAGCTGTGGCTCAGTTGGTCGTCCAATGACTGAAGGGTTGGTGGTTCACATCCCAGCTCTGGCTGTTCATATGTGGAAGTGTCCCAGTAGGACTGATAGAACCTTAGAAACCTACTGGTGTATGAATGTGTGTGAATGGGTGAATGTGAGGCTAATGTAAAGCACTTTGAGCACCATGAATGTGGAAAAGAACTATATAAGTGCAGAACATTTACATTTTTGACTTTACTGAGTAAAATGCAATTGATAAATAATTAAAATGTCATTAACTCATGGGCGTTGCATCCGTGCAGATGGTTTCATACCCCCCAATTTTTCCTGAGTTTATATATTGTATCGTTACTGGATCCAGGAAACAGACGGAGAGTTGGTCTCACCTACTTTTTATTTCAGGATAAACAGTTACTGTTGGTCACAATCAACCCCCCCCCCACACACACACACACACACACACTTTTTTTGGATTTGTAAAGTGCAAAAATTGGCCCCTGGGCCACACGTTTGAGACCCCTGCTGTAGAATAACTGTCCACTGTAGTGACCAGTATGCATTAAAAATGTTATTTGACAACCCTATGGTTCTCAAATCTCCTGGATGTTTTAAATATCTCTTTTTTAATAAAAAATAATAATGAAAATAAATACAGGAATAATAATAATAATAATAATAATAATAATAATAATAATAATAATAATAATAATAATAATAATAATAATAATAATAATAATAATAATAACAATTTAAAAATAAAGAAAATATTATTTTTAAATGTAAAAAATATCTCCCTCTTTTGTTAAATCAAAAACATTCAAATAAATAAATAAAAACAATGAAAAAAAATTTGTGACAAAAAAAGTAAAAAAAAAAAAAGTTAAATGTTATTTTACAAAATTCGAAAAAATAATATTTTTTCAAATTAAAAACCTGATCAATAACTGAACTAGGTGATAGAAGAGGGAAATATCTAAAACATGCAGGACACTGGATTAGAGAACCACTGCTATAAATAAAAAGATCCACTTGTACTTGTGGGGAATATTCTGATTTAAACATGTGTGGAGTGTAGGAAGAAGAGGCAGTCAATTAAAACAGCTGAGGGACAGGGCTAAATACAGAAACAGAGTGAATAGTATGAGGGGGGGGAGGGGGGTGATGGGTGAGTGACAGCACAGAGAGGACGACGAGCAGAAGAAGGTAGAAGTTTTGGATGAAATGGAGTTAGAGAAGTGCAGCAGAATGTAGGAGGAGAAGAAGGAGAAAGTAACAGGACCGTGGAAGAAAAGCTAGAAGACGAGGGGACGATGAGTGTGAGGTGGGAGACAGAGGGGCTGCAGACAGTGGGTATCGTGTGCCTGGTCATCATGTTCCTCAAACTGATGCACCTGCTGGGCCTCATCGACATCACTGAGACTGGTGAGACTTCTGTAGGAACTATAGTGGCAACTTTAGGAACTGTTTTAACCCTGAGATGCATGAAATATGAAAACCTTAGTCTAGATGTTTTTCCTCAGTGTTTTTATTCTTCCTTAGGTATGATAAAAAAACAATGTGATTGAAATATTTTTAATGAACCTATTTTTTATGGAGTTATAATAATACCCACTGAGCTGGAAAAGATGTGTTTAAGCTTTGAACTAAAGAAATGTGTATTTAAAATATTATCACAACACTATTTTTAATTTAATTTTCATTTAAGAAGATTGTTAATTACAATCTAATAAGAATGAGCAATTAATTTAAGGGTAAACATGTTAGTGCAGATCAGGTATTAAGAACAGAGCAGTTACAGTAATGATATGAACTGACTTATATGGAACTAAAACAACTAAACTATGAATATAGAAGAGAACAACTGTAGAAGAACTGACCACTGGAGTGACCAGTAAGTTGAACTTTAACCCTTTAACCTCTGATGCGTCAGCGCTGACGTGTTCTGAATGATTGGTTTAGTTTAAAAATTCAGAATAATGTTTGTTTTTTTGGTGTTATTTTACTATAATTTTGTTGATAGAACTGATGTACAGGTGTCGAAAAGCAACTGATTTAGAAAAAGAAAAAGCCAAAACTAAAACTACTGGAACCAAATTACAACACTGGTTATTTATTCATTTTTAAACTTCATTTTGTTTGTTTGTTTTTTTGGATTTTTCGTGTTATTTGTTATTTTGTGAATATTTATTAGTTTCTCTTAATGTTGTTGCTTATTTTTGTTTATTTTTTTGGTACATTTTGTTTATTTATTTTATTATTTTTTTTCAATTGTGTTCTGTTAGTGTGATTACTTTGTTCATGTTACTTATTATTTTGTTAGTTTATTATTCATTTTTGTTCATTTTACAGATCACTTTGGCAGTTTTTGTTCATTTGGTTGCTTATTTTATCTTATTTAATTGTTTTTATTGTGGAATTACTTAAGTCTCAGGAGTTAAAGGGTTAATAACTCCATCATTAATTTTGAACAATGAGCAATTTTGTGTACACACCAGAATTAACAGAAACCACATCAAAACCTATTTGTACAAAATAATTACAGGTATAATGGGTGCAATTTAGGTTATTGGGGAAGTGAAGAAGGGGTAGGATTAAATAAGCTTATGCTTCATCCTACTACTTTTCAGACATGTCATTGTTATTATTATTATTATTGTTGTATTGATTATTGTCGCACTTTGCACATGTTTGAAATAAATCATTCAAATCAAATCAAATCAAATGGCCTTTTTTGTTTGATATATAACTATATATATATATATATATATATATATATATATATATATATATATATATACTTGTTCAGACGGTGGTTTTAGAACTTAACAAATACCTTTAATATAATAATTTACTATGTAGTTGTTAAAAGTATGTGAAAAGTCACAGTATGTCACAAGAAATGTCAAGACAAAATATCACTGTATCAGGACAGAAAGTGTCCTGCCAGTCTAGAGGTGTCCAATTTAATCTCTTGTGTTTTGGTAAAACATTTACAATAAGGACTGGTAGAAATGTCTGAGGAGATTCAGATGCACAGATGCTGTCAGTGTAGTTACTGAACATGTAATGATGAATAAACTCTTCCTCTGTAAAATGATCCATTAGTTTCATATCATGTTGTGAAACCACATGATAACATCTGTAATGAACTGTTTTACTTTTTCATTTTATCTCCATGCAGGTATATTTACAACTGGATGAAAGATCAGATCGGCAACATTAGAAATCTTTGTTATTTCATAGTTTTCATGCGGTATATATGTGTTTCCTTACTTTTATAATTAAACACAAGGTTTCCAGCTGAGTGGAAATGTTTATAACAACTCTAAGAAAAACAGGTTAATAAAAGTGTTTCTTTTTTAATGACTAAAGAGAAATAACAATAGTCAATGGAAAAAATCTTCATTTATGTTCTCATAATTCATGCATGAAAAGTTTATGTTTGTTACATTGTAATAATTTGATTAGTTATTTTATGAAGTAGGTCTTAATATAAAAATAAGGAAAAGAATCTTAACATAGTAACATAGATCCTGGCCTCTGGAGGCTCCTCCTGTCCTCTGGAGACTCCTCCTGTCCTCTGGAGGCTCCTTCTGTCCTTAAAAGGCTCCTTCTGTCCTTAAGAGGCTCCTCCTGTCCTCTGGAGGCTCCTTCTGTCCTCTGGAGTCTCCTTCTGTGCTCTGGAGTCTCCTTCTGTCCTCTGGAGTCTCCTTCTGTCCTCTGGAGTCTCCTTCTGTCCTCTGGAGTCTCCTTCTGTCCTCTGGAGTCTCCTTCTGTCCTCTGGAGGCTCCTTCTGTCCTTGGGAGGCTCCCTTTGTCCTCTGGAGGCTCCTTCTGTCCTCTAGAGGCTCCTTCTGTCCTCTGAAGGCTCCTTTTGTCCTTAGGAGACTACTCCTGTCCTCTGGAGGCTCCTTTTGTCCTCTGGAGGCTCATTCTGTCCTCTGGAGGCTCATTCTGTCCTCTGGAGGCTCCTCATGTCCTCTGCAGGCTCCTCCTGTCCTCTGGAGGCTCCTCCTGTCCTCTGGAGACTCCTCCTGTCCTCTGGAGGCTCCTTCTGTCCTTAAAAGGCTCCTTCTGTCCTTAAGAGGCTCCTCCTGTCCTCTGGAGGCTCCTTCTGTCCTCTGGAGTCTCCTTCTGTGCTCTGGAGTCTCCTTCTGTCCTCTGGAGTCTCCTTCTGTCCTCTGGAGTCTCCTTCTGTCCTCTGGAGTCTCCTTCTGTCCTCTGGAGGCTCCTTCTGTCCTTAGGAGGCTCCCTTTGTCCTCTGGAGGCTCCGTCTGTCCTCTAGAGGCTCCTTCTGTCCTCTGAAGGCTCCTTTTGTCCTTAGGAGACTACTCCTGTCCTCTGGAGGCTCCTTTTGTCCTCTGGAGGCTCATTCTGTCCTCTGGAGGCTCCTCATGTCCTCTGCAGGCTCCTCCTGTCCTCTGGAGGCTCCTTTTGTCCTTAGGAGGCTACTCCTGTCCTCTGGAGGCTCCTTTTGTCCTCTGGAGGCCCATTCTGTCCTCTGCAGGCTCCTTCTGTCCTCTGGAGGCTCCTCCTGTCCTCTGGAGGCTCCTCCTGTCCTCTGGAGGCTCCTCCTGTCCTCTGGAGGCTCCTTCTGTCCTCTGGAGGCTCCTTTTGTCCTCTGCTGTGCAGCTTCTAAACCCCCCCATGCAGGACAGGAGGTTTTCCACTGTTGCTCTGTCAAATCTGTCCAGCAGGTTTTGGGGGAGCTGGGACTGCTTCAGCTTCCTGAGGAAAGTCTCTGATGGACTTTTCTCACCTGATAGCTGATGTGTGCCAACCAGGTGAGATCCACGTTGACATGCACGTCCCCAGGTACCTGAAGCAGTTCACTCTCTCTACTCTCTCTCTACTCACCTCCAGCTCAGAGTGCTCAGTTCACTTTTATTTCCTGAAGTCTATTGTGATTTCTTTGGTTTTTGAAATGTTCAAGTCCAAGTTATTATTGTAACACCACTGTGTCTAATGATGATCTCATCTCTGAAGGCTGTCTCATCATTGTTATGGATCAGTCTAACTACAGCCGTATTATCATAAAATCTAATAATGGTATTTGTGGTGTGTATGGCTGAGCAGGCATGAGGGGATAAGGGCTCAGAACACACGCCCCAGATGTGTCCCAATGCTGAGAGTGAGAGTGGTCGAGGTGTGAGGTCCAATCCTCACCCTTTGTGGTCTTTTCCTCAGAAAGTACCACATGTACTGTAGCTAACTAACTACATGTACTGTAGCTAACTAAGCACATGTACTGTAGCTAACTAACTACATGTACTGTAGCTAACTAACTACATGTACTGTAGCTAACTAAGCACATGTACTGTAGCTAACTAACTACATGTACTGTAGCTAACTAACCACATGTACTGTAGATAGCAACATGCACTGTTAGCTAACCACATGCATTGTAGTTAGCTAATCACGCGTATTATTAGCTAACCACATGCACTGTAGTTAGCTAACCACATGAAGTATAGCTAACTAACCACATGTACTGTAGCTATCTAACCCTGTATTGTAGCTAACTATCCACATGTACTGTAGATAGCCAATGCACTGTTAGCTAACCACATGTATTGTAGTTAGCTAACCACATGTACTGTAGCTAACTAACCACATGTACTGTAACTATCTAACCACATGTACTGTAGCTAACTAACCACATGTACTGTAGATAGCGACATGCACTGTTAGCTAAACACATGCACTGTAGTTAGCAAATCACGCATATTGTTAGCTAACCACATGCACTGTAGTTAGCTAACCACATGTACTGTAGCTAACTAACCACATGTACTGTAACTATCTAACCACATGTACTGTAGCTAACTAACCACATGTACTGTAGATAGCGACATGCACTGTTAGCTAAACACATGCACTGTAGTTAGCAAATCACGCGTATTGTTAGCTAACCACATGCACTGTAGTTAGCTAACCATATGTACTGTAGCTAACTAACCACATGTACTGTAGCTATCTAACCACATGTACTGTAGCTAACTAACCACATGTACTGTAGATAGCGACATGCACTGTTAGTTAAACACATGCACTGTAGTTAGCAAATCACGCATATTGTTAGCTAACCACATGCACTGTAGTTAGCTAACCACATGTACTGTAGCTAACTAACCACATGTACTGTAGATAGCAACATGCACTGTTAGCTAAACACATGCACTGTAGTTAGCAAATTACACGTATTGTTAGCTAACCATATGCACTGTAGTTAGCTAACCATATGTACTGTAGCTAACTAACCACATGTACTGTATCTAACTAACCACATGTACTGTAGCTAACTAACCACATGTACTGTTAGCTAACCACACTTTCTTTCTTTCTTAATCAGATTCACCCCACACCTCCCCTGCAGTCTGAAAGTAGACAGACTAAATCTCCTCTAAAATTAACATTTACTTAAGTAACATAGTATAGAAAATGATTAGATGATCAAAAAAGAAAATAATTTCAGCAACAACAAAAAAAGAAAGTGTCTCAGTTTTGAATATGTGGGGTTTACAGAAATGTGTGGTGTTTAAACGAAGTGAGGAGGTAACAAAGGTCAGAACCAGTGGACTAGTGTGTCATAGCAGGAGTCTATTCCTGTGTGACTCTGGTGAAAGGTCAGAGGTCACCTCCTTCACTGAACCTGACCATCTTTAGTGTCCTCTGAGGTCTCAGTGGGTCTGTCCCTATGGTTGATCATTCTCAGTAGATCATATTTCACTGCTCTACTAGATATTTTATCAGGAGTCACAGTTCCTCAGTGGACAATCCCATGTCTGACTTGATTTTCTTTTTGTTTTGTTGTTGTTCTTCCTCCTCTTACTATCGCTCTATCACTGTTCTCCATTAACTCCGTCACTCCATGTCGGTGTCAACACCCCTCCTCTATGTTCTTTCTGTCTAAAGATGGTGAGTACAGTAATGGTATAGAAACCCACAAAAGAATGTATGCTTTCTGAGACAAATCCCCTTCTTTTTGTTTTCTTTTTTCTTTTATTTTGTTCTGGGTGCTTTCCTTTTCCCAGTCGTGCAGTGCTTTCTCTTAGTGTGTGTGAACTGGTAGCCAACAAGTGCCTCAACAAATTCAGAATTTTTGCTGTGGCTTTTGTTATTTTGAAAGCGAACACATCCAATTCCAATTATGTGGTGATGTTTCCACCATAAAGAAAGTACCATAAAGTGCCTGGTTTTCTATTTACCCCCTCCATTTAGTTACTCTGTTGGTCTTTTACCATTTTATCCTGTATCTCTCTTGCACGTTTTCCCTGCATTTGTTCTGTAAGCCAATGTCTAGGGCTGAACGATTTTAAGAAAAAAAATTATTCCGATTTTTCTGGTAGATATTACGATTTAGATTTCCTTCACGATTTTCTTCAAATCAAATTTCAGTGGTCAGCAACACATTTAAACATCACAGAAACTTACATAATACCATTCAAACAACAAAATGCCATAACTACTGCACGAATAAATACTAAAGTCAAAAACTGATTTCAAATGTAGTCATATTTATTAACAAGAAACATGTTATAAATATGTTATATTGAATCTATACATAGGCTAAATTGAGTTGTTGAGCAGTGACGGAACTAGAAGAACCATCTATGTCTTAACTTTGGTTCAAGCCCCCTTACCTGTCCTGGCAGAGCACGCTGCTTCTCATCGGTGAATTTGGCGGGATGGTAGAAAGGCAGCATACATGTGAAGAGTTCATTTGCAAAAACAGATAACTCCATTTTTCTTTTTTTTCACAAAATGTCATTTTTGTACTCTACATTCCACAAATAATACTGATTTATTTGATATATTATTTATTTCATTTGGTAAGATCCACTAAATTGAATAAATAATATATCAAATCAATGAGTATTACCTAGAATGTAGAGTAAAAAATGCAATTTTCTGGAAAAAACGAAAAATGGGGTTTTCATGTGTAAAATAGTTGATGAAACAATTTCAAAATTGTGTTGTCTGAAATTGTCAAAAACTACAGATTGTTCAGCCCTACCAATGCCTGTGTTGAAGGTGTGAGCCCCACCCCTAACCCCTCCCTGAATGTCAACCTGCATCCACACACTCAATGTCTACACATCCTCCCTCTTTTTCTCTTCATTTTCCCATCTTTACATCATTCTTTCTTTCCTTTTTCTTTTTTTCTATCTATCCTTTCTCTCTCTATTCCCTCTCCCTCTCTCTCCCTCTCTCTCTCTCTCTCTCTCTCTCTCTCTCTCTCTCTCTCTCTCTCTCTCCCTCTTTCTCTTGTCTCCACAGACAGCAGTGACAGTGACTTGGAGTTGTCTACAGTGCGTCACCAGCCAGAGGGGCTGGACCAGCTGCAGGCTCAGACCAAGTTCACCAGGAAAGAGCTGCAGTCTCTCTACAGGGGTTTCAAGAACGTATGTCCTGGCGGTTCTACTTGTACCTTTTTTTGTTCTTTTTTGGTACTTCATTGTAATTCTAAAGTACAATCATCTACATTTAAACCAATACAAAGTCAAAGTGTTAATTGCTTTAGCGTTCTTTATATGGACTCGTATTGTTCCAATATCTGCCTCTGTTTCTCGTCTCTTGGGCAGGAGTGTCCCAGTGGACTGGTGGATGAGGAGACTTTTAAGTCCATCTATTCTCAGTTCTTTCCCCAAGGAGGTGAGATATTTCGGCTACTTCTTTCTTTTGTTTGGTGCTTTAGGTAACACACATTTGATCCGAGAGCTCCAAAGTCAATCTCAAAATATTCCACCACATGTGAAACACACATGAGCAGGAGGCTGATTATCTCATTGGACTAAGAAATGCTATATAACAACAACAAGGTTAGAACTGCCTTTAACTTAACATCCACCATGAATTAACAGCTGCTTGTTGATGATACTGGAAAAGGTTACATGACAAAGGCAGGTTTCTACACCACTGTTTCCAAAAGCCTACAAATAGAAGCAGGGGAGGTTTTTTCACTGTCCCTCTGGGTACTAAACAGTGTAACCAGATGTTAATGTAACTACTATATAGTTGTTTGTCTTTAAGCAAAAACAGATTCAGGTGAACGTTATCTTAGTGAAATACATTTGAGCATTAGGGCTAGAAATGAACCAGTTCAATAGTTGTTGTTTCTTTTTATTACCGTGGTTTTCTAATAGTTACACACTGTAAACCAATGAAACAATGGAACTGATCTCCAGTTTTACTTATGCAGTAACATTTCACACAAAAAAATCATCACAAAGCACTTTGCAGAGTAAAGTCAAACATGTTCTCTCGACAGCTCAGGTCAACTGCTCCTCATGTATGAGAGGACACATGGTGGAAGCACAGAGTGGGAGTTCAGGGACAATAATGATCCCATTTCTGTGGGACTACCTTTGTCAAGTGTCTGTCCCACAGATCTAATCAGTGACCTGGTTCCCCCCTGGTTCTGTCCTGTGTAGACTGGTACCCTGTCTCCCTGTTGTCATAGGACTAAGGACAGAACTATCACATATGCCATGGGCCTGGACAAGGATAGGGGACATATATGATTACAGTACTCTGGCAACAATAGGACAATGGACGATATCCTTGACTGGATCTGGGGCAACAACATGTACTACTGCTGTTTGACACAGGACAAATGATAACAACTGATTGGCATCTGTGGAAATACACACACACACACACACACACACACACACACAAACATATTTGTTTGGGTAAAATCCTCCAGCCAGGTGATTGTGACCATTAGCCTGTCTCTACATCTGGAGATGGGTCCCCGGGTGCTGTCCATGGCTGCCCACTGCTCTTTACAGGTGCCCCAACAGCATGAAGGATGGGTTAAATGCAGAGGACACATTTCATTGTACAATGTATAATGACAAATAAAGTACTTTACCTTTTTACCTTTTATTTGCAAACTTTTACTAAACTTATAGACCCTGGTCCAACTGGGATATTTTTTTCTGATGAATTAACAGTTTTATGCCCATAAGTACTATTTAGTTTGTCCAGTTTGTTATAACAAATACTTTGTTTGACATAAAATATCAGACACATCAAATATGACTCACAAAATACTGTTTATTAACAAATGGCAATAGTTTGCTGCTATTTCTTAAGTTTAAAAAAAAGCTTGTCTATCTAAGGGGAAACAAACACTTTTTTTATCAGCATTGATCATTGTCATTTTTATATGGATGTTCATGTTTTAATTTTAATTTCTACTTCTTGTTATTACCTCCGCCAAGGAGGTGATGTTTTTGCCGGCATTTATCTGTTTGTTTGTCTCTGTTCAAGATACCTCGAAAACTTATGGACGGATTTTGATGAAATTTTCAGGATATGTTGGAAATGTGAACAGGAAGAACTGATTTAATTTTGGGGGTGATCAGGGTGGGGTGTGGGGGGGTCTACCTTGGCGGAGGTCTGCGCTCTCAGAGTGCTTTTCTAGTATTTCATATTAATTTGGCTAATGACTTTTTGGTCTGTTTTAGATGTGTTTTCATAATAGCTTTGATTGAACTGCATCCTTTTCCCTCCTGCCACAGATGCAACTACGTACGCTCACTTCCTCTTCAATGCCTTCGACATTGACAGGAATGGTTCTATTCGCTTCGAGGACTTCGTCATCGGACTCTCAGTGCTACTTAGAGGCTCAGTCACAGAGAAGCTCAACTGGGCTTTCAACTTGTATGACATCAACAAGGATGGCTACATCACCAAAGAGGTATGAAAAGAAAAACAACAAAATAAAGCCCTACAATCTGTGTATCATTCATTCGTTTTTCAAAATAAGACAATGAAACAACAACTCATTCCTTCATTATTTGTTTCCAAAACCAAAATGAAAAAATTGATAGCAATGCGTTTTTTCGTTTTTCCCTTTTGTGGGTTTGTGGGTTATAATAGAAAAACAGATAACGGCCGTTTCCCGTTTTATCCAATTTTGACCTGAAGCAAATTCAGGTCAAAAATATATATTTCTATCCAGTCTATCACTTTGTTTTAAACAAAAAAAAAAAAAAGAACATACCCGGAATATGGAATAATAATTTCCTGAAATAGGACATAGGTTTCCATCTTTGTCACTGTCAGTCACGGTCATTTCTGGTTTATTCAGCTTGCTTCAGATCAAAATTTGGATAAAACGAAAAGTGGCTCTTATCCGTTTCTGTTATCTGTCCACAGGGTGTGAAAGCTTGTGGACCCAGCGCAGAGCTAGTTTCCGGCCGGTTTGGTAGTTTGGCAGACTGCAGTGTGTAAAGATGGGTGTGGTGGCGCACATGTGGGAGGTGACCACTGATCCAGCTCGGCGCAGTGACAGATTCACTAACTTTAGACAGTGCGCCAAGGTTGCTACCTGAAGGCAGGTCTAAGTGCGACGCAGCCGGTGTAGTGGTAGTTTGGCAGCCGGCGCACAGAGCGCAAACGTTATCACAACCCCACAGACAGGTTTGCAGTGTGTCAGACACATTTCAATGCAATAAATACCCCAACAATATTCTATGGAGCCCCGGAGGTGGTTCTATTTTCAGGTTTAATTTCATTAGGTATAGATTTAAGGTTATTTTTTTCAATCATCCTTATTTGAAACAATAGAAATAACAGAACAATATCATTCTCAGCATTTAATGACTTAATTCAACTAAGTTGTACCTCATATGTTATTCAGTTATGTTCAGTTATATACACAACTCAGTATCATGATGGTTGTAAAATAAAATCTGAACATAAAAAAAAGGTATTAAATGGTAGTAAATTTAACTTAAATATTTATGTATATACCGTGAAACAGCAACCATATACCATTATACCATTCATCAACAGACAGAAAATCTAAGGAAACATTTCCTTTTTCTTTTGTTGATAATGTGTCACATTGATTAATTGTCATATTTGTTTTATTTACATAAACATTTTTGTGAATCTTAAATCTAGTCACTCTGGGACAAATATAAGGCTTATAACATCTTCTTCTTTTTGCTTTGTGTAGGAAATGCTGGCAATTATGAAGTCCATATATGACATGATGGGACGTTACACTTATCCCTGCGTGAGGGATGAAGCTCCTTCTGAACATGTGGACAAGTTTTTCCAGGTTTACTTCCATGTTTATAATAATTACTGTATTTTCCAGACTATAGAGAATACCTGAATATAAGTCATACCCACTAAATTTTAAAAGAAAAAATTGTTTTATGTACAGTATATCTAAACCACACCAGACTATAAGCTCCAGATCTCTACGTTTTACTGTAATATGACATATTTAATTTGACTTTGTAAATATTTATTTCTATTCCTTAACTGATAGTTTCCAAACAGTGCTTCTTGTAAAATGGCTGATTAACCCTTTGATACATACTGGTCACTCCAGTGGACAGTTATTCTACAGTTGTTCTCTTGTATATTCATGTTTTTTGTTGTTTTAGTTCCATATGAGTCAGTTCATATCATTACTGTAACTGCTCTGTTCTTAATACCTGATCAGCACTAACATGTTTATCCTTAAATCAATTGTTTATTGTTATTAGACTGTAATTAACAGTCTTCTTAAACAAAAACTGCATTAACAATTGGTTTTTTTTTTTTATTATTATTTCATAGTGTTCTGATATTGCGTTTTAAATACACATTTTTTTGATTCAAACCGTTGGATTGATCACCCCCAGCTGGGTCACCTGGAGGAGAGTGTATGATGTTGGAATGGCCCGAAACACTCAATGATCCCAATGATGTGTCCAGGTTGCATCACTAGTTGATGTATGTTACAAAGAACACATGTTGTCCAGCTGAGTGGACATTTTGTAACTCCATAGAAAATAGTTTCATTAAAAATATTTTAATCACAGTGCTTTTTTTCATGTCTAAAAGCGGAATAACAACACTTCGGAGAAAAAAATGTGACTGGTTTTCATAATTCAAACATTAAAGTATTAAACCAAATAGAAAAGTCACTTTATTCAACTTCTTTCTGTGACTGAAACCACTGAAGACGTCTTCCTCAGTGTTGGAGTTGAACAGCTCAGTTCCTTTATCATTCGATTTCCTTCTTGCATAGACAGATTGACTGCTTTCAACTCAAAAGCTGCATCATACAGTATACATTTCATCATGTGCTTTCCATGATGAGGGTGTGTGCACTTTTGCATGTCATGTATTTTGTGTACCATCTTCTTCTCTGCATTGATCTCTTTTTTGTTTTTTTGTTAAATGTGTTATATGTATTTTATTTTTATTTTTTTTTAAAGCACAAGTGCTCACTATCACACATTTAGACAGATTTGTGAACAATGTTTGAGAGAAATGGTAATATTGTGTATCTGGAATGAATTTTAGATCTTTGAGTCCATCTCATGAAAAATGGGAGCAAAAACAAAAGTGTTGCGTTTATATTTTTGTTGAGTGTACTTTACTATACTAAATACTGGCTGTCTTTCTCAATCATAGAAATCAACACAGAGAAACAAACTACTCTTGATTCTTAAAAAAAAAAAAAAAAAGGTAGCACCGTACAAATTGAAATTTAATTTTGTGATAGATATGCAAAATGGCAAATAAAGCTTCTTGATATAATAATTAGTTGGCGCTGTTTTGGAAGTGTGTACTGGAATCTGTGAGCATGATAATGCTAATGGTGTAAGTTGTTATTGCTGGTGGAAACTACATTTCAAGTCAGGCAGACAGCCTACCACTGTAGTGGTTTGTGTCATGCTAACACAGGTGACACCAAACAACACCCAGCAAGATATATTATTACAGCCGTGAAGTGAGCCACCAGTCATCCAACACTCAAATGTCGCTGTCTACTTTCAGACTTGAATGCACGAAAAGTAGGAAACTGGGCAATGTACGCCCGCCTACTAAACTACAGCTAACAACAAACCAACCAAAAAAGAAAAAGGTCTAAAAGTGAAGCGATAAAGCTGAACGGCATTTGAACAAGATAGTAATGTAGCCTACAGTCATTAAGATTGGTGCAATGTTAAGTTGAAGGTGAATCAGACGTTCTGCCTGTTAATTCAGTAAATTATGGACCTTGTTTAACTCGTGTGAATGCACCATAATAATAGCCTCGAATGCAACCGGACTTTCTGTGGCTGCAACAATGACAAAAATGTCCGCAAATTCCTGGGGGACTGAAGTTGTTAGCGGCGTGTAGTACAGTTGTGATGTTGTCATAGAGACCTTATGAAAGTCCATAACAGCAGTTAGTTGTCATTAGTAATCACTACAGTGCAGCTGTAGGCAGGATTTAGGCAATGTGCAATACTCAAAGCGGCAAAGTTAGAAAGAGCAATGAAATTAGTTTAATATCTTTGTTCTTGTATGTCGTAATGGTGTGAAACTTTGCACTGTAATCCACCATAGTACTGGAAAGTCACTCTCCAAAATGTTGGATCATTTGGTGGAGTTGTGCAGGTGTTGTGTGTTCCACCGACAAACAGGACACACTACAGACAGTTTGTTGAATTATAGATAGATATTTATTTATTTGTTTTTGTTTTTCCTCCTAGAGCACCACCTGAAGCACATTAGGCCCAAAAAATCCATGCACTGCATTTTTTTTTATAGTCTGTAGGATTCAAAAAAATAGTATAGTCTGGAAAATACGACACCTTTTGATAAGACTGTGTTTTGATTTTCAAAATCATAAACTACCCTGACCACTTCTACTTTTTTTCCTTGCTGTTTTTTTTTTTTTTCCAACAAAAGAAAATGGACAGAAACCGAGATGGTGTGGTGACCATTGAAGAGTTCATTGAAACTTGTCAGAAGGTGAGTCACGCTCTCACACATACACTGTAGAAGCAACAGAGACACAACAGGGGGAAATCAGCAGTCATCACAAATGGAACCAATAGTTCTTCTACCACCCACAACACAAAGGAACCACATTAAGTAGATCCACTGTCACTATTTAAACATGTGTGATGATTAATATACATCAATTTCCTGTGGAATTGATCTATTACTGTAGTGATGTCTAGTGGTGCTGGTGTATGTGTGTCTTGGCGGGCTCAGCTTATTATTTATTATACATATGTATAATTAGTCTAATGTGACAATGATGATTTTCTTTTATCAAATGTCTGCTGTGGCTCAAGGCGGATACTCTAAATTTTGAATTATTTTCAATCATTACATCAGTTCAGTTTGCATTTACTCAGACATTTCTAACATAATATGTACGGAGGGATGGATGGATGGATGGATGGATGGATGGATGGATGGATGGATGGATGGATAGATAGATAGATAGATAGATAGATAGATAGATAGATAGATAGATAGATAGATAGATAGATAGATAGATAGATAGATAGATAGATAGATAGATAGATAGATAGATAGATAGATAGATAGATAGATAGATAGATAGATATTAGCCTATTACATCCTTTCATCCTGCACACTAACATCTGCTTTCAGCTCTGGTTTACTTCAGACTTACAGTTTTTTTTCTTCTTCTTCTAGGATGAGAACATCATGAACTCCATGCAGTTGTTTGAGAATGTGATATAAGGACATGAGGCGCTCTCATCAGCTGATACATACACACACACACACACACATCACACCAAACTGACATCCTGACACGTTCTGTAGGTACTGTAAACATACAGGAACTAGTCCTTCTGTTCCTTGCTGCGCTCCTTTAGCTATGTCTTCTTGAAACTGCTTCTGAATTCAAAGGACTGCTGACAACAGAAGAAGCAGAAGAGCTTCCTGAGTACATTTCCTCTGTCTGGTGTGTTTTGTGTGTCCTCCATGGAGCAGGAGAGCAGCTCTGTGTGCTTTTATTCTCACATACACACAGGAGTGTGGCAGGTAAAGGAGGTCATCATGGTCAGTCCTCTAACCTGGACACACAGAGGCAGTAGCTTTAATAACATTCATGCATACATTGTCCTCATATCCTCCTGAGACACAGCAATACATTTTTGTCCTCTGTATTGGACAAGAGTTTCACAGCTTTACCCCCCCCCCTAAAAAAAGTCTTGACATTAAAATAAAACATATTTCAATAAAAAGACAGTTGTATCATGCTCAAGATTCATGTTATGCTATATCACATGGCATGAGACAACAATTAGGTTTGATTAAATTTAATTTCTCAAAGTGCAATAGTCGTCTTTATGGAAAATACATTAAAAAAAAACACAAAAATCTTGTCTTCTTCAGGGAAAAAAATCTCACAAAAATATCTTCACGGTTGTAGAATCCAAAACTTTACAAAACAAGATGAAATGACTAATAAGCTAATAAAAATACTCACACTGAGCAGCAAAGACAGGCACAAGCAACAGAACTTGACATGAAAAGACATACTGACAACAGACAAGGAGAGAGAAGAGTATATAAAGGGCAGAGGTGTTTAAAGTACTCACATTCTGTACTTAAGTAGAAGTACAGCTACTCATCTGATTCAACTTTTCTACTTAAGCAAAAGTAAAAAAAAAAAAAAAATTCTCATTTGTAATAAAATACAAAAGTAAAAAGTAAAACTGCTTCTTTGTCATGAATGTGATAATACTTTAGAAAATAAAATCACAACAGTTTCAAAAGTATCTAAAATAAAGCCTTTAAAAGGGAGATAATGTGTTTGATGGAGTCACAGTTAATCGGTTTTGTGGATATGAGCAGAAAATTTACAAAAATATGTGGGATGAAAAGTCACAAAATCATGAGATAAAAAAAAAGTTATAAATGTGAGATAAAAATGCTGAATTTTAAGAGAAAAAAAGTCAAAATGATGACATAAAAAGTCACAATTGTGAGATAATAGTCATATAACTATTGCATATAAAGTCACAGCAAATTATTTTGCATACTGTCACATCTATTTAGTTTGTAAAAGTAATGAGTCTATTCTGAGAATGTAATGAGTATAAAGTACAGATATTTGTACAAAAATGTAGGGAGTAAAAGTAAAAAGTTGGCAGAAAAATAAATACTCAAGTAAAGTACAGATACCTAAAAAAAAATCTACTTAAGTACAGTAACAAAGTACTTTTACTTAGTTACTTTACACCTCTGATAAAGGGTATGCACATATGTTGGACTGAGTGGCAAACAAAGATTAAATGTAGCAGTCAACACAGTGAGAACGTGGTCTATGAAGTTAAATTAAGCACAACTGGACTCCACATGCGTCCGTACCGGCTTCTAAAGAACAAGTGAATGCAACTTAAAATTGTACTGAGGCTACACTTGACTAATGCAAGACTGGCAAAAACATTTTCCAGCAGATCATATACATACAGTATATTTTGGTCTTGCCCCAAGTTAAATGCTTTCTGGACCGCCTACAGTAAACTATTTGAAAAAGATGTCCCACCTAACCCCACATGTGCTTTATTTGGATAGACCCCTGAAATCTGTGGGCTGTTTCAGGCTGTTGCAGTCGTAGCTTTTACCTTCCTTCTCTTGGAAGAACATTAAATTCATGTTACTTGACATGATCTATAAATTCAGGCAATGAAACCTGGTTTAGTGGATCCATCAACTTCTCTTTTCTTTGTCTTTCGGTGCACACGCAATGTTATTCTTAAGTTTTAAAGTTAGCACTGTCATTCATCTCCCTGTTTCTGCCACTCAGTGAGCGTAACCATGGTGACTTCCACTACTGTGATGTCATGTGTATACCCTCCATTAGCTTGTTTCACATGTGATGCCATCTTGAAGATAAAGGAAACCTTGATCAAAATAAAACAGGAAATGGACACACAGAGCAGACAAAAAATTAACACGTGACGATAACTCATAACAATTCACTTTATTGTTATTCACACTAGGGAAGGAGAAATAAAAAAAATAAATCCTGGCCAATCACCGAGCCTCATTAACCAGTTGAAGTCGGTCACTGATACAAGAAATGACACACACACACACACACACACACAGCCATGTACACACCACAGTGTGCTTACTAAGCTTTTTAAACACAAGTCACTTTGAGATCGAGCAATGTTATGTTAAAAGCTGATTTTAAACCATCATACATCGAGAAAACATGAGATGTTCCAGGAAGTTATGATGCTAAATATGGTGGGGACAAAAACCTTAGCGATGTCCACCACCCTGTGTCAGTTCTGCACAAACTCTTTTTGCTGTAGCCCACCTGTCGTGTCATTTTAAATCGGTCTGTCAGATGGATAACACAACTCATCCACCAAGCTGTCGGGTTGTCATGGTGACAACTTGTTGTCCCAGTGTCGAGCTGCTACCTCCAGAAGTTCTGTTACCTCACGTCAGCTTTGTGTTTTGTTTAGGTTTTGAGTAAAATGGCGTGAAACCGTCGTACCACATATATTAATTGAGCTCTGTGTTTGCTATTAATACATTCTGTCTTGTATTTCTAATGCTCAAATTCACCATTTTTACCTGATCTGAATGAAGTCGTGATGAGCTATTGCCATCGCGCTTCGTCCATCCATTGTTGTCGTCCATAATTCACTAAAATCACTTCTCCTCCCTCAATTCTCAACAGATTTCAATTCTGATTGATTCATTAGATAGATCGAAGCATTAGGCATAAAACGTATCACGTTGTGAGGGTAGCTATGGCTCAGTTGGTAGAGTGGGTCGCCCAATGACCTGGTTGTCCACATGTGGAAGTGTCCTAGGGCAAGACAATGAACCCTGACTTAGGCCCCCAGTAGGACTGAACCTTAGACCCTAGACACCTACTGGTGTATGAGTGTGAATGTGAAGCTAATGTAAAGCGCTTTGAGCACCATGAAGGTGGAAAAGTGCTATATAAGTGAAGACCATTTACAACTTTGCATATTTTTTTCCAGTCTGTCACTAAAATCACTTATGCTCCATCAATTCTCATCGGATTTAAATTTTGATTTTAAGATCTATTGAATGACCCCCTTTTGTTAATAGCAAGACATCACAGCTGTGAGGTCCAGATGAACACAGGGACATTGGCACTAACTTTAAAGATATGCATATCACAAAGCTTCCTCTTTATAACCTACGCTACAAAGCAAAAGAGTTTGTGCAGTGGAATGACTGATGCAGGATGGCTTTTTTTCTTTTTTTTAGTCGACAACAGAAAATTATGAGCGGACAACGTTGATGCGGTCAACCATCGGCCGAACGGTCAACATCCCTCATTCAGACACCATTTCAACACAGTATGAAATTACATTTGATTGACTGTTTTCAATTAAGCCAATTATTTCATGTAAAATGGTGAAAATGTTCAGTCACTGGGTCTCAGGTGGATATTCACTTCCATAAAGACAAGGCTCACCCTGACCTGCTGTTTTTCAGAGTTTTAAGAGCAATGGACCAACTAAAAGCAGCGAAGTTTAGCACCACTGTGGCACAAAAGAAAAAAATGAGAATTGAACTAAAGCATGTTTGTCATCAAAAATGTGATGTGGAATTAGCTTGCACTACAATTTTATGACTATGTATTATATGCGCCTCAAGTAAAGGCACTGTAGATACCTGCACCTGACACACCACTGATGGCAAAAGCAGTGAGTTTGTACTGTATATATGTATAGGTAGAGTCACACAGTTTTCTGTTGTACTGGTCTCATCTGTGCTACACTAGGCAATGCTAGGGCCACAACTATCTGACAGAATGTTCAGAAATATCTGTGTTCACTGATTCAAATATGCGTTTAGTATTTGTTTGGTTCATCACAAAAATGAAAGGACAAATATTTCTGTTTTTTTTTTTTGTATTTTCTATATTTGACATTATATAAAGTGAGGTGTACATTACTGTGAAGAAATAAACGGACTGTTAAAATGTGCATTCCGATGCTGAATTAAGGCTTTATCTCAGTTCTTGGATATCTATGAGCATGCTGACTCTTTAAGTGCCACAGTATTATCTACAGTAGGACCTTTGTGATGTCAGTTCAATAAAGATGCTGTGAAAAAAATGGTCATGTCTCCTTTTCTGATTAAATAACATTAAATGAATACACTTTAATGTTATGTTTTGTCACCAAAGCATTTTATAACAATAATAATAATGGGCTTGTTTACATGAGAGTTGTTTTTCACTGTTTAATTCAGAATACTGTTTAATTCTGCTTTAAGATTACCAATATAACACCCAATTCCAGTTGAAAAAGAATATTCTTAATTAAACTGAATTCAGAATAAAGTCAGTGGTTTATTCCACTTTTAATTTGGAATTAGATAATTCCTTGGATATGGAAACTGTTTATTCCTCTTGAATGTCATTGTTGTTTGGCTATTCAATCTGAATATCTACCCCATCTACACATCTACTTAATTTGCACCGTGCATACGCATTACAGTCGACCACCATTGCCACTAAACTATGGCAACTACATTTGAACAAAACCCATTGGTGGACTTTACCCAGTTTGTGTCTTTTAAAAAAAATAACTTAATTAACAAAAAAAAATTTTATTAAAAATTAAATTTATTTAGACATACTTCCTTGATCCCAAACTTGTGAAATTATTTCGTAATATATGACATTTAAACATCAACACTTAGATAATTTCATGTCCAAGAATTTATAAAGTTGTATTTAGTGTTTTATTTCTATGTTTGACTGTTTCCTTTGGTGTTCTATCCTGTGTCTTGTCTGAACTTTCCCCTTGTTTCCCCATGTGTGTCCTGATTGTTCCTTGTCCTGATGTGTGTCACCTGTGTCTTGTTGTTTCCCTTATGCGTGCATATATAGGGGATTGTCACTTGTCGTCACATTATAGAGTGCCTCCATTTTGACAATGCTAATGTTAACTACTGAACTGCCAGTAACATTAGTCTCCTCCAGAAACAGCAAGAAACCAACAATGCCTGAGTGTTGTTGTACAGTCAGATGCAATCAAAAACATGATCCTGCTAAGGGAATAGTCTTATATCATATCCCAAAAGAAAGAACATGGAGAAACAAGTGGTTGTCTGTGATTAACAAAACACTGATGAAAGTGTTATAAGGCACCACATGCGGCTTTGCAGTCTTTCTTTTGGATCAGGTAAATTGTACTCCTGAAAGTAATTAAATGAGTTCTCTACAAATATAGTTTGGCGTTGGTGTAAAATCTATAAATGTTCTGTTATTAAAGAAATCCAGCATGTTTGTGTACACTAGCAAACATTAGCATTAGCCTGATCTAGTCTAGTCAGTAGCGAAAGGAACCCTGGAACTGCTATGAAAGCTGCAGCACAATGAGTGGACAAACTACTATTGAAATATGGAATTATTGTTGTACCTTAAAAGTAGTAAAATATATATATTTTTTCAAAAGTACTTCATTGTTGAAATGTAAAACCTATTTTGCATAGATGTCTTTAAAGTGTATTGCTGTGAGAATTTAGGCTAAACTAGGGATACATTTGTAAAAAAAAATATAATAATAATAATAATAATAATAAAAAAAGCCAAGCAAAACTAAAGCTGAACTAAGATTTGATTAAACACAATTACATCAGAACTGATCTACGAATAGTTTACAACTAAATTAGGAATTTTTGCTGCTGACTACATGCAGGGAGAGGGAGGGTAGACCGTCATTAAGGCGGACATGCCAGGAGGGGTCACGTGGGTGGGAATCCCCTATAGTAGGTGTTTTTCTTTGTCTGATGCTAGTTTCTCTTGTTTGTTCAGAGAACCAAGCTAGTCATAGTATTGTCTAGAATAGAGTCCTTTTTGTTTGTCAAGTCTGGTCTGAAGTTCTTTTTTTCGTTTTCACGTAACAGTTTTTCCCCCAAGAATGATTTTTATGTGATACTTTGTCTTTTCTCTTTAAGAGTGACTTTAATTTGATATTAATTTTTTTTTTGTAATCCTTTGTATTCGCATTTTTTTGTTGCAACTTTATCATTAGATATTCTATTTTTGCATCTCAAGTTTTTTGGAGTCATTGCTTTGGGTTCAAACTCTAGTTCAGTCATGATAGAAAGGAGTTGTACATAGAGCTAGGAATATGAAAAGGATAGAATAATAGAAATAAGAGGATATAATATAATAAAGAATGTAGGAAGTAGGGCATTAACAGAAATATCGACTAGTCGGCACACCGACTCCCGCAGCACCAGTCGACTTAAATTTGGAGGAGTCGACAAGTTGCATGTTATTCTTTCTCTCCCTCAGCACGTAAACACAGACCAGTCAGATCTAAACCAGAGGAGACAAAACAAGAGAGTGACAGACACACATTGCATCTGTGGAAATACTTCACCTTAGATGAAAAAAAAAAAAAAACAAACAGCACAGCCATCTGAAGAGGTGTCTGCTAGCTAACCTGAGTTCTTTTTCTCCAACCATGATGTGGACAGTGTGGTGTGCGTCTTGGTAGCCACTTAAACATTTTCCACTTAATATAAAAGTGAGGACACGTGACAGACATCTGCCATGGGTCCAGACAAAATCCGGTCACATGTTCACCTTACTGATGTTGTGCAGTTAAATTTAACAGAAAACTCAAGGTGTTAGCCTTTGTTTTGTTGGGGTTAAAATACAGATGCTTGTGTCTTGTCAGTGGACAGTGTTAGGTTGCAGTGAACGTTAATACAAGTTGCTCATTGCTGGACAGACGTGTGTCCGTGTTGTTCCTCCGCTGACAATGTGAGGACGTCATCACGACCCATCGACTCAACTTTATTGACGGACAAGTCGACTTGAAGAAAAGGAATCAATGCCCTTGTAGGAACTATGTACAAATTATAGAGTACAACATTACAATGTACAAATGTATACATTTATGGAGAAAGATATTCTTTACCTGATATGTAAAGAAGTATACGAATATAAATGTAGTATTTCAGTTCCTTGTAAGAGGTGAAATTCTTCAAATTCAAATTCTTGACAACTAAGTGTGTGACGGTCAGATTGTGGCTACACAAGTGGTGGATCAGAGACCTGTATTTGTAAATGCTGTTAATAAAGTTGGGTTTTTTTAAAGACGCAAATTGGGTATGGTACACCAAATGGTTTTGTTCAAATGCAGTTGTCTGGTCTAGTCCAGCCCTTGGAATGAATTTTTGAAATGCAAACATTGCACTAAATATAGAAAACAATTAAAATTATTTTAGGTCAATTCAATCCAAAGTGGGTCAGACCAGTAAAATACTGTCATAATAACATATAAATAATAATGAAAAACACACATTTCCCCCATTATCTTAATAGAAATAGAAGAATAGTTACAGACTAGACTTTTCCAAAAAAATAAATGCCTTCAGAGAACTATGTGGAATTGTAATAATATTCTATTACTACTTGTTTTGTGTATATGTTGATTCAGTTGTGATGCACATGAATAAATGATAAACTGAGGCATAATATTCTTAATATTATTTGTATTTTTCTTTATATTTTCCAGGTTGTTCATATTTGTTCATGTTATGTTCAAGTACAGTTCGTACATTTAAAGATTTCTTTATGGATTTTTACTATTTTAAGTGAAAAACAGAAAATGTTGGTGTTTTTATAATTCATATTATTTTACTGGTTTAGGCAACTTTCTGAATGTGGCCACTAAACTAAAATTACTTTGACACCCTTGTTTAAGATGGATCCCCTTCCTACACACCTGATTCAAATGATCAGCCTTTCACCAAACTCTGAAGAACCTAATAATGACCTTCAGCTGCTGGAAGAGGACACCCCCCCACCCCACCCCCGTGCCCTAGTAAATAGTTTTCCACCCTTTTCCTCCTCTCATCATTTTGTCCTCTGTCTTTAACTGTTGTCTTCACCTTGTAGTCTTCATGTTGCTGCTCCTTTGTCTTTTTTTTATGGAGGGCTCAAAATAAAATTCTGCTTAGGGCCCCAGTTTGGCCAGGTGTGGCCGTGATGCTCATTATTATTAACTTCACTACAGTATGTTACTATGAATGAGTCAATGGCAGACTACTGTGTGTTCATACAGCTGTATTGAGTTAACCAATCAGAAAGCAGGTCTGAAATAGACAGTGTCAGCAACGTTATTGGGACAAAATCAACAAAGACGGCTGTAAAACAGACAGAGACACAATTCAAAATATTACACAGACTCCATTGTACACCTACTGCTGAGGAGCAGGTGGGGCCTAGGCTATCCTAATTGTATTATATGTAATACGCAAATTAGTACATACTCACACATGATTTGGAAATCATGAAAATGCAAAATTTCTGGTCATCAGTGAAGGAACAAGTTACTACTTTGATGTGATATCACTTGCAGCTCACCCAATTCCAGTGATTTTGGCAGTGACAGTAGATGAGGTTAGGGACAAACATAATACTAAACTGACTGATATTGTCTTATAAATAGCAAGAAAGACCATCCTCAAATTGTGGATATCAAAGGACAGGCCTACAGTGGAGGATTGGTACAAGGAGGTGCTGAGAATAAGCTGACCTATACCCTTCATGTCCTCTCAGAAAAGAAGGTACAGTAGGGGTACAAATCTGTAGATTAAGGTACTGATATGTGCCTTTTCAGCCCTGTAAAAGGTACAAGCCTTGGTGGAGGACTTCTGTCTCTGACTGCCTTGTTGAAATTTAGTTTTAAATAAAGTTAATTTGTTTGAAAATTTTGTTGTTTTGCCCTTTTAAAAAAAAAAATTGAGCCCCTGCCCCACCAAAGTTCTCTGCGCGGCCCTGAATATGAACCTTTTCCATCAATAACTCCCAGGTCATGTGACCTATTGACTCAGAAACACTATAATCCTAAATCTGGCTGTACATGTCCTGAAAATTATTCTTATTCACAATGTTATGATTTATTTACACTTTCTGTAAGAAACTGCTTCTTTTGGACCTGAACTAAACCAGCTGGACGACTTTCCCTTCCATTCAGTGGCCAGTTCACTGTCTTACTGGAGCCTCTTCCATATTGTGTGACACGCCACATTGTGTTTCACTGACATCAAATTTGGTTTGTCATTCAAAGATTCAAAAAGAGAACATTTTTACAACACACATATTTTACTAATTAAGCAATTCATTCACAAATGTTTATTTATGAAGATCAAATCTGTATTCCCTGCCTATTTAAATGAATTTGAATTAAAAAAAACTAAACTAAACTAAACTAAACCATATTAAAAGCAAAACAGGTACAAGCCTCATTCAATTTTTACAGTCAGTGACTTAGACCTCTACTTTCTTTTTATTATATATATGTATTTTTTTGTTTGTTTGTTTGTTTGTTTGCCTCTTTACTGTTGTATACTTGTGTTAACCTACTTCATACAGTTTGTTCAAACATTTTCAATCCTGTGGGCAAAAATTTTGTTTTCAACCTGTTAATTTTTTGAAAAAAAAAAAATAAATAAATAAATATATATATATAGTTCACTCTCTATATACTCTATATATAACTCTATATATATATAGTTCACTCTCTCACTGGAGCCTCTTCCATATTGTGTGGCGCCATCTACCGATCGAAAGAGCTATCAGCAGGCTGCACATCCCTGCACATTATTTTAAAGACAGTTAGTATTTCCGTCCATAAAGACATGGTCCATAAAGACATGAAACAATTAAAAACAACAGTGAACTGTATTTATAGGCTATATTCCTAAAAGTAAGAAACAGGCTTTGTGACAGTATGACAACATTGCTATAATCTCGGCAGAGTTTGCTTCAGTTCTGTACTGAACTGCTCTGGTCTGACTGTGTTGATCAGCGATTGGATGCAAACACTTCAAATGCTTTGACTGAAGAAAAGAAGGATGGACATTATTATCATATTGGGAAAACACCCCTATTTTACGCGCGTTCTCTTGAAAATATTATATAAATAAAATTTTATTTTATTTTTATTTGAAGCCTTGCCATTGTTCTAAGGTCAGAGGTCAGAGTAGAGGTCTGTCTGTCTGACTGTTCCAGAGTTTAGCTCATACAGTGATGAAAAAAAAACCCTTAAACTTTTACACAATCTGAAACATTATGATGAAATATTTGTGGGAAAATCTGTTTTGTATTTCAAAAACATGTGGGTGCATCAAAATTAAGTTTGTTTGAAGATGTACAGTTGACTGTACTACCTGTATCTATTGTTACTCTGCTTCCCAAAAGTGGAAAGGAGTATTGTTTTTGGTATGTTGGAGTGTTTGTCTGGTTGCCAATAATTTTATGCAAAAACCACTGGAGCAATTTCTATAAAAAATATTCAGGAAAAGTGTGTAGTGGTCCAGAATAGAGCCAATTCAATTTTGGTGAATGCAGGTCAAAAGTCAAAGTCATGTTCACAGTCAACATAAATGTGTTTTTACAATGATAAGAAATTGGGTAAATCAGCTCAAATGTTTGCCAGGAACTGGGTTTTGTTGTGCCTGGAACTAATTGTTTATTTTGTCTCACACTTGGTCTCAACGTCATTCACCCTGAACCTGAAGGATATTGTCTGTTAATCTGATGGCAAAGTTCACCCGTTAAGTTAATGTACTTACACTGTCAATAAAACACACAAGCACACAATAATGAGATTGTTGTGTGTGGCAGAGGCAACTCCTTGAATTCCTTTAGTCAGAAACAAGATAGAGCAATTCTACTTTACATGCTTAGTTACTGGGGGCGTTACCTGGGCGGGGGGGGGGCATACTCTGCCCACCCAAGGAAAACTGACTGTAGTGTTTAGGGCAGTCTGGGCACCACATGTGATATCCCATTCATATATTACTGTGTAGGCCTATGCCAGTGGACACTACTGTGGACTCTCCCACGTCCTATAGCACACACTGTCAGATGGTTCTCAAGTCTCACGCATTGAACGTGTGACACACGCTTTTCAACGACTTCACACAATGAACAATATTGCACAGTATTTATTTCAAATTTGATCCAATAATTTCATGTTAATCTGGTATATTGATCATGTTAGTACACTGATGTATTGTTGATTGAATCTTGAGTATTTAATACAGGTACACTGTAGATTTTGGAGTGTTAATTTGGAGACAATGGGACCAAATACACTCTAGAAGAAGTTAAATAAACTCTAAGTGTTGATTTAACACTGTAAAATTTACTGTGTAATATTGTTGTATTGAATTTTGTGTTCAGTTACATTTGTGAACCATTATTTTGAACGGTCATTCACTGATACACTGTTTATTACATGGTTTTGTTTGTCTTACTTTCAATATGGTCCCAATTTAAAATCAGTTGTTCAGTCTGTGCTTCTCTTTGCAAAAGTGAAGCTGAATTTGAGGGGTGGTTATTTGTTCATATTATGTTCAATTACAGTTCATAGATGGAAAAATTTTCTTTATATTATGGATGTTTTACTTTTTTCACTCAAAAACACAGAACAATTTGGAGTTGACATTATTTACAAGTTGTTATTCTGTTATTATTTATATAATTTTACTGGTTTAGATCACTTTATATCATATTAGACTGAATGTGGCCCATGAACTAAAATGAGTTTGACACCACTGGTTGAGATGGATCCATTTTCCAACGCACCTGATTTAAACTCAAACCCTTTCATCAAACTCTGTAGAACCTGATAATGACCTTCAGCTCCTGGAAGAGGGAAACATTTTAAACATACAGGATAGTAGATCCAGGACCTGGACTGGACTCTCCAGGACTGGACCCCTGCTGCTCTGGTTGATCTTTTTCAATCTTTTCCTTTTCTTATCCTTTTGTCCTCTGTCTTTAACTGTTGACCTTTGACCTGTAGTCTTCATTTTTCAGCTCTTTAGTATTTTTTTTCATTTTTTAACAGGGGGCTCAAAATAAAAATCTATTTAGGACCCCAGTTTGGTCAGGGGTGGCCCTGATGCTGATAATTATTTACTTTTCTGTGTTAGTATGAACACGTCAGTGGCAGACTACTGTATGTTCATACAGCAGTATTGAGTTAGCCAATCAGAACACAGGTCTGAAATAGGCGGTATTGGCAACTTTTAGTGACAAAATCGCTAACTGCACCCTGTCATGCCTCCTGCCCCCCCCCCCCCCTTAATCTCACTCCAAGCTGTCTTGAAAACTTGAGAGCCCTGTACTGTCAGCTCAGTCCTCACGCAGCAGTCCCTCCCAGCAGGAAGATGTTAACCCCTCAGCATCCAGGGTGCAAATGAAGTGCGCGTGTGCCAAAGTGCTGCTCGCAGACACCGACAGTAGTTCAGACCAAAAAAAAATTCTTCAGACAGTACTTGACATTTGTCCTGTTGTTCATTCATTGCTCGTATGCCTTGCCTTCAGAGTTTCAGTCTACTTACTTTTTTGCCTCTGTTGTGTGCTGTGCTACGTGTTAGCAAGACAGCTAGGTAGTAGCTACCTGCTTTTGGCACGCAGTTGCATAAAACCAGTCACATAAGCATTGTATAATGTGTGTGTGTGTGAGTGTGTGTGTGTGAGAGAGATGCATAGATGGCTCATAACAAAGCAAGCAGCTTCCACTCCTGATAATTCTGCCTCTACCACCGCTGTGAACACCAATCACACCTCAGTATCATTGAAAAATATGCTCCAATCACTTTCCATGTTTAGCAGCAATGAAGTGCAGTTAGCAGTGAGATAGCCGAGTAGATTGTCCTATGATTTTTTCCCCCAGTATTTACATTCAGGGACCAATAAGCTGTGGAGGCTGACATGACGTATGGCTGGAGTTCTCCTTTAACTCTACTTTCACCTTAAAAAAAAGGAACAAAACACAAACACATTATTACCTGCATATTCATAATGTTTTATGAATTTAATTGACAGCAGAGAAAACAAAACATGTGTTTAGGTGCAGTAGACCTACACTGGATTTGGGGCTACTTGAGCATTGTAGCAACCCCCCCCCCCATGGTAAGACTAATTCCCACCCACACCTTGCCTCCTGGTAACACCACTGTTAGGTACCTTGTTTTGGTGTATACAGGTAAGAGCCACATGTTTTACTCCCAAAAAGGTTACCAATAGGTTATGCTTCTGTGGTATTAAGGGTTAATCCAGTGGTGTCAACCAACTGACATAGAGTTGCTGTTAGTTTGTTTGCAGAGTGATGAGACTCCAGGATGACATTTGGATATCTGACCTGCTTTTCCAGTAGAGTCACACTGATGGTATAAGTGAATAATTAATCAAACAAACTATCCAATGTTTGTAAGTAATTTACCTAATGTGTTTTTAAATGATTCGTTCAGTCAGGGATGTAGTGTCAAGGACCCAAATGCAGACTCATGGGGTGATGTGTAAAGACTCTTTATTGGGTGATACCATCCTGCCAGTACAGCATTTAAAGCTGAATTCATGCGTCCTACAAATTCAGAACGTCTCATTGTCTGAACCTGCCTTTATCCTCACTAGGATCATAGGGGTCTGTGGGGGCCCTGTATGAGTCGCCAGTTCATCACAGGACTGAACATATATAGAGACAAACAATCAGTTTCACAGGCAATTTAGATTAACTAATGAACCTAGCAGTGCATGTCTTTGGACGGTGGGAGGAAACCAGAGTGTGAGTACTAACCACTACACCACTGTCCCGCCCCAAATTCAGAATGTGTCCCGCATAATGACAGAGAGGAAATAACTTCTGCAATCGATACTTGCTGGGGGGGATGTCGCTGTTTACAGGCAACTTGGGCAGCCAAACCAACATGATATGACATTTCTGCACACCACACCCACCCCTCACAGGTAAAGAATGCAGGTTCAACATACTGAATGGAGAAATCCAGTGGACAAAGACTTATGATTCATTTAAAGTCAATACATTGTGATAAAAAAAATTAATACAAATCGGTATTAATTATTAAATAAAATGGAGTAGCTAAAGTAAATCCTCAGTGTAAGTGCATCTGTGAAGTCATTTAATGTTCAAAATATTATGAATGTTTTTTGTTTTTTTTTAATACACATTTGGTGGCCTGTTCATAACCATTACATCACCAATAACAGCAGAATGGGATATTATTGATATTCCGTGCATCTCAGACATATGTAATCGGCCGATTCTTACATAACTGCCTAGCTGTAACCCTGTGGGCAAATGTCCTGTTACCAAACCTGGTGTTGAATGTAGGCCAGATGAAAGGTCGCACAATAACCACTAGATGGCAACAACGTACAGCTTCTGATGTTCAATGGAGGAAAAGGGTCAAAACATATTTAAGTTCAGTGAAATGCACTTAATATGTTAATTCTGTAACAGTCCAACGACAGGATAAAGCAAACACCAGTGCATGTAGGAGAGATTATTATTACACAAAGTGTTGTTATAGTCTGTGTCACTGAGAAGGGGGCCATGGCGTGCGTCACAGATACTCCGCCTCTGATTGGCTGAGACGCGCTACCAAGGCGGAGCTGGAGGTAGAGACCTGACGTCACAGTAAATGTGGGCATGCGTGATGACTAACGTCAACCCCGTGGCTTTGTGAAAGACAAAATCCTCCCATGGCTGTGTTATAAAAACCCACTTGTGGAAGAAGAGCACGAGCTTCAGGTAGAGGCAGCGGCGGGAACACGGTGTCGGCTGGGTGTCGCGTGCAGGCTTTTCTGAGTGTGTCCGTAAGGCTTCCTACCTTCCTTCTTTCCCTCCCTCCCTCTGCACCGCTTCAACAACACAAACCACGGGGACGAGCCAGCGTACGTAACGTTAGCCGAGAAGGGAAGTGTGGGCTCCGGCTTCTCTTTCATGAGGCAGGTGAGTACAAAACATGCTGCGTTCACTGCCGTGAAACACATTAAGTATAGATACGCGCGTGTGTGTATGTGTGTGAAAGCTAAGAGACCTGTGTAGACTTCACCCCAGTCGGAGGGGGTGGGGGGCTCCGATCGCCTGTGGGGGTTATACATGAAATATGTGTCCTCTGCTGGAGGACTATGTGGGTCTGCGTGGCCGTGTGTCTGGTGGATGACAGAGCCGGCCTTGACCCATCTGGTACCCCAGGAAACCGGTAACTAGCTTTGGCTTCTTACATCATAGCAAATTCCAGTAGTAATTATTTTTTTCTTACATACTCAAACACAAGCTTTTTATTGTAAAAGAAAATAAAAAATCAATATGAAAGAATCGACAGTTGTCTCCATCCGTTTTGTACATGAATCATGCGACATTGCTGTGATGCGTTCAGGTGAAGCTGGCTGCTGGTGGCCCAGGCAGGACCAGCAAGGTTTGGATGGAGATAAGCAGAATGGGAGACCACTGGGTGTTACAGTAGAATAAGAATGAACATGGCACAGTAATACAAAAACACGGTGAACACAAAATAATTAAATTACACCTGTAATTCCCGCACAAAGCAGTGAGTGACTCTCGCATGGTGTGGGTTGGTTACTGTTCACAGCCTTCAGACATTTTTATTTTTCGATATCCTAAGATGATATGTTAAGTGTTATATTGAGTGGGGAAATTCAGGGGGAACCAGTTAAAACGAACAACTGAAGTTGGAAGGTAAATCACATTAAGATAAAGTACTCATAGTTTGAAAGTGGAAAAAGCCAACAGCTGTTTAACTCCTGAAGACCCAAGTATCCATGGATGACCAAAACCATATACCAATCTTAACTGTTGATCCACTAATCTTATCAATCTATCTAAATAATTGGTGTAAATAATTTTTTTTCATCTTTTCATGGTAATCAGTATGGTCCATTTGGATGTTCACATGTTCTGTAGTTACTGTAGAAACAGTAATTTTCTACAACATTGAACTGATAAAAACCCATGGGCTCGGCTCAATGACGGTGGATGAATACACTGGATTTATGTTCAGATTGGACTGAAAAAGACACCATTTATTCTGATTAAATATGATAACCTTTGACTTTACCCTGAGCTTTTATGAACATCTACATGATCAGTGAATTAAAATACAGGAAAATACTTGATTTTCTTTGAAAAGTCAAAAAATACATAGTATAATATAATAAATGGTGATAGGCCACTTAAGATTAGTGGTGCACTTAAGATCTAAGTCAACATAAGAATACCCAAATTAATCCGGACCTGAACATTAGTCAAACTGTCAGTAATGTATGTTTTCCAGAGATTCCACTTCAATAGTAATAGGTGAACTACTCATTTGTAGCATTACCTCTCCCTCTCTTTCTGTTACAGTTCCTTTTCTTTTTCCTGAGTGGCTGTGTCACTGTGTCCAGGACACTTAAGAGCATCGGGCCACAGATGAGCCTGTAGCCCAGGATATAAGCCCTATGTTACATGGTTGGGTGCCATTTTCAGATATTTCAAAGCATTAGTTAAAGTTGAGTAAAGTTATTTTGCCCAGTTCTCACTTGGACTTCTTAGGGATGGCCATCCCTCTGGTGACGCTGAAGTCATTAAGCCTCATCCCTGATACCTTCTTTTAACCTCCCCTCTCATTAATAGTACAGACGGCTTGAGAAAAGGCCTTCAAGATTACCCTTCTTTCTAGTGTAGAGGCCACTTGCATAGTAGATAACCAGGTGTTGTTATGACTCTACAGTAAAGCCAAACATGAATCACTAACTACAATTATCTTGCAACGTGACTAATTGAGGTCCCTGAAGGTAGAGTACATAAACTCTCGTGCTGTCTGGGACATTGCAGTGTATTTGGCCATTAGGATTTATTGGCTCTTGATGATGGGGTTGTCCTGGAAACAGGGCTGGATATGTGTGTACTTTGTGTATCTCTGCATAAGCCACATGCAAACACAATGAAAAATGGTTGGCTTAGACTCAGTGTTGGAAATAATTCTTTTGAAATGCAAGATGTTACAGTTTACTAGCAATTATATATAACTTATTAGATTTAATAACATTCCGAGCTGAACACTTAAAACATAAATTTAATCCAGGCAGCGTACACCTCACTACAGATATCTGACCTGATTGCCACTTTTAATCAAAGGACAGTAATGTTGGAGCACATTCATGGTTTCAGATGGTGTTGAATTGTCTACAGAATTGTATACAAATATATTGTACCTTATCAATATGTAATTATAATTTGTAGTTTTAGTGACACCTCAAACATCGGAAAAGTTGTTTCCTTCTGTGAAGCAAACACACACTGAAAAGGATAAATATAGAAGAGAGAATAATATAAAAATAGTTGTGTACGTATAAAAAAAAAAAATGGTTCTGTGATAAAACTAATCTATTTCCAATGCTAAATATTATATGTACTGCACGCTGTGTGATGAATTGGGGGGAGAATATTGATTTTAGTCAGTTTTATGTTGGACATAACTATCACTACTACTATCACTAGTTCATATACTGAACAGAGGAGGGAACGCTGCCACCTGATTCTATTATTTGTTAGAATATGCATGTTATAGATCATTTACTGTTAACGCTTTCTATATTGTTCGTCCGTACTAGAGGGTGGGCCATATCATTTATGATATTGCTGGTTAAAATGAAAAAATACCCTGGGAAAACATAATATGATGTACTAAATTAATGATGCAATGCCAGTGTTACTTGTTAGGGCTGTTTAGGTTTTAAAATATCTGAATTTCCTAATCTGAAAGAACTATAGTAGTAAGGGGGCCAAAAGCACTGGATATTGGTTTCCACAGGTTTCTTTTGGTTTGTTAGAAAGTCTAAGCTTGATTAACAGAAACAAAATTCAACGGTAAGACACTATGAACTCTGTAGGCATGCGGGTGATGCATGTAGGCCTAGATGTATTTCAGGTGACAGGTTTTGTCCCCCATCTCCCGAATTGATGTTTGAGTACTATTTCCCTGGCTCATTAATTGGACAAGCAAGCTTTTGTCATTAACACCATATAAAGGGTTTTTGAATTATTTAGATCTGAATACCACTTATCATTTGAGTTTATCTGATTGAAATTAAGTATATAATTACCGATCCTGGTCCTCAAGAGATACTATCCTGCATGTTTTAGATGTTTCCCCCTTCCAACACACCTGACGTTTTTTATCAGGCTTCTGCAGAGCACGATGAGAGGTTTATCATTTGAATCAGATATGTTGGAAGGGGGATACATCTAAAACATGCAGGATAGTAGTTCTCGAGGACCAGGATTGAGCACTGTCTGAGACCATGTTACTTTTCGAAAGACTAAAGTTCAACCAAAAGTGCTCATCTCTTTTTATTTCATCTTATTTATATGGATGTTGTTGGGCACTTGCTTCCTTTTGTCATGCACACGGCCCACATCTTTGCATGCCCAGGCATTTTCCCTGCTCCCTGTGTTTTGCATAGGATTTAGGAAGGGGTATCTTGCTTTGTCTTGTTGTCTGGATTGTGGTTTATGTACGTCTGACAAGATGACCAAGGTCAGTGGATATTTTTAACACTTTGTCTCAGCTTCTGTGTACTTTACCTTACACTTAAAATGAAAACATTACCACCAGTGTTTAATCCGCATGTATAATAAGCCAGGTCCTGCAGTCAGCTGGGAGTCTATAAGGAGCTCCTGAGTGGTTTTGCTTATTGTTAGTGCTAGCATCTTCTGTTCTCAGTCTGAAGTTTGTTTGAACTAGAGTACATCTAAAAGGAATAGATCTAAATGTTGCCTATACACAGTAGGGAGACATCTTATTTAACCATATTCCAGTGGCCCCAAATGGGTGTTGTTTTTGGTTTCTTTTTTAGCTTGCGCTTTTTGTCTGTTTTTCAGCAACTTCACACAAAAACCACTGGATCGATTTCCATGAAATTTTCAGGAAAGGAGTGAGGTCTTCCAGAATTGATCCCATTAAATTTTGGTGAATGTAGGTCACAGTCACCAAAAAGGTATTTGCGCAATGATAACTAATTTGGCAAATATGGTAAAACTTCTGCAAGGGACAGGGTTTATTGTCCCTGACACCATGTGTTATGTTTTGTGTTTAAAGGTTGATTTCTGAATCTGTATGATCTGAATATGTGCTCGCTCATGTGACATGATGGCAGCTTTAGAGATTTCATAAGTGTTCTTTATAAGTATGATGTCTTTGTGACATAGAAGGGTGAATAAATACAGTTAACTAAACTGAAAGCAATATAATCACTGCGCACACGTGTGTTTTCCAAACAATATATTAACAAATAAATGTCTCAATTGGAAAACTCAACATAGGAAAAGACATTACACAAAAAAAAGGGTTTTATTAACAAAACCTCTCCCAAAAAAAATACTTTGATTACATTATATACAGTACAAATTGTGTGTTATGCAATAGAGAATGGGTAGTAAGAATGAAACCAGATTATTGTAATTTAAATACTTTACCAAACATTGGGAAAACGGAGGTCCTGGAGATGCCGGCAAAGGAAAAGAATTGGGGGGGGGGCACTATAGGGACGTCGAATCTGTGCCCCCCCCCTTCCTTAACTTAACAATATGATACTAACTAAAAGATATAACAAAAACCATGGGTGCTGGCCATCTCTAAGCCAAACTGGAATAACAAACTAAGAAGTAAAACAAAGGGCTAACAGAACAACACACTAACTAAAGAGTGAGATGTTGCTGGGTCTGTGTCTCCCATGACATTGGAAGAGCTGGCTTTTATGCAGGGGTGGAGCATTTGGATAATTGGGGAACCTGCTGCAGGTGCCAGCTGGGAGTGTCTGAGTGAGGGAAAGACAGAGGGTGTTAGGCAGACAATGATAATTGAATGATTGACACACTGTGTGTGTGAGTGTCATGGCCACACGCAACACATCCCTAAACCTCAAGTTTCCTGAACCTGAATTTCCTAATCTGAAAGAACTAGAGTAGTAAGAGGGCCAAAAGCACTGGATATTGGTTTCCACAGGTTTCTTTTGGTTTGTCAGAAATTCTAAACTTGATTAACAGAAACAAAAATTCTGTGGTAAAACATTATGAACTCTCTCGGCATGTGGATGATGCATGTAGGCCTATATCTATTTCAGGTCACAGATTTTGTCTCGCATGTCCTGAATTGGTGTTTGTGTACTATTCCCCTGGCTCATTAATTGGACAAACAAGCTTCTGTTTTTGTCATAAACACCATATAAAAGGGTTTTGAATTCTTTAGATCTGAATACCACTTATCATTTGACTTGATATCTGATTGAAATTAAATTTATAATTAATTGACTAACTGTGGCTTCTTGATACGAAAGACAGCGTCTGGACTGCTGACCAGGTGCTTCCTGTTATTGTTCTAAAATGAACTGGTCCATGAGGAGATCAAGTGTTAATACTGTCAGGCTAAAACATATTAGTAATCTTTTCTTACATTCTTCAATTTGAACACATTAAACAGTCACTGTAAAATTCTAAAATCCAATCATCTGAATTTTAGGTTCTCCAAATGTCTTGCATAGGAATTTTGTGGGTGTTTTAAATTGGTTCGATCAGGCCATTTGGTTTTTATTTTTAGGGCGGAAGTTGTATACCTTAAAGAGAGAGCTAAGTATTATTTGCATTATGTTGTATTACCATTGGCTGCCTTTTTAGTGTTGGTCTTGCTCCTGTCTCAAATGCAGTATAAATGGGCTCCTTCTAGGGCTGGGTGATATGGAGAAAAAATTTTAGACTTTTGCTATATCTCGATATCTACGCAGTAAAAAAACAAATGTGTCAAATTCAGCAAGATTTTTTTTTATTGAAGTGCAAACGGGTAGACAGCCAAGTGCCTCGAGGTAGACAGGTACTAGAGGTAGACAGGTACTAGTAAGAAAGTTCTTGTGCACCATTTTAACATCATCAAACCAAGGAAGGAACCAAAGAATGTTGCTTTATTTTAGTTGCAAACATAAAACCTGAGGGTAGACAGTTGAAGTACTTATTTAACATTTAAGATAAAAGATATTTAAGATACACACATTCAATATAAATATAGATTAATAGATCCTAAATCCATGAATTCTGGTGTTTTGTGACTGTAGTAAATGTTATATTTGCGTGTGTGTGTGTGTGTGCGCATTTGATTTAACTTAGCACATTATTCAGCATCAGCTTTTGTTGCGTTAAATTCACATTAAGTTTATTAATTTTCCCTTTAATCACATGCATGCAGGCGTGCACACACACCCACACACACAGGCTGATATATACCATGGTTGGATTTAACTTGACTGAGAATCTTCAAACATTTTAATGTTTTGTGCTTTATGACATTAAAACTGAGGCGCCATCGTTGGCCTGTGTGTGTGTGTGCGTTAATGTCTGGGGAAGAAAAGTCTAAACCTGCACATGCATCAAATACACATCCAGTTGTCAGTCAACAAATGAGGTGTATTCATTCCGTACATCGTCTGTATCAACTGAAGAACATCTGCCAAATGATAGGTCTTCAGACTTAGATTTTGACGTTCAGATCTAATAAATTACGGGAGATTACCGAGAGAAATTACAAAACGGGAGGGGACAGGAAATGGGTCTGAAATACCCAAGAGTCCCATAAAAAACGTCAGAGTTGTCATCTGTGTCTAAGTGGTTGAAGGGGTTCGTAGTGCTTGATGTTTCAGGTGGCCCCAATTTCTTTAATTCTCTGCAAAATACCTCTTTCTGCTCCTCATACAATGGTTTAAATCTGAAATATCACCATATAATGGAGCCGTTCTTTTCTGTGAGAAGAATTCTGTCACACACGCTTTCTGTGCATGCAGCCATGTTTGAATGAGTTCATAACACACACACACACACGCCGCTTACACGTGGGGGGAGGAGGAGGGGGAACAAACACAAGGAGGTGGGCTGGACAGCTCCACAGCACACAGGAGGAAGCAGAGGGACGAAATCTTATTAATCTTGAGATATTCGATATGCCAAATTCTTTCTTGATTACATAAAACATCTTGAGATATCGTAAATCTCGATAAATCGCCCAGTCGTAGGTCCTTCTGAGATGGCTGTCGGGGACAAGCCAAGGCTATCCCACAATGCCATGGGTATGCTGCAAATATGTGGTGGTACCTGGGCAATCCATGCTGTATCATTCAGCTGTACCTCAGAGGGAGAAACCGTAGAAGTATATGGACTGAGTTCTTCCTCCACCTTAGTCTGTATAACTTTGCCCCCCCTGCCCCCATTTAGAAATGAAATGGACACAATAAAATAAACACTTGATTTATTTTTCGGTGACCAAGCAAGCACAACACACCCTGCCCCTTGCTAACATTTTTGGTGATCTTTGACCTACATTCACCAAAATGTAATGATCTATTCCTGACCACCTTATACCTTTCCTGAAAATTTATTGGAAATTGTCCCAGTAGTTTTTGCGTAAACTTGCTTCCAAACAAACAAAAAACAAACCAAAAGAATACTCCTAAGTCAATTATTTGAAAGATTAGTCATTAGAAACCTATTTGTTATTGGCAAAACCTGCAAGACTGACATTTCCCAGTTTGGCATAAATCTTTATCTGACCTTAAAGCTCCTCTGATCTGAATGAACTGTCTACAAAACAGAGGATGGTCTCATTAACAGCTTGGGCCAAACTGGACCAGGACAGTGGTACACTGAGGTGAACTGGGTCACCAAAATAGATTCCTGGCCTTGTTTGCTGTAGGTAGCATGTGACTCAGATTACACTGTGGTGCTGGGTCATACTGTGCCTACCCACTGTACAGTATGAAGGTGCATGTGCAGGTGGGTGGTAATGTTTTAGCATGTGGGTCTGAGAAGAATGTCTTAAAATAACACAAGCATCTCTTCTTCTGGGTTGATGTTGGATGATTTAGGTTTTTGCTGAGCATGGAAAATGTTCATGGTAATGGCTATGATTCCATTGTATCTCGTTTAATCTTTATAATGTTCAGTTGCATGAACAAACAATGGGGATTAAATGACCAAAGCAGCATAGCACCCACCATATGATTCTTGTGTAACAAAGGGTGAATGACTTGGTTAGCTAGCAGTATTAACCTGTTGAACTACATTTATTCTGCAGAGTACCACAGCAGATTTAAGTTCTACAGTGTGTGGTCTAAGAAGTTTCTGATATTGCAAGCATTTTGAGTGTCATCCCATGCTGACTGTGCAGTACCCCTCACATTAGATTAGGTCCTATTTTATTTCTACCTCAGTTTGTGTCTAATTAACTGACTAATTAAATGGCTCCAATTATTTAAAATGACATGACAAATGTTCATGTATGTAGTGGTTTATGTAACAGTACTGCAAAACCCCAGGGCTAGCCCCCTGAATATTTGTCAATTGGGGGACCTGAAGAGTTTTTGCATCCCACTAAAACCCTGCAGTACATGGTTAGGTGTCTACTGACACCACTGATCTGTGACATCCATGCTTGATGGCATTTAATTGTTTTAGTAGAATTATACTAATGAGCATAATTTTAAACAAGTGCTTTAGATTTTCATGCCAACCTAGTACTACCTATACATACTGGGTTTATTGCCTTTACATTCAAAAGTAGGAAGTTGTACTCTTACTCTTTGACTTAACTGGCCTCAAAAACTGCCACAAAGAAGCTGTAGAATGCACAACACTTAGTTTTTCAAACAATCCTTTCAGGTAAGCCCCAGAATATGTGTGAGGTGGAGACGGTTGATGTCAGTCAAGTTTGAAAGTGGTGTAACTGAGTATTGACTGTAATATGAGTGTCATAACATTTGAATGTCAGGATGGATATTGGATAGACTGGGCCTGATGATCCTCCACAGATAAGAGGCATCAATTTATCTGCTACTTACCTACCGTATTTTCTGGACTATAAGGCGCACTTACAAGGATTTAATTTTCTCACAAAATTGACATTGCGCCTTTTATAATCCAGTCTGGCTTATAGTGCGGAAAATATGGTAGGTTTACGTGGTCCAGCTGATATCAAGCATCAGGCATGTGTCCAGGAAATTGTCTAATGAAATTGAAGCAAACTTGTACAAATATAATTTGAAAGGATACATATACATAGGGCTGCAACTAGGATGGCGAAATTTATAAAAACTATATTGACCGACCACTGAGCCTCATTAACAGATTGAAGTCGCTCACTGAGGAAAGAAAACAATTGCTTTGTCGGCGAACACACGCACAGCCATTTGCACACTGCAGCGTGCTTACTTTGCTTTTTAAACACGAGTCACGCTGCAAGGTTGAGCAATATGTTAAAAGCTCATTTTAAACTGTCTCACAGAGAAAACATTCGATGTTACAGGAAATTCCGCTGTTAAATATCGTGGAAATAAAACCTTACAGATTACAACTAGCCTGCATCAGTACTGCACAAACTCCTTTTGCTGTAGTCCACCTGACATGTCATTTTAAGTTGGCCTGTCAGATGGATAACACAACTTATCCACCACATTTTTGGGTTTCATGAGATGGGTGAGGGTGAGAACTTGCTGTCCCAGTCTCTAGCTGTTAGCTCTAGAAGTTCGATTAGCTCACGTCAGCTTTGTGTTTTGTTTACGTTTTGAGCAAAAGTTCTAAACTGGTGCGAAATGGGCGTACCACATACATTAGTTGAAGAAGGGTTCAGTGGTTACTACAGTATTTATAAAAAGTGTTTGTGAATATAATGTTTCCCCAGGAATTTTCTGAATTTACACTCTCAGAAAACCTTTTGAAGGTGATACTCGCAAACATGTTGCCATGTTGTAATCCCATATTTGTGTCATACGGCAAGGGCCTTTGTTTGACCTTTTCCTCTTATTTTCTTTAAAATAAGTCCCAACATATGCCACAAAGTAGAGCTGCACAATATATAGTTCCTAAAATCATCATCGCAGTGTACGTGTACTCAATGGTCACATCACAGGTCTTGTGATTTAGGAGGCAAATGTACTGAATATGTCCTCATCTAAATTCATCCTGGATACCTGACACAAATTGCACAGCCATCCACCAATCCCAATCATTCTTAATCAGTTTGCCAAAGCAGACCATACCCACTGCACGTGGAGAGAGTCTGGTAGCAAGATTGAAAAATCTTGTAAAGTTTCATACCGTCTTCCAAAGATAACTGCAAAGTTGGATTCTTCTGTAGCCTTCATCAGAAGCGTCGCATGATGATGTTGTTGTGAGCTGTCTTAGAGGCTGTTTCAGGAGGATTTGCGAGACAGCGGGTGGTGGTTACGCCCCCTACTGTCTGACGTCTTCTCCAGAATTGCATCCCAGTTGTATGTGCTCATCCCTGTTCACTGTTTTTGGTTCACGTTTTTGTATCTCGATGGCCTCTTTGATCCAGCGGTGGTATTTGTGGTTTTCAGCATGGATGACCCTAGCCTTTTGAGATACAAAAACATGAACCAAAGACGATGAACAGGGACGACGGTGCATATGCCTTATCACACACCTGGGATAAGGTCCTGGAGGGGGCTGTTGTGGAAGTTTTGTATCACACAGAGAGAGAAAACTGTTCAAATCAGAAACAATTATCATAGAGATGAACAAATGAATTTGGAACTTGCATGCAAATGAGAACATGAACAGAACAAGCTGTCGTCAGATGTTCTCACTTGCATGCAAGTTCCAAATTAATTTCTTCATCTCTTCAATAAATAATTGTTTCTGATTTGAAGAGTTTTCTCTCTGTATGATACAAAACTTCCACAACAATTTGGCATTGTCGGCAGGATCCCATGAGTGTGACGGACGGAGGACCGAGGTCAGGGAAGTGATCAGCCTACGGACCAAACGGTCGTATCCCTGTTGGTAAAAACAAAAAACCAGAGGACAGGGACCGAGCCGGACTCCGCCCGCACACCACCGGGATCTGAACTGGACCTGTGGAGACCAGATCACACAGGGAGAGAAAAGTGTTCAAATCAGAAACAATTATTTATTGAAGAGATTAACAAATTAATTTGGAACTTGCATGCAAGTGAGAACATGAACGGAACGAGCTGTCATCAGATGTTCTGATGCTCCGTCTAAACTACAGCTCTTTTATACTCCCTAAACATTCAGAGTATGGTATGAGAAGGAAAAACACTGTCCTTCTCATACCATTGTAACCACACCATATCTCTGGAGACAACCTTCCTCTCAGGGATGTATGAACGGAATGTTTACGTATCAGTATCAGTGAGACATTACAGTATCGTTGAGACACAGACCGAAGGTAAAATTCCCTTTACAGGGCGTAACCACCCCCTGCTGTATGATCAATCCTCCTGAAACGACCTATAAGACAACTCACAGCGGCATCATGTAACGTTTCTGTTGAAGACTCTAGGAAGTAGCTGAAACTAGTCAAGCTGGTAAACAAACAATGCACCTGTCTGTTAAAGAGAATCTAACTTTACAAAGATGGCTGAAGATGAAGACTTGGTGCCAAAGAGAAAGCCATTGTTCTTTATCTCGAATTATTTCAACGTCAGAAGGATGAAACTGAAGTGGGTCCATAGTGCCTTCCACCTGTCCACACAACCAGAGGAAACGCAACAAATTACTTTCACCATTTACGTCTCCACCACAGTTATTATATCCTCCTCTGTAGGTTTTCATATTGCAGTATATATCGCAGGGTTAAAAGAATTGCAATGTCAGTTTTTCCAGTATCGTGCAACCCTAAAACAAAGTGTAGTTTAGTTTGGTTGTAATTTTGTAAAAGAAAATTATGAACTATAAGAATAATTGGTCATTTCTTATATGACTATGAGGTTTTCTTCCAATCTCCCATCAGAAGGGCTTCCTTTTATCGCTCTTAACCTTCATATTTGTTGTGTGCTTGTACAAACACGCTCACTTCTACTGTGTGCAAGTGTTAGGGGGTGGGGGATCAAAATATGAGGAAGCATTTTTCAGATGCAACAGTCTGTCAAAAACATAAATAGTAATTATTTTACACTTCCAAAATGATTGATCAAATTTGCAATTTCAGCAAACACGGAGTAACCTTGAATGATTCCTTCCTGACATATCGGCTAAATTGTTACGGCATTAATCAAAAATAACAAATGAATAATTTTTGTGTGTCCAGTGTACTGTAATGTTTTATTTCATAGTGCTGTATCGGTATCTTTTCAAATGTAGATATAGCGGATGTTAATTTAGTTTTTGGTTTTTGTTTATATTTAATATTTTACAATGTTTTATTAAATGTATATTTTAAGGATCCTAAAAGCATGTTTTACTGTCTGAGAGATTAGTTCCTTTGTTGTGATCCCTCAAAAATAATGTTATGATGTTGAATATTAATATTTGAGCCAGATCTTAAACAGTAGTCTGTAAAACATAATTTAAGTTTTTAGAGGAATATTTTGACATTGTATTAGATCCTGTTCTGATTAAAATTTAAAATGTGTTAAGCACTTGTGCCTATTTGTGGCATAATTCAATTCTTTCAGGATTGTTTTTTTTTTAAAAGACAAAAAAATTACCTTGTTAACTATATCATAATATTGTCATGATCCTAGTATTGTGATTTGTATCGTATCACCATTGTCTTGACAATACCACCCCCCTGTGAATGTACTTTGTTTTCCAAGTGGAAAAGGGTAACTTTTAAGTTCAGTTCTACAGTCGACCTTAAGCCTCTTACATGTGTAAATATACATGTAAAACTGTACAAACATAACATTTTCAATGTGATGATCCCCACTTCAGTGTGATTTTTAGGTCTGTTTACTATGAAAACAGTTTACTTACTGTTTTACCATCTCAAGTCAGACATGTTCTGTTATCTTTATGAACCTGTTCTGAGCCAGGTTCTATTCATGTTCCTCCACAGTACAGCCAATTGAAACCTGTTCCCCCTACTGTGCGCAACGGCGGGAGTCTGGCTCCGACAGGCTTAACGGATTTTCTGAACCTCAGGCAACAATGGAACCTTAGTTTTAATATGCCTGCTGGGCTTGTTGGAAAATGCCCGAAGCGGTGGGAGGCAGAGCAGTCGAAGTAACCTATAAGAAAAGTGTACAGTTACTTACACTAAAGGCCAACTTTGTCTCAGGACAAATGAGAACTTTTGTTTTGTTCTGTTTTCTAACCTTCAGTGTCTATCCATGTGCTGCTGATACTACACTGTGTGGGTGTAGGTGTTGCATTGTGAAAGCACTAGAAGTGGAATAAAAGGGTGAACAGTTCTGCTTCTCTGATCGGAGTCCTACTGGCCTTTCCATCTGCTTTAAAAAAAAAAAAAAAAAAAAAAAAAAGCACATACAACATACGATGACTCCACAGAGCACAGTGTGTTTGTTTCTGTCTGGATGTTAATTCAACGTCCTTTAAATGTAAAGTCCATTGAAATCATGTACAGTAGAGTGTAGATTTAATGTCCTGCTTCATTGGGACTTTTTTTTTTTTCAATCCTGTCCAATTATTACCTCCATGAAGGTTATGTTTTACCTGGTTTTTGATTGTTTGTCAGCAAGATAACTCAAAAGTTATGGATGGATTTTGATGAAACTTTCAGATTGATAATGTGTCAAGGAAGAAGGTTAAGGTCACAGTGAAGCTAAAACACAGACGTGGTGATATCTCAGAATCCAGACAAGATGATATCAGGCAGTTCTTTGCATTCACTTCGTCTTACCTTCAGACATCAGATGAGATAACACCGATGGGCTCATTGATGTCAAATTTTGACATCATATGACGTCAAGCAAATGATATATTTGCAAGATGTATGACCTTTACCGAAAAGCGGGGTTATTGACATATTTTGTTAAATCCAACAATATCTTGTGCTTCATATTTAACGTTAGATCGAACATGTGAAATGTGGTCATGTGACGACACATAACATCAGAGTGATGTCATACGTGGTCTAATATTGAAATGGCCATATGTCAAAAATGGAACCGAGGATTTCTTTTAATTTTTTTAAACCCTCTAAGGGACTGTTAATGACCGATAAAATACATTTTTTGCGAACATAGAACACTAGTTTACAAATAAGTTACGAACAACCAGATCCAAACCTTGGCAGACTTGTGCTGCTTTGTGGAGGTCTGTGCTCTCAGACTGATCTAGTTTTATACATGTGTGCATTCCTGAGTGTGCTTTTCTTAAATGAGGAATACATGGCAGTCTGTTTTGGCTTATTTAATAGACAATTGCATACTCTATGATGTGGGACACTCTTAGTTTAATTACTGCCTTTACAGGACTCTGTAGCATTACACACAAGTTCCCAACTCCAAATTTTTCCAATATTTCTTATTCTTCATCAGTTCATCTGATGTCATTAGAGCAGAAATTACCATGTTACTTGTATAATTTGCACATGATTTCCATGGCTACTGCATTTCTATTACTGTTCTCTTTGAGAAATTATAACATTTTATTCCTGTGTCTGATACAAGGACTAGAAAGTCAATAGGAATATGCTGTATTTGAAACAGTTCACCTAAATCATAAAATCAAATTGTATCTATGTTCTGTTGAGGTTTTTAAAGCAAAGTTAAAAATGCACTTAGTGCCACATATGAAACTTGTGTTTTTTACTCTGTCTTAAATTGTTTACTATGTGTTTTCAGTTGTTTGGTCAGTATGCATTAAATTGTCTAAACATCTATTTTAACTACCTCTACCACACTTTGATTGATTGAAACTGTTTTATAAATAAAATGAGAACAGAGTCTGGGGGAAATTGTGTTTTTATCCGATCGCTGTTGCCAGATATCCTTCGTGTGAACATGATAACTTGAAAACATATTGGGTTTAGACATTTCATGTTTTCCATATTCATGAATATTATGGAGAGGAAGAACTGATAGGATTTTGGATGATTTACAATTTCTAGATTGCTCACAAGGGGGTGCTCAAAATTTTAAAATCATTAAACAGTCTTTTGTACATACCTCTGGAACTATTTGTCTAATTGACATGATATTAAATGCAAATGGAAGGTCATGACCTGGAAATACCTCACATCATGACATTATCTGCTTCAGGATTGGAGGGGTTTGGGGGTATACCAATAGCCGTCACTTCTCAAATTCTAAGCCTAGTTTTACAGGTGTCGTTCCACTGAAAACCACTTTTCCACGCTCCTTTTGGAACCTGATGAGTCACCCTGAGTTACCAACACATGCTGGTTTGTCACCTCCACTGGCTGCATACCGCATTCACAGAAAACAATGAGAGGAACGAAGCACCCAGAAAAAGGTGGTCCCTCTGACATCAGATAGACTTAAGTGTTACCCATGTGCGATTAAGCCCATCCCCCATTGCAGCGAATCTGAAGTAGCCCACAGTAGCTGCTGCACAAACTTGAAAAAAATGGTGGTGATTCATGTGCTCTCTGCAGAAATAAAGCATAGTTTGTTTCCCTGCACGTTTTCAGAACGAGCAACGGCACGAAACCTAGCTGGGTGATACTCTGGTAAAGGTAAACATATAGAGAGGGCAAGAGGGGAGGGGGGAGTGTTCTTTCATGCATTCTGAGCCAATCAGAGACGTCTCATCACTGTGTCATGGACATGTATGAGGAAGTACCGGTAAACTCTGTTGTTCGACCTCAAGTCATTTTTCCACCGTGAAAAAACAGCTGGAAACAAAACAATCCGGACGTATTCAATAGCAATGGAGAACACAGTAATATTAATGAAATAACCATGGAATGACACCTTTTAAGGTTGCAAATGCCTCACCTTTTGATAGAAGTCTTTTTAGATCCAAATAGGTCTCTGAGAAATGTAGGTACTGAAAAACTACCTTGCTGTCATTGCCAATATTTTAATCAAATTGGTTTGAAAATTATACAATATCTTGATGTATGCTTATATTTTTCGTTACCCATTTGTATTAATTCATTCCCATTTACCAGTTAATTGTTGTTCCTTGCCTTTGTCACAGATGCAGACGTCTGTTGTTGTTGTTTTCTGTCTGTAACAATGATATTCTAGATCCTGGCTTATCTCAGCTCACCTCTGCTCCACTGACAGGAAGCTGGCCAACGTATAATAACCTTGCAGTTGTTTATATTTACCCCTCTCTACCAACTCTGTGTAAAAGACCAACCCACACGTCTAAAATGTCAATTTGTCTGCTTGCATCACCTTTACTTTGTACTTCAAATTGTTTGACAGGTGTCGAGGGGCTACTTGAACATGTAGTTGACCTGTTAATTTGTTGAATCAGATCTGAGTAGCAGTGTTTCCTCCAGATATCTTGCTACACCTGGTGATAGACCTGCAAGGGAAGCCCACCGGTGGCACAGTGGTTAAAAGTTTCAATTAAAATTGGAATTTGTTTGTGCAGAGGATGTGTAAAGGAATCAAAGATGTCAAGAAAGTATAAAGGGTGTGTTTCAACATTATGAGTGGATAAATATGCATACAGGTGCAATAGTCGTCGTCGTTGTCATCGTCCTTCCGTCTCCTGTAGACGATGGAGTCGTTCCTTTGGCGCAATAGATATCCATGGATATCCATAGATGCTAGATGTCAATTTTAGTTATTTACGTCCATGTGGACTAAAATGCATTGTATCAGCTCTGAGTTGACAAACTAAACAAATGAACAACAAGTTATTAGAGCATTAGCTTCAATCAAGAGTCCTTGGGGACAAATTTATTTACTTTCGCTGTCTGACTAAATTCCCCGATGATTAATATTCAGACTTGCCATCAATCGCTGGTGGTTTACTACAGGTGGACTGATGGACAGTTGTGACAGAAGTACCAGTGTTACAGAGTCCTGCACGGTCCACTTACAAACTGTACCTCTGTACATTAGACGTTTAAGTCGACCCATGATTAAACATTTTTATCTACCCAGGAACTCTTTTAAGGGCTTTATTTTTGGCTAAAACACACACCATTGGTGTTGCTCAGAGACACCTGTAAGCGGATATAAAACTCCCTTCAAAATAAAACCGTTCAGCTGTGTGGATCAACCATGGTGACATGGTTACATCCATGAATCTGCTTTTATTTTTGCACTCGCACACGTCCTTGAACTTTACTTAAAAAATAAAATAAATCTGCAAATAGACCTATGGCTGGAAGGTCTAAATGCCATCTTTAGTGTCAATAGATTTAACGTCTCAAAATGTCTTTAAAATAAATAAATAGATGACAGTTTTCGCCTGGGGGGGGCAAATAAGGCCTGGCAGCTCACCAAGTTTATAATGCACTCAGAGAAACCATGGAGTAGGTATATTCATCAGATCTTTTTAAATATCAGTATTAAACTAAGAATATGAGAAGATAAAAGCACTTGACCCAAGTGCTTTTATCTTAATTGCAGATGAATGTTTTTATTCCCTCAACATCTGTCTCACTTGGATTATCCTGTTCACTGTTTTTGCTGATAAAATCAAGCTATTGCACCGATGCTGTATTTTGCAGAGTAATGAGACTCTGCTTCCTCCCTCTGTATAAAAAATAAAGTAAATATCCCACTGTCACAGGATCTGCCATGACTGGTTCATCCATGTGTCAGCATTTCCGTACTGTGGTTAGTCAATTCAGTTGCAACTCATCCTGTTTTTAAACTTACTTAAGAACTACTGATCAGGAAGAATCCAGTTTGCGTACGATTGAGTCTCGTAAAATGACTGGGTTTAATTTGGCCAAAGGTAATGGTCTTCAAAGTACATATGCAATAAATGTTTTACCAAACTCCTTTGGAATGATTGAATGATTGAAAGATAGATAGATAGATAGATAGATAGATAGATAGATAGATAGAATAATGGCAGGACTTCTCAGCTGTTACTGCTGCCAGTTATCAGTGGGAGATGCATATATTTTGGCTGCACTCTTGGGAGCTGTCACTGTGCCCATTACTACGTATCCTCATTGACTAAATCTTATTTTACCTCATAGATGGTTCCACTATACTGGTAATTTTATGCACCGATGATGGCCAAAGCGCTTTGACATGTGGGCAATTAGAGCCTGGATTCAAATCGCCGAACCTTTGGTCATTGGACGACCTGCTTTAACTGAGCCTCAGCCACGGTTAATAACTGACACAGTACAGGATGTTGTTACACAGATGTTTTCTCAAGTTTACTGCTCTGGAACAGTAAATTAACATATCGGATTAGTTCAACTCTCACCACTTGTTCATGCTCTACTTCAATCTTTTGTCCAAACACAGGATGTGTACGAGTAATCCTTTTACTTAGGAAAGTGAACTCTGTCATCTTCTGAACCAAGCAAGGTTGGGCAATTCATCTTATTATGGGACCACATAAAAAAACTTTTAACAGTTGTTAAATGCTGGACTAATACACTTCCAGCTCTGCGCAATATATATAGAGCTATTAAAGAACGGTAAATGGATCGATACAATGAAAATGTAGAGCACAGAATACAGCTATTTTATGAATATTCATAAAAGCATTTTCAAAAATGTGAAACACCAGCTCCATGTAATCTGTACATGAAAAACCATAAATCCATCCATGTATGTTTACATATGTCCCTTCTTTTTCATTGATTTACTTCAGACTTTGGGTTAAAAAAAATGCATACAGTTTGTGTCTTCTTAAAAACATTGCATTCCAAGTCAACTTTTGTTTTTTTTATTTTTTATTTTTGCTTTTTTTGCATTAGCTGACAAACAAACCAGTCGGTGCCTAAGTCTAAAATTGTCATTGAACTGCATTTGTTCTTTTCTGGCTTTTCCCTTCCACTTTCTATTGCCTCTGCACATGCTCCTGTCTAACATTTTTCAGTTTGCTTTTCACATTGTGTAAACAATTTATGCGTTATAGAAACTGTAGACTTCCTCTGTTACGTTTCATGTTTCTCTTCTACCCCACTTCCCTGTTTTCTCTGATGTTGATGTTGCAACTTGTGTTTGTGTCCCATTCTGCCACAACTCCCAACAGATGAATCTGTCACAAGTGGGGAGGTGTAATGGTGTACTGAGTCATTTGGGTTCAGGGCCTTCAATACAACACAGCGTTCTACTGAAGTACATGTAGACTGTTTGAAGAACACACATGTGCCTTAAGTTTCCACATGAACCTTAAAGCAGTACGAGCACATTATGATGAGAGGGGGGGGGCTGCAAGCAAAACCCATGTGCAATATTTAATAGTCTAGACCATAGGTGTCAAACATGCAGCCCGAGGGCCAAATCCGGCCTGCCTAAGAGTCCAATTCAGCCATTTGGATGAATTTATGAAATACAAAAATTACCCTAAGATATAAATAATTTTAGTTCATGGTACACACATTGAGACCAATTCAGTCTCATAATATATAGTAACCTATAAATATTCACGAGTAAAAAATAAATAAATTAAAAAAATCCTCTTTATAAATTTACATTTTTTTCATTTAGTGACACTAAAACAAAGTATAATTTCCCCCCAAAATCTCAATAATCAGAACAAAATTGTAAATGATTTAAGAGGAGTACCAGTAAGTACAATTTTCACAATATTCCACGTATTACTAAATATTTTGTGTATCTGTAGGTCCGCTGTGAATGCATATATGTAAATAATAAACTAAAGCCTAATATTGTTTGCTTTGATTATGTAATTTTACTTTTTTTCGCTCTAAAACAGAGAAAAGTTTATAGAGTTGACATTATTTATATATGATGTGATTTTACTGGTTCGGCCCATTTCAGATCAAATTTAGACCCTCCTCTATACAGCCCAGTATGATCTGCAGTGGGCTGAACCACTAAAATAATAAGAGTGAAAAAAGTAAAATGACATTAAGGTAATGTGTATGTCTCCCAACACTTCCTTAATATTCTGAATAACATGAACAAGACGAAATGTCTTTAGAAAAACATGGGCAATTTTGAACAATATTTTGCCTCATGTAAAACTTTCAATAGGAATAGAAAAATTACAAAACTCTTAGCAACAGGCAGAATACTAGTAAAATTAGACTTCAGACTTTTCAGGTTATTGACATTTTTAAAAAAGAGTTTAATATAATTAAAATTAATCAATTCTAATATAGTTAAATATAATTAAAAACATGTTCATGTAATTTTGCTTTACATGAAAACAAAAAGAAAATATACCATTTTTATAGGTAGGATTGGGTGATATAGCCTAAAAATAAAATCTACCTTTTTTTCACAAAGAATTAAATGTACGATTATTTTTAAAAAAAAATTTTCCCTCAAGTACAAGAAATGAAGCTAAAGCTAGAGTAGTTATGTTAGCAATATTATGATGTAAAGTCCACTGGAAAGCTGTTTAGTTACTAACCTAAATTACAAGAAAATATAACATTCATGTGCGATGGGTGTGTACTAGAAAAGGGGTACGAACTGTAATCGGTATCAGATCCTGGGCCTGGACCGGACCAGAAGTTGAACCGGTAACGCTCCAACTGTTGCTGGACAGTGTGTGTGTGAATCCTCAGGAGCAAGTGTTGTGCATGGCAGTATTCTGGAGGAGAAGAGGGGAGGCTCCAGATGTTCCTGAGCGTAGTAGGAAGAGGAAGAAAAAAAACCTTTATTTTATTTTTTAAATCGATCGCAACAGAAAACCCGAATTAATCGCTCAAATCAATATATTTTCTATTTATAGGCTATTCTGATCATATTTTTACTGGTCTGATCTGATTTTTCTGTATGTGGAACCTGCATAAAATGATTTTTACACCATCGATAGATAATATATTCAGTGTATATATATATGGTCCAGGTCTGACCCTTTGGGGAGCCGGATTTGGCCCCTAGGCCTTATGTTTGACATCTGTGTCGTTGATGGATGTCCAAGTGGTCCACATGCTGAACATGAACTAGCATGGCAGCTCAGAGCAGCATCACAGTTGCAAACCCAGACTTGAAAGACCCTCTAGCTGCTTGAAAGTCTCCTATTTGGGAGCAGGTGAGATTCCCTGTCGGTGACGTCGACAAAACGAGACCGTGTGTCGTTTTCTGAAGCTCAGTCATTGCTCATGTTTTTATGAATGAAAGCATCTCAAACCAAAGACTTCTGTACATGCCAAACAAAATATTTGTGTCCTCTTGCAGCCCTCCTCCTGAGTGTCTGTGCAGAAGGCGTGTCTGGCCTTCATCACCCATAGGCTACAGTCTATTATATTCTACATTTTTATATCTCACTATCCTGTCAAAGGCAACATTAACAGCACTGATGGTGATTCTACAGTGATTTTCTTATACCATGTGTCTACACATATTCCAGGACCTCTGTCCATCTATCCAAGGTTTTTGAACAATACATTTCTCTGACACTATTCTCCTGATTCTCTTCAAAAAAAATTTCACACATTTGCTTTTTCTTTTTAAATTAAAGAGGTTGAAAAGATAAGACTTAAAATGAACCCCTAGGTAGGCGTTCAGTGAGCAGGAAGGGCAAATAGTGGTGCAACCAGGTGTGGGTATTGGAAGCTCCACTTTTTTTTCTCTCTCTTACATTAGTTGTAACGAAAAGTCTTATTAGATTCATGAAGTGTGAATTGAACACTTCTCACTAGGTGATTGAAATCCTAAATGAAAAATGTCTAATTTTGTTAAAATTCAGAAATGGTAGAGACTCACTAATTCTGTAATTACCTTGATGATAGTCATGCTGATTTAACCAACATCAGCTAGATGGGGAACATTAATTGAGTTAGAGTCCCATTTAGAATATACTGGAATTAATTGTATTTGGATACCAAATAAGATTAAACATTGTATAACACACAGAATTCTTGCATAATATTTAGCAAACAAATACAAAAATCCTCTGTTTTTCCACTGTATGTCAAGCTGACATTTGTCCTCCTACCAAGCAAACAAAGCAAGTCGTATTAATAGAGTATTTGTCAATAAGACTCTTCGTAGCCTTACTAATAATGTAGATGACATTATTTTAATAAAGACAATATATATATATATATATATATATATATATATATATATATATATATATATATATATATATATATATATATATATATACATACAGCTCCCACATTAATGCATTTCCACTTGTTACACATCAAATGAAAGTGGGGAAAAAATCATCTTTCCAAACATAAAACTAATTTTGAAGTGCAATAGTAACACCACATACACAAATCGTTGCTTTTACAGACACCCCATGCATTTGTGATGTATTACATTAAGAGAACATTCTGTAGTTACTGAAATCTGTCCGGTATTGTTCCCTTCTTCAAACTCACAAGCTCGTTCTTCATGTGTTCTGTTCTGTCCAGGTCCAAACTGACGATATCCAGGACATGACATTTTGAAACTGCCAATTTAGCTTTCTTCTTTTTTCTTGTGAACAATAAACCGAAACAAAAATTAATAATTTGATCAATTTGTCTGATGCAGTCACATCTTTAGAAACAACAAATATTTTTCGGTAAATATTTCAGGATAATATTGGAAACTCAAATTTTAAGGGTATGTGAAAACTTTTTTTCCCACTACTGTACTGTCCTATTGGTCAACTTTTCCCAGATGCCATATTTGGCTAATTACAAAGATTCCTGTCATTTCCACTGATGTGTGAAAATTGGTTATTATAATTTTGGAAAAATAATGGGGAAAAAAAACTACTGTTGCACCACTGATCGGCAGCCAATTGATGCAACAGTAGGCCAATATTGCCTAAAAATAGCCTGATCGGTGATCGAAAAAATATGCAGATCAAAAAGCCAATCACGTAAGGTAAATTACGAGCGACCATTTTCAAACTTGCAAACACGCTACAGAACAGGTGCATCTCGTCTTGACTCTTTCTGTGCTTTTTAAAATATAGTTGATTAACAGTAGAAGTTTGGGGCCATTTTACGCTGTGTAAGGCAGACAACAGTGTGACCACGGCTCAATAGCATTAGCATTAGCCTAGCACTGCCTTATTCACTACAACACCTGAACACATCCACACTTCAACGACACTTCATCAAAGCAGACTCAGAGCTTGTTTTGCTAACTGGTGAGTACTAGCATCTGTTAGCATGTAGCCTCAGTATTGTGATTGTTTTTAACAAATGTACCAAAGTAGTGTAATTACTATGCTACAACTGCTTCACACATGCAGGCGCGTGTGCTTATGCGCGGATGCACCCGCACACAACTCAAAACGTGTCTGTCTTCTCCCATCCCGTTTATTGATTGCTGTAATTATCCATACCTAGTGATGGGCAGTGATCAGCAATTGGCAGATCAAGATTTTTGGTGTTCGCCTCGCATCACCAGAAAAGAACATTACATAATGTCAGACATCCTCCAAGTGAAATATCTTCGTCATCTTTTTTCATGTGTTTGTGAGTCCATGGTCCAGCTGTAAGTCATAGGTTATAGGTTCATGTAAACACGCCGCTTGCCTGCTTTTGTTTGTTTTATTTTTGGTTCTTGGCTGCTTGACAAATATTGCTGCAGAGTTTCTAATCTCTGTTTCCTTTACTCTTCTTCGCCCTCTATGGCGTACTCACAGCCTCATCAGTCTCACTAATGACGTTTAATGTGATTCACTGCTGTGTGTCAAACTAACTTATGTCTAACCCCCCTCCTCCCCCGCCTCTCTCCTCTGTGCCCCACCCCACCCCCATCCTCTTTCTCACTTTCTCGCTCCTGTCTCTTCTACCTCCTCTGTTCCCTCTTTCTTACCCCTTTCACACAGATGCTCCCAGCCGCGCAGCTTGACAGGAGTGATGGGATGTGTCAACTAGGTATTATCACCTATCCCAACATCTTACACTGCAAGCAGGGGCATGGGCTGGGAGGAAGGGGGTCAGGTTGGAAGGGTAGAAATACACATTTTAGCTCACATGACACAAATCTATCTCAATATCCTGAAGAGAAATGGTGAGACTAGTGTAGTCTTGGCCATTGTACACATTAACGTCACAGCTTCATTTTAAAACTCTTCCTTTAATTGTCACTTACAGCATGTTTTCTCTGTCTTCGTTAACCATAGACGTGTCTTGTGAATAATGTATTTTCAGGAGAGGTGGGAAGTAACTGTACTGTATAAGTATTTCCCAAGTGTAGGATCAATAAAGTACTTCTGTTCTATTGTTACTGTACTTAAGTACATTTGTAGGTATCTGTATTTTATGCGAGTATTTTTCTGTCAATATTTTACTTTTACTCCTACATTTTTACATGAAATCTATACTTTTATTCGTCTCAGAATAGGGTTGTTAGTTGATTGATTGGTTTTACTTGGCAATCTCAGTTCTTAAAGGTGTCAATCCGCTGAAAACCACTTTTCCATGCTCCTTTTGGAGTCTGATGGGTCACACCGACTTACCAACACAAGCTGCTTTTGAAAGTGGTTTGTACCCTCCACTGGCTGCATTCACCGAAAACGAGAGGAACAAGGGACCCAGAAAAAGCCGGTCCATCTGATGTCAGACGGACCGACCTGTCCCTCATTGCGGCGAATCTGAAGTAGTATTAGCATTAGAATCTACAAGAGAAGATGGCGCCACAGTAGCTGCTGCACAAACTTGGGGGAAAAAAAAATGGCGGATCAAACTGGTTTATGTGTTCTTTGTGGAAATAAAGCCTTGTTTTTTTTTCCTGCACGTTTTCAGAACGAGCAACAGCACGTAACCTAGCTGGATTTTATTCTGGTAAAGGTAAACACATACGGAGGGGAGGGGGAGTGTTTATCAGCATGTCATGGATATGAGGAAGTACCGGTAAACTCAACCCCAAGTCATTTTTCTACCGTGAAAAAACTGCTTGAAACGAAGCAATCCAGACGTTTTTAAAATGGAACCATCACATAATGTATTCAATAACAATGGAGAACACAGTAATATTAATGAAATAACCATGGAATGACACCTTAAATAAAAGCGAATGCATGATTTAGTTTAAAATAAACCATATCACAATAAAAAAACAGAGTCAGGATATCACAGTAAAGGTTGGAGGCTTATGTCCATTGTAGTCCTTAGATGTTGGATGGCAGCAGATGTTAAAATGTCAAGAGTGGTGCTGTGATGTGACCATATATAAACCAAGATCACAGAGATGGCATACACAAAAAATTCACATCATATGAATACTAAAAGTGCAAGACTTACACTGAGTGATACATGGTTACATGTATCCATGTAACCATCGGAGTTAGTGATTGTCTTTACATTACTTGGCAACTTATTCCACATACTAGATGCAACATATTAAAAAAAAGAGTCCTTCCCTACTTTAGTTTGCACTCTTGGTGGAACAAAATCTGTGGCACTCCCTCTAGTGAAAAAATTACATAAATATCTAGGGACATCTCTATTAACAATGGTATAAACCATGTTTATTTAAATTTGAGCGACTGTCATCTACTCTCAACCATCCCAGCCTCTCAAAGTAACAAAGATTTAGGTGAGTTCTTGGGGCCCAATCATACTGGATCTGCCCCAAAGAACTTACCTTGATCTTTGTTACTTTTTCAAACTAAATGGATGTGACAGTTGCTACATTTCCATGATGTTGTTTAAGTCCAAATTATTTATTCGGAATAAAATAATTTATAATTAAACCCATTTCTTTCGTGTTTATATGGATATGTTGATTCTGAACTAGAAAAGCACTCTGAGAGCGCAGACCCCGCCCCACCAAAATCTAATAATTAGTTGACCATCCATAAGTTTTCGAGTTATCTTGTACACAAACAAACAAACAAACCAACGCCGGCAAAAACATAACCTCCTTGGTGGAGGTAATAAAGGTTTACATGGGAAACTGGTGTATTCGGCTCTAGTCAAATGGGCTTTAAGAGCCAGGGGTGCTTAACATGTGGATGCTTACCGGAAGAAAACGATCACGTCCACTTCCTGTTTTGTGTCCATTTCAACTGTCAACATGGAAGACTAGATACTACATGTGATGTTTGCATTTATTTTTCTAATAATTACGAAGCAGCAGCTCAACTATCAACCATAAGAATCAACATATTATTGCTGAGCTGGCAGCGGGGGAATTTAATTTTTTTTTTTTTTGGAGCATGTGCAGAATGACAGGAATAATGTTAAAGCAGAATTAACTGTTTAACTTGCAGAGGAATTATCAAATTCAGAATTAAGATCAGAATAAGCCAGTGAGTTTATTTGGAATTAACTTTAAATCAGAATTATCATTTTCACCTGGACTTAGGTGTTCACATGGTCATCTTAAAGCGGAATTCATTTTTACTTAGAATTAAAGAGGAATAAATACTCCCATGTAAATGGGGCTACGGGGGCAGTACCAGAACCTGTATCGATTCACTTTTTCCAAACTTTAAAATCTTATTTTTTTCACATCCTTTCCCACATTGCATTCAATTTTACCTGTGAAAACTCACACACACACACACACACACACACACACACACACACACACACAGGTATATATAATTTATTTATTTATTTTGTCCATCCCCTTATTTTTTTGTGAATAACCTGTCCTGGTACCAGATCTGATGCAAGACTCAATGCAATTCACTGTGGAATTAGAAAATAGCTTTTCAGTTTTTTCCTGGTTCAGTATAGTTTCATTCATGACAAAAATTCAGTTTTACTGTTGTACTTTATTACAATTCAGAAGTCGTACTTTTTTTTTTTTTTTTTTTTTTTTCCTTTTATTTCAGTAAAGGACTTGAATCAGTACTTCCACTTTACCAGAGTATTGTTTTTCACACAAGTAGCTATACTTCTACTTAGGTACAGAATGTACCTACTCTACAGGTTGTACAGGTATGAGTGTAGGAGGGTTTAATCAACAGGTCGTCTGATGTTTATGAATTACAAGACTAGAACGTAAATATATAGGTCCCTTGACATTTGGGATTGGCAATATGGTCTAAATTTACACACACACACACACACACACACACACACACACACACACACACACACACACACACACACTGCTTAGGGAAGCTATGCTATGCTGCCTTTGGTTGCAATGGACTTCAGATAAACTTTGCAACCTGTAGTCCTGTTCAACGTCTGTCTCTGAAAACCCAAACCAGTTGTAAACTATTGACAATACAAGTCCTTTTTTTCTGCGATGAAGTTCTCACTAGAGGTAGCCATGTTGATGCTATGTGTATGAAGGACAAAAAATGACATGACTAATAAATAATTTGGTGTTTGTTTTTATTTCCGTATTTTAATATTTGTTTGTTTTAGAGGATGAAACTAAAAGTACTTTTTTTTTAATTCATCTAAATGAAACGTGAATTATTCAATAAAATAATTTATGCAATTTATGCATTCAATAACAATGAAGAACACAGTAATATTAATTAAATAACAATGGAATGACTCCTTTAACAAAACAAGTCCAGAAATGAGCCCCAAGTCCACAAAGCCAAATTTCTTTCAGGAATTAAACTTCATTATTGTTTTTTTTTTTTTGTTTAAATTATTGTTGACTTTGTTTAGGAAAAGTGCCATATAGGCAGTGATTTAGATTCTCAGATGAGGCTGTAGCCTACAACAGCTTTGGACACTCCTAGTAGTGGGTCTGTGGGGCCCTATGCAATTGCATAGTCTGCGTATAGCAAGAAATAGCCCTGTGTAGCTATATAGTTTACCACCAGTGAGAATGTGAGAGTGAATGAATGATGGATAGTATGTATTCACAGAAAAGCACAATATATATCTAATCCACTATTATTAATCTGTTAAATTGAGACCCTTTAAAATGATTGGATTTTACGAAATACTACTTATGACATTTGTTATTCATATCATGTGTTTCTTGTATCTTCTACTAAACACTACTGAGTATTCTTTCCATTCTGCCTACGTGACAGTAGGGCATCTCTTGGCTACTGTCGACAGCTCCAGATGATCAGGAGGTTTCACTCTCCTAATGGGGTGTCTGTACGAATGCTGCAGCTCACATTTTAATAACACATCTACATTCATTATGTTACTGCCGGCTCAGGGTCCGCAACAAAAACAGCCAATAGTGGATTGTGGGTAGCTGTGCATATTTATTTTACAAACTGATAACAGAAAAATGTGCAAATAAATGTTAATAGTTGTGCGAGTTGAGATGGCTCTGTAGAGGAGTGCCAGTCGGGGTGAAGCAGCCAACCGTCCAAAGCCCTCCCTCAGCATCTGGGAGGTGGGCTTTTATTGGGTGAGCCAATGGATGAGCCTGACACCGGGCCCAGGTGCAGCACATCCACTGATGACGTGTCCAAAGAACAAACTTCTACCTAGAGACAATTCTGTGAGTGATACAAGGGGAAACAGAGATAGACCCACATACCCCAAGTGGTGTGGCGGGGTCGTAACAATTATTACTCCACCAAGGAATGGTGGAGTTATGTTTTTGCTGGTGTATGTCTGTCTGTTTGACTGTTAGCAAGAGAAGTCAAATATATATGGGCAGATTTGGGTGAAATTTTCAGAAAATATTGATACTGACAAAAGGAACAAATTATTAAATGTTGGTGGAGGTATGACCATTGTTTGCAGATGCCAAAGATAGGGGTGGGGGCTGATCTACCTTTGTGGAGTCTGTGCTCTGAGTGCTTTTCTAGTCTATACATGAAATCTGCACAACTACCCCATTTTGTTTGTCTTTAAGAGCCTTTTCCAAAACTGCTTATTCCTTGGCCAATTCACTCTTAACACTGTAGTGTCTATGCTTTTCTCTTTGGAAGTATTTAGGTAATATTTAAGTCAGATTGGTCATTTGTTTTTTGATCCTCCTGTGGAAGTTGCCTAAACCACCAGCCGAACATGTCTGAACAATGTATTTCTTGAAACTGGAAAAGATACAAATTTTTGTCAGTGAATCAACTGAGGAATTTTTTGTTACATGATAGCCTTTTCTCTCTTACTTTGATAAATCATCTATAGAAAACGTAACCACATAGAATAGCAATGAGTTTAAATAAATGTGTACCAATGTTGGTGGGAGGGGGTGCTACTTTCTGCCCTTGTTTTAGTTGATTTTTGGAAAACTGAAAAACTGGACATGCCTATACCTGTGTTGAGATGATATGTAATTGAAAATCTGACCAAATAAAAAGGAAGCTGAAAAAACAATGGCAAGTATATTATGACTATAATAACTCTTCAAAAAAACAAACTTTCTGGTCCATTGGTTATATTGGTCAAAGCTGGAGGCTTAACATTGTCTATAACACAGCTGTCGATCGGTGAGACTGCTCAAGTGTTCTAGTGTGAGCAAGGAGCTGTATTGTGGTAATTGCTTTCTTTTCTTTATCTAATTGAAAATAAGAAGGGTTTACTTTTTCATGCAATCTTAACATGATTGTTTAGTTTTCCAGACCACAAAAATGAAATGCCATGAATAAGTGAAGTATTTCCTCGTTTCGTCTTGTTTTCCGCTTCATCCTGGTCTGGGTCGCAGGGGCAGCAGCCCAGACTTGCCTCAGCCAGCTTCTCCAGGGGAATCCCGAGGTGTTCCCAGGCCAGGCGAGTGATATAATCTCTCCAGTGTGTCCTGGGTCGGCCCTGAGGTCTCCTCCCAAATGGACATGCCCAGAACACCTCCCCAGGGAGGCGTAGTGGCATTGTCACTACAGTAGATGCCCCAGCCAACTCAGCTGGCTCCTCTCATCATGGAGGAGCAGCGGCTCTACTCGGAGTCCCTCCTGGATGTCCGAACTTCTCACCCTATCTCTAAGGCTGAGCCCGGCCACCATGCAAAGGAAACTCATTTCAGCCGCTAGGACCCATGATCTCATTCTTTTGGTCATGACCTAAAGCTCATGACCACAGGTGAGGGTTGGAACATAGATCGACCGGTAAATCGAGAGCTTCGCCTTCTGGCTTAGCTCCTTCTTCACCACACCACCAGTAGTTGTTTTTCCATTGACCCTAAAATTGCACAAATATAACTTGAAGTGGGTTTTGGGCATAGCACAAATGATAGATTACACAAAACTGCAATGGAAAGACCTTATATTTCCAACTACAGTCAGGTGAATTTTAAAAATGGATGTTGATGAATTTTACAACTCGTGAAGAAGAGTTTCATAAGAAACATTGTGCGGTATGTGTGGGCGCATCAGGAAACTACTTCAGTTTTAATTTTAGTAGGAGATAGAGGGGCAATATGCTAATAAATATATCTGTAATGTTTGGTGCCATGTTCACAGAATGACTTCTTGTATCATCTCCTGATAATCAGCAAATTCTGACATGTGTAATGTAATGGAAAAATAGACATTACATATTTTGTTTTTTTCGACATTAGTAAATATGGAATGGAAAAGAGACTACTGAGTTCACACTCACCAGCAAAAAAAAAAAGGGATGTTCTGCCTTTTGTATAATTTCAGTCTATTCACAGTAAATGTCCTTGTTAGTCTGTTGTGTCTTTGGGCAAGACACTTCACCCTCCTTGCCTCCAGTGCCACTCACACTGGTGTATGAATGTTTGGTAGTGGTCAGAGACATAAAATGGCTGCCACGCTTCTGTTGGTGTGCCCCAGGGCAGCTGTGGCTACATATGTAGTTTACGCATGTGAGAGCGAATGAATCATTGGCCACTAATGTTAAGTGCTTTTGAGTGGCCAAAAAAGCGCTATATAAATTCATTATTATTATTATTATTATTATTATTATTATTATTATTATTATTATTATTATTATTATTATTATCATTAAATATAGAATATAAAATGTTGAAAACGTGGTTTGTTCACTTAAGCCTTAAATTAGTAATGACTATATAAAGCTGTGTTTCTCAACATGGTATTATTTTTGGTATGAATTTGTGTCCGCTTACCCAACTATTGTAGATGACCACCAAAGCAGCAAATTATGACACATGTGCCAGTTTCTAAATCACACTAGGTGTTTTAAAGCTCTTTTCCTGCATCCACAATCTTCTCTGTTGGTGCTGAGTAGAAGCCGTGATCCCACTTATTGTCTGTCCATTTACAATTTAGTAAAGTTTCATAAAACTGGTTGTGTGTTTGTGATAGAGTTGCACTGCAGTCTTGAAAGCTGTATTTGCATTATTGCATTTGGTGGTTATGTGAACATAATTATGGGTATGTTATGCTGTTTTAATCGACTTTTCCACCTGATTTTCTCATATACCTAAGGACAAAACAGGTCTCGAGGTACAAAACAAGACATCCTTTCACACAGAGGGATTCAGTCTGGTCAGTAGACTATATAAAATGTACTATAATAATATCTACTTTTCACAAAATGTAATAACCTCGATTCTGAGTCACTGGCAATCTATAAACACAATTTGGTTTGAATTCAACCAATCATTGTCCTCTTAGTTTTTAACCAAAAACAAGTGGTACCAAGCACAATAAGCCCCGCCACCTTTACCTAATGTTCTCTTATCATTGTGAAAACACAATTTTTGTGTTCTTGACCTTTGACCTAAATTCACCAACATTTTAATGGGATGCATTCTGGACAACCTCATACATTTCCTGAAAACTTCTATAGGAAATGGTCCCATAGTTTTTCCATAAACTCTTGATGAATAAAAACCCTCCCCTCCCCTTCCAAGGGTGGGATGAAGACTGAAAAATATTTCATTACATTTCTGTCTAAATGTATTTCCTGTTGGCCACCCTTCAGTGTCTTTTTTTTGTGTGCATACAGACTGCTGTCTACACCTGCAGAGAGCATGTCAGTGTTTTTAAACGGGCAGTTTTCAGTGTCACAACTAGAAATGAACGCCATCCACAGCAGATACTTTTATTTTTAATATAGATGAAAAGGGGAAAAAACAATACCATTCTACATTTGTGACTGCAGGTGCTTCATAAATGCTTCCAATTCACAGATCTATTGTAGATTGAAAGTGATACTGAATGTTCTGATTGTGACCAGTTCTGACCAGTGTTTGCCTAAAGCTAAAGGTCATTCACAGTCTCACATAGTTTAATATCCGCTTTAATGAACAACCAGTACTGTCACACTATCAGAAATTAGGAAACCCCCCTCCCCTGTTTCCTTCACCTCTTGTTCTCACTCTTCCATCATCATTTTTTTATTTTCTTTCTCTTGAACATGTCCTTATTTCACACTTTCCTAAGTCCTTACATAATGTTTCTCTCAACGCCTTCTCCCTCTTCTGTCTCCTGTTGTCTGCCAGATAAAAGCATCCATTGTAAACTCAAGTGCAGAAGCTGCTTGTCCCTAGAGGATATTATTTCATCTAGTGCATGTTTGCTAATCTCTTAGAACAGGGGTGTCAAACTCATTTTAGTTCAGGGGCCACATTCAGCTAAATTTGATCAGAAGTGGTAGAAGTGGCAGTAAAGTAAAAAATATATAAATAATAATCAACCCCAAACTGTTATCCATGTTTTAAAAGGGGGAAAAAAGGCCATTTATATTATGAAAATGTTTACATCTACAAACCATCCTTTCAAACAATGTGAATAGCATGAACAAACTGGGAAAAAAAGTGTAATTTTAACATTATTAGGCTTCAGTTTATAGTTAATGCATGTTTATTATAGCTTACAAATACAAAAAACATTTAGTAGTAGGTGGAATATTATTAATAATATACTTCTTTCTTAAGACATTCCAGGTTGCTCATATTTGTTCCAGTTATTCAGTTTTTTTGTGAAATTGTACTTTGTTTTAGTTTAACTAAATGAAAATATTTACATTCACAAAGAGAAAACATTTGTTGTGAGTATTTATAAGTTATTATGACAGTGAATTGGTCTTAATTTGGCACTTCAACTAAAATGATTAATATATTAGTGTAATTTTTACATTTCAAAAATTCATCCAAAGGGCTAGACTGGACTGGATTTGGGGGGCAGATTTGGCCCCCGGTCCGCATGTTTGACAACTCCATCTTTAAATTTAATTCTCGCAGCAGCCAGACAAATGTTTACTATTGTTTTAAGAAAAATGTATTGGTTTTGTTTATGATAAACGGCCAGTATTTCTTGTGATCCAGAATAAGCTGGACATAAAAAGCAGATAAGTTTATTTATTTAATAAGAAACCACCTGATTGGATCAGCACTTGACAATGAAGCCAGAATATTAGACGTCCTAGGAGCCATAGATCAAGATTTTAATCTGTGGGTTCTTTTTGTATTTGAAGCAGATGAGGCAGCCTTGGACGATGTAATCGGGCTGAAGGATTCGTCTGCAGTGTACACATCAACGCAAGACCAAGGAGGGACAGAGGAAGAGGAAGATCCAGAAGACACCAGGATGGGAGTGGGAAAGAACACCACGTCCAAGTCGATGGACAGCAGCAGTGAGGGAGGAAAATACGAAGAGGAGAACAAACATGGAGCCGATTTCTACCCTATACCGGTACATGACTGTGTCTTTTTATTGAAATGAGCTGGAGCAAAGTCCACATGTGAGAGGCTTAGGATTAGTGATTGACCAATATGGATTTTTTTTTGTGCCTATATGAAGCTGCTTTATTTATTATTTATTTATTCTTTTACTTCAGCGAAGGAGGCCGCAGATATTTGGAGCCAATACTTTTTATAATCCACTTTTAAAAAAAATAAAAAATAAAAAATCTCTGAAAACATTGAAAACAAATGTCAGAAAATCTTCTTGATTTAAATTAAGAAACCAAAATAATGACACTTAACCAAACAGACATTAGCAAACGTCCACCTTTTGTTTTTCCTTTTCCCCCCCTCTTTTTTCCCTGTTTTTACCCTTTTTTGTTACCCTCCTTTTCTCTTTTTTTTTGTTCTCCCCGTTTTTCCATTCTTTTTGTTCTACCTTTTTTTCTTTTTTTTTCCCTTTTCCTTTCATGTTTCTCTCCTTTTTTCACCTTTTTTCTCTCCCCCCCCCCCCCCTCTGTTTTTCTCTCCTTTAACCCACCCCTCCTTTTTTCTCTTTTTCTTCTTTTTCCTTTGCCTGTTAATAAATCGCGGCCGGGAAAAAAAAATAACACACAACGGGCTGATCCACACACATGACCAGGCCCTTTAAACCCAATAAGAGTAACACCACATTACAATTACAACATGCACATGCCAGCAACAGCGGGGCTCACAAGCACGCATACTATATTTTTGACACAAGCCTCAGAGCCAAGCGTGACGGTATGGCTCTGATTTCAGCACCACGGAGAGTGACTGTGTCCTTTTGAAGTCAATCAAACTGACATGAAGTCTAACAAACCAAAAGAACAAATACACCAGGCTACATGGACCCTAATAATAAAATGACACAAATTCAAAGCAGTTCAGCACCGCGGACAGTTACCATATCATCCTGACCCACTAACTATTTAAATTAATGAGAGCACAGCAGGCTAAAGGATCAATAGCTATGAAGTTTAGTAGCACTGGTGCGGTGGCCCACATGTTCACGTACAAACACAAATTCAATATGAATTATTAGACCTATTCACCACTATTTGAAGGACATACGACAAACTTTGTGCTCTGCGAGCTCATCCACGATGTGCTGTATGTCCATTTTCTTTGTTCTGTCATTCTCTATGGACACCTCAGTGTGTCCTCTCCCACTGTGGTCCTCAGGTGGTTTTAATGAGTTTCAAGTTGTCCGACGTTGCAACAGTGCAAACATCACTGAATCCAGAAATTACTGTATTCAATACACATTACTGGAAGTTTTTGTAATTTGGCTTTTTCCTTTGTGTTTTGTTGCTCCACTTTTATGTTTATATGAACTCATGTTTAGCGTTGTCTTTAAATAAATGCTTCACCTAGCTAGCACTCTGTTGACAAATGAATGACGATGACGTGGATGGATGGTTGATGATGAATTAACCCAAAATACACTTGGAAACAATATCGGCAATCCACTTTTGAATTTGCACATGTGAGAGTAAAAATAATGCTAATCAGTCAACTTGTACAGCATTGTAATTAAGTAGCAGTAAACTTAGTTCAACGTGTTTAATTTAGAGCAGGGGTGTCAAACACATCTTCTTTCAGGGGCCGGATTCAGCCCTGTTGAGCCACATTTTGGAATAACTGTGCATTTTTGAATTAACGTCCAAAATGTAATAACTTTTTCTTTTCATTTTGTAATAAAGCCACAGTTGTAATGAACTGCCCCAACACATTTCTATTTCCAAAATATATTCTTAATTTCAAATTGTCCATGTCTAATTACCAGCCAAGCCATAAACCACTTGGAATGTTTCCCAAACAGCTCCTTGAGTTTTAATGCCACACCACCAAAGTGCCTTCCTGCTTGCAAAATGTAAAAACGTATTACAAAATGCAATGAAAAAGTTATTACAGTTTGGACGTTTATTACACAATGCACTATTATTACAAAATGTGGCTCAACAAGCCCAATTTGATCTGAAGTGGGCTGGACCAGTTAAATAATGGCATAATAACATATTTATTAGAAATAACTGCAATTTTAACAATATTCCTCTTTAACTTATCATTTCTACATGACCTACAAAGACTTTAAATACTTTATATATGTAGAACCTTTCAAGAGCATAAAAGTCACAAGGTGCTTTACAAAAGCAATAAAGGCATAAAACATCACAGCATAAAACATACAGTAAAAGCAACATAAAAGCAAATAGACATAGGCATACAAAAGCAAAAACAACTACTCAAATAAAGGCAAGTCTAAACAGATGGGTCTTTAGCCACTTCTTAATTTTCTTTAAACATTTCAGGTTGGTCATATGTGTTCAAAATATCTCTATTTTATTGTTACAGGATAGTTTGAAAATGTATCCCAACAAAAATAACTCATAGTAGTTTACTTTCAGAGTGGATATCTATCCATTTAACATGTTTTCTGAATAATAACCCAAATTCCGTTTATGTTCCGTGTTAGTCACATGATACACACAGGAGTTAGGGCTGGATTGAAGAACCATTGTTTTTGATGACTTAGGATGGAATAACCATTTTTTCTGTAATTGTAGATGCTGTGTTGTGTTGTGATGTCACTCCTGTCAATATAACCATGTGGAGTTACCCTGACATTGGCATTTGTCTGTTGCCATCTTATGTCCACTCAGAAGTGTTCATATTTGGCCAAGGCGGTAGATAAGCACATAGGTGAAACTTGCTAAGCTAACATTAGTACTGTAAGATTTTCCTTCGTTCGTGGAATGATAGCTCCCGAGATGATGGAAGATTAACAATTTATTACAGTTAACATGGAAATATACACATGATCAGCGTTCATCGATCACTCACACATCAACCCCCCCCCCCCCCAATGAGCTTCTATTGGGTCCCTGCAGATGATGGCTTAGTTAGTGTTTTGGCGTCTGTTCTCTTCTCCTGTGGCTCCACTATGTTTTTCTCTGTCTACACTGTCCTTGTTCCAAGGCTAAACCTGCTGTGAGTTTCTCCCTCTTTATAATAATAATCCTGTGTCCTTGTGTTTGACCCTCGGCCCAGTTAAATCATATTTAACCCCAATAACTAATGAACTATCCATACCAACCTGTTGAAAACATCGACCACAACATGCTAACTGCTAACTAGCACAAGTGTTTACTGGTAGTTACAAACATTAAGTAACAGGCTAGCTGGCTATTTGTTAATCTAGACATGCTAATATTAACATGTTATATCTGGATGTTGTTAATTACATCCTTGCACCCGTCACTCAAAATAACCATTTAATAATATAAAATGTAAAACCTTAGTGGTTATTTTAACAGGGGTATTGTATAGAAATGAATCGCCCATACAAGTCACAAAGGACAAACTTGACTGCACATGTTTATTTCTGCTGTAACAGGCTATTTATTTTAGCCTGTGTTGGTTTATTTGCTTTTGGAGTTGTTCTCCAGCAGACATTTGAGCCAGTATGTCTAAGATGCTGCCTCTCCAGTCCATCCACTTCCTGTTTGTCCGTGTTGTCTTCTTGTAACTGGCCCAAAGCATTGTGGGTCAAAAGGTAAATAACAATAGTGATTTATCTGCTTCTTATTTTTCGAAAACACACTGTACATTTTAGTCCTCTTCTTTCATCTTTCTAAATCCTGCAGTTAATGTAAATCTTTCTACAGTTAATAGAAATCATTTAGTGCTTTATTTGTACTTGATGGTGGCTTTAGTCTTAAACACTGAAAAACACCTCACATGGTGTAATGGTACATGTTTTGGAATCATTTATCTTGTATAACATAATATAATATAAGGTAAGTGTTGTTCTTAAAGCATGCATTATTAATGGATTCATCGAATGATTCAGTGGACTGTGATCTATTGTGATACTCGACGATCTCGCCTCCTAAAAAATGATCTTTCGAGGTAGAATTTGGATTAATCTTAAATGTAGTTAACCTGACTGTCGCCAGATGGTATTTCACAATACCATCTGGGACCCTTCCGCAACCGCTCCATTTTCAAAGGATTAGAGTAAAAATCTGTCCGTCTCTTGACTGACGCGCCGCTTCATCCACTCATGTTGAAGTCAAGCCACTTAACCGGTTAAAATAGTTTTCATACATCAACAGAAGGGGTTTAAACTTAGTGACGTTTATTTATAACCTCGTCTACTACAGTACCCACCAAGTTCTTCTGGTAAATGTTGTAGGAAAGCATGGTTCTCCATTTATCCTTCAGCCATGATTCGGGGCTAATTGAACACTAGCTACCAACATGTCATTGTCATTTCTTCCTCCCAGTTCCATTATTGTCAGCCCTAGTTTACCAGCCTCTTTGACTTAGTCCTCTACCAACACAACCACGGGGGTACCACAATAACCATGAGCTTCTGCACTGGTACTATTTCTTTATCCACCAGTGGAACCATCTGATAGATCAAACTCTTGCCAAACCCGGTCGGAACAAGAGCAAAAACATCATTTCCATTAACAAACTCTTCCAAAGCCGTCCTCTGTTCATCTTTTAAGGAATAAACATGTGGTAGAGTTGACAAAACAGTGGAAATAGCCAAGTCGATATGGACCCTGGAATACCTAACGCACGCTGCCATTGTTGTGTATCTGAAAAGACTAATGACGGCTCCTGATGATTGGCTCCTTCGTTTTGAAATAGATTAGATCCCCGTGCTACTCAGATGTTTGTGTGAGCGTAGCGTAATGTCAGGTTAAAATGTAAGTAAGATGCAACCAAACTTTTACAAGTTTTCCCCTTGATTATTCTCGTTTCTGTGACCATTCCAGTAATTCTTGTTTCATTATTAAGGTACAAAGCTAAGTTTATATGCTCTTTAATTTCTTAGTTTGTATTGCCTTCATTTAGTTTTTGTGTTTTAAAATCCTGTTCTTTTTTATCTTTTCTGTTCACATTACTGGTCGTTTCAGTATTGGTTTTGAGTTTTGCTTTTTTGTGCTTGGAGGTTTCAGCAGCACAAAATACAAGTCATACTACAACTTATCCAATTCTTTGATATTAACTGTTCATTATTGGACGCTATATATTTTTTATGATATTTGATAAATATTAATATGGCAAAACATATATGTATCTGAATTTTCTTACTTCCGTAGGTTACTTTAAAAAAAAAAAAAAACGTGAAATCAGAAGTTGTGTTTGGGGTATTTGCCATTGACGTCAGTTAAATGATTTGAATGCTCCTTTCACTACAACATATTGGTATAAAATAGACTCTTTTTGAAGGATGTGTGAGTGTGTGTTGTTTGTGTTTGTTCTCTGAGCTCAGTTCCATTCAGACGAACAATCGCTCTGCTTTTCTCTGTTGTTACCGTTTGGAGCTGTTGAACAGAACATAAAGAGATGGAAATATGAGAAGCCTTGAGTGTCCTGGGTTATTTTGTGTTATTGTCAAATGGCGCTTGGTCTTTATGTTTCCTCAAAGGCCACAGTCACGCATCCCAAACATTTCTGGCTCTGCAGATTTGGAGCATATTCTCATCATCACGTGGCTGGTAGTGTGCTTACTTGTGGAAGACAAGTTCATGGAAATATTGCTGTGCTCCCTGAGGTTTTCTCTTCCTAAAATGTCACCACTAACCTCAGAATGGGGACAGGCTGTCGGCAGCAGATGTTTACATGTTTTCAAATGGCATCTGTAGATGACATTATTTTCTATTTGTTGTCATATATGTGGCGTCGGCCTGCTGATAAACGGGGGTTTTCGGTCTGACAGTGACCAGTGCTCATTCTGTAGGAACACGTATCTCATTGGTCCTTAGCTTCATTGGTATAACTATCTAACTCATGCACAGTCTGTGGACCTGTTAAATCAAGGTGCTTCTTTTCCAACAGAAGTAATGTGAGAATAGCCTTTATATTCTCAGATAAATGTCATTGCATTGGTTTGTTTAGTTTATATACTTATCTTTGTTTCTAAAATGACACACAGATTTCTACAATATTATTCCTGCTCTGACTGTAAATAATAATTTTGTACTACAACTAGCCATCTACTTTTGTCACATCTGACTGAGGATGAAAATTCGACTATTAAACTTTAAGGAAATATTAACATTTCTAAACTATATGGACATGAATATAGGGACACCTCATGTCTCCAGCTGTCGATGTCCTGTTCATAAGGATCAGACACAGAAACATCAATATTAATGATCACTACATAAATCTCACTATACAAATGTATTATGACATTGGTCATTATTGTCATATATGACAGACACCTGTTAAAAAAGAAACTTCCTTATTCCATGAAATAAAGTGAAACTTTCCCTAAATAAGTGTTTATGGTAGGATATATACAACAGTGACATGAAATGGTTTATGTCCTTTTTCCTTAGTGGTCATGATTTAAATGTAATAATGATACACTGGTGCCACATTTTTCATATTACTAACATTATTCTGTCTTTATTATCATTCACTTATGTCTCCCACTCATTTTTAACTCTGTCAAATGTTATTTGTTTTATTTGAAGTCATCCAAGGTTATGCTGCTGATCAGAGAGAGGCCTCAAACAATGCCCTTTTCTTTTCTGTATTAGTGTATCTTGACAGAGTCATTCCATTGTTATTTTATTAATGTTGTTGTGTTCTCCATTGTTTTTAATGCATTGAGTGTTGGTTCTATTTAAAAAAAACAAAAGAAAAAAAACTCTGGATTGCTTTGTTTCAAGCTGTTTTTGGAGGGTAGAAAAATGACTTGAAGTCAAACAAGGAGTTTACTGGTACTTCCGCATACATGTCCATGACGCGGTAATGGGGTGTCTCTGATTGGCTCAGAATGTGCGAAGTAACATTCCCCCCTCCCCTCTCCCTCTGTGTGTGTTTATCACCCCAGAGTAGCATCCAGCTAGGTTTCGTGCTGTCACTTGTTTTGAAAATGTGCAGGGAAAAAAATTATGCTTTATTTCCACAGAGAGCACATGAACCAGTTTGCTCCCATATTTGTTTTTTTTTTTACAAAAACTTCCAAATGTAGCCACTTTAGAATAATGTCTAACTCCCAATATTTCCCATCTAAATGCATAAACCTAACCACAGCAAAAATTCTGTGAAACTCACATTTCTACAAATAAATTTTTCAACTGTGAACTGCAATAAGCCAAAACATTGTTCACCAAAAAATTAAGGTGAGGGAAGATAAAAAGTTTCAAAGTCTACAGCTTTTTACCTTCCAAATAAACTACAAAACTGTCTATTTTAGTAGAACCTACATGGTGTTATCTTAACAAAGAGCCCATTCTTTTGTTTGTACTCCAAAAGGTTGAAGAACACCTGCCCTTTTTAATTTGGAGAAGTATTTTTCAGGCATTTCACCCCAGAATTATAAGGATTAAGCCAACAACATGCCATAATCTGCTCTTCCATGCTGGTGCATCCCACTTTTATACCTGAAATAAACTTGTGTATAATGTGATGTAAGTACCAGGTATATACTGTAACCTTACAATTACGACAGGGATCATTGGTTTTGTTACTCTTAAACATAAGTGAATGTGGTAAAATTTAGCACAACTGCTGTAAATGTCAAACTCCAAGTCTGAAATGGTCACCATCTCTGTATGGTAAGTGATAATATGCCAAGTTCAGCCAAATAACAGCCCTGATTCAAGTTTGAGATGTAGTAAGGGTAGTATTTTACTGCCCATAAATTAATTTGATTCTTATTTTCCTCATTTGTTCACAATGCAGGGCTTTATATACTGGTATAGTTTCATTTCACATTAGATAGGCAACCAACGTTAGGCAACATGTCAAAGTTTTGAGAATCCCAATTTGTATGATGCTTTTAAGATCTCTCATGCTTGTCTCGTCTGTTATTTTGTATATGTGTGTTCAGGTGGTGGTAAATGGAGTGGGCGGGGCCACCGGAGACCAAGACACCGAGAACACAGAGCTGATGGCCATCTACACTAAAGATAATCAAGCTGCAGAAAAGGTAATTGAAGCCAACACAGAAGTGAAATATTCAATCCTGTTTTTTTTTTTTCTTGCCAAAGTTTCACTATTTCGACTATTCACATTATGAAGAGCAACACACACACAAAAAAAAAAAAAACGGCAAACATTTATATTCACTGTAGTAATAAAATACTGTAGTGTCTGATTGAACTGGTCACTTTACTGGAAGAACATTATTAGTTACTCTGGAGACTGTCAGGAGTTGCTTTTCCATTGAATATATGTGCAAACCTTTACTGATATTTACAAATGTCGAAAAAAAAAACACAAATGCATAAGGTCTGTTTTCCATTAAAGCACAAATCTGATGATTTGTTTATTATCGTGAGATGACACAAGAAGTCATGGAGATGAACGTAAATATCCTGTTGCTTTACAGATATATACGTTATTATATATTATTCCTCGATCTCCAACTAAATTAAACATTATGTGGTTTCTTGGTGTGTCCACACATACGACACCATATTTTTGTTAAAACTCTTCTTCACGTGTTGTAACATCCGTTTTTTCATTCACCTGACTGTAGTTGTGAAAAAAGTTTCTTCCATTTCACTTTTGCATAATAAGGTAAATGAACTGTACTTGCATTCACTCATTCACATACACACTCATACACCAGTAGACAACTGCTGCTGATACAATGGCGCTGCCTGACCCTACTGGAAGCAACTTGGGGTTCAGTGCTTTGCCCAAGGACACTTCAACATGTGGACAGCCAGAGGTGAACCACTAACCCCTCGATCATTGGACGACCTGCTCTACCAACTGAGCCATTTACACAATGCCTAAAAAAAAACACCTTTTGCCACCGCAAAACTTTTAATCCTAAAATGAGGCTTTTGTCAAAATTGTTGTTTTTCCAATAGGTAAATTTTAATGCACAAGTTGCATTTGTGCAATTTGAGTGTACAAAAGAAAAAAGACTTCAAACAAAAGACTGACTGAAGTCACCCTCATAAATCAGTCATATTCCAGATTGGAGTTTCATGTCAAATTGTATTTTTATATCTAGCAGATGGTGTTGTGAACAAGTAAATAAGTGTTGTCAAAAATGGCCAGGTTATCAGAGTAATTATTATGTTGTCATTAAATATAAACTACATTTGATTTGATTCAGGCAATTGGTAAACACCTTGGTAAATTCAAAGAAACTACAGTTAAAAACAATGTTAACTTAAATGTTTTTACTTCAAGAAAAGAGTGTTACCTTGATAAATCACAGATAAATCGATGGATTGTAAATAAAGGAATGTAACCATGAACAACTCCAGAAAACTGAAATTATCTTTGTATTTATTCCATTGCTAAAGTGACTATCAGTCTTGAGAATTAAAAATAAAGATAGAAGTTGTGCGTGACTTTGCAGAATTTCCTGTTCAGCTGTTAGAATCACTTCCTTTTTCTTAAATGTCACCATGACTGTGCATTTTTGATTCTAAGAGTGAAAAATGGCCTTTATCAAATCTTATGCTGGTTTTTCTTTCACCCATTTGCATCACTTTTTTTTCTCTTTTGCTCACTCTCTTTTTTTTGTCATTTCTGTTTAATCCCATGTTTTTTAAACAGACTTTAAACATGTTGAATGTGGCAAAAAAAACAGATGGAAATCACTCTTCCAGCATATGTAATTGTAGTTCACTAGACGAGAACCCTGTCAGAGGCGTGTGTTTTCACTCACTTACCTTTTCTGTGTGTGTGTGTGTGTGTGTGTGTCATTGTGCGGTCAGAGCTCCATGTCTGAGACGTTGGACAGCACAGACAGTATTGACGCCCGGAGGATGGACATGATCTACACCATTGAGGACACCCCACCCTGGTACCTGTGTGTGTTCTTAGGATTACAGGTAAACCATCAAATCTGCAGCACAACAACAACAGCTGCCTTCTCATTCTGTCATGTGGCTTGATCATGTATTCCAGTGGTCACACCAATCATATCACTGTAGTATTTTTCATGCAAGCCCCACAGTGGATGCTTACACGCCACTAGCCTCAGAACTGTTTGTTCTTTTTTTCACACCACCTTCAGGCTATACTTCCCCCCTTTCACCTCTTTGGAATGTGTTGATCTGTACAGTTCACTCCCATTGTTTTAAGTTTGCTTCACATGGCAGTATCTAGGAGGATGTAACCTGATGTGACCTTTGTGTCCTGTAATGATTCACCTCATTGAAGCGGCTGCTCGGTGACAGCCAGCAGGATGAATAGGTTAGCAAACGTCCACATATCGTGTCCTTCAGCAGATAAACGGGGAATGTAGGAATTCTGTTCCTGACCGTCATTAGATCTTAAGGAATCCTATTGATTTTCAAATACTAATGTCACTAACAGTAGTAGATCAGACAGAATACTGACATTTGAAAAGCTCATTGCCCTAAATCACAGGTGTCAAACATGCGGCCCGGGGGCCAAATCCGACCCCCTTAATGGTCCAATCCGGCCCATTGCATGAATTTATGAAATGCCAAAATTACACTAAGATATAAATAATTTTAGTCCCTGGTCCACATTCAGACCACTTCAGTCTCATAATTTGATAAATATTCACAATTAAAAACAATTATCTTTGTAAATGTATTTTTTTCTTTTCATTTAGTGATACTTAAAGTATAATTTAACAACAAAAAAATCTGAATAATCAGAACAAATGTGAAAAATTTGGATATATGTTAAGAGAAGTTTTCATAATTTTAATAACATTATTCATTAATTATTAAATGTTCTGTGTATCTGTAAATCCACTGTGATCTGTAAGTTAGAATATATATGTGTAAATATTAAACTAAATATTTATATTTATTTATATATATATATATATATATATATATATATATATATATATATATATATATATATATATATATATATAAATATTGTTTGTTTTCATAATGTAATTTTACTTTTTTCACTCTAAAACAGGGAAAGGTTTGGAGTTGACATTACTTATATATTGTTGTTGGGGTTTTTTTTTTGTTTGTTTTGTTTTTTACTGGTTCAGCCTACTTCAGATCAAATTTAGTTGAATGTGGCCCCTGAACTAAAAAAAGTTTGACACCCCTGCCCTAAATAATGTTAACGTTGTCATTTACTGTTCTGGTTGATGTTCCGTAACTGTTTTTGTCAATGCACCACTGTAATGCTTCTTTTTTTTTTTATCATATTTATCTATTTTGCCACTGTCTTCATGGTTTAAAATTTCATGAGCTTGTTTCATTTCACATCATTGCATTTACACATTGTGCTGGTTAATATAAAAATAGTAGTGCACACATTTTCAAACCGCACACATTACTGTTTTGTTTTTTGTTTTTTTAAGTTTCACTTCATCCATGTTATGTTGTGTCTCTTCGTCTGAATAGTTTTTGTGACTGGAATCTAAATGTAAACCAGCAGTCATACACATGACTTAATGTCTACTTTCATTTATTGTTTTGCTCATAAGCTTCATGATTATAGGACACATGAAAACCACAGCTGCACTAGTCAAAGCATTACATCATATTTTCTTACAAAATGACTGTTTCCATTACAGCTTGGTTTTAAATAGTACAGTCCGCTCCCTTTAACGAAAAAAAAAAAATTCACATAAAAAATCTCTTCCATAATCATAAGAAACCAACATAAATAGAGAATATTGTACTAAAGAGTTTTTCCAATAGACTGGACAGTAAAACTACAACAGAGCCTTATTATGTCTCTCATATGATGGTAAAAATTAGAAGAACTTCCTGGAAGACAAAAAAACCCATCTAAATGTACAAATTTGTTATTGGTTGAATCAAAACATGATGAACGTGACTATCTTAAAACACCCATCCTTTGCGTTGTACCCCAGCTCTTGGTGGTAGATTTTCTGTTTAATACATTCATCCATTAGTTTGTGTTTTCGACAAATGTATAGAAGAAAGCAGATGGTTTCCTTATTCTACAGTTGTTAATCCTGAAACCTCAAATATTTCCTGTTTTTCAGTCCTTTTTTTTTTATTTTATTTTTTTTATAAGGCTCAAAGTCAGCAGATAAAAAGAGCTCAAAGCTAGGTGATCATCTTCGAAGCCCAAGGAAATTGTCATGGAAATTTTTCAATCACAAGGATATAAAATGTTCAGACCAGAATAATCATTTATTGATCAGATAATCAATTTGAAACCTGCATGCAAGTGAAAACATGAACAGAACGAGCTGTTGTCAGATGTTCTGCCATAGAGTAAAAAAAAAACCAGACATTTTATAGCAAACTGACAACGTTTTGCTCAGTTACAAAATGTCATATAACATGCACTGGTGGAGACCAAAATTCAAAACGTGGTCATTGGAGCCATAATGTTTACAGAACTACCTACCCTCTCCAGACTCTTGTACTCGCAACAAGTCCCTGGACATCAGAAACCCTTTTTCCCCCACTCATGCTTAAACATATTAAGATGATGATCATTGATTCAGTTAATAACACATAATAAACTATATGTAGCTGTGAGGTTTTCTAATTTGACAGACATGGATTCTATGTACTGAGCTAAACGTACTGAGCCATGCATAGGAACAATGCCAATAGCAAACTTCTGTCCACCTGAAATTACCTCACCCTTAACACATGAGAGCAGGGTAATGGTCAATTTGGAGACTGCGGGGAGTAGATAAGAAAAATAAGAGGTCCCAGGTGTACCATCATACCCTGAGACGTCTGGGTCCTCAGACTATTTCCATCATGTTTGGTATCGAGGTGCATCCTGGGAAGCTCTTGGATGAGTTCTTTGGGCGTCCACCTTGACCTTCCTTTTTCAAGGTCAGATGGGTTTTGACACATTTCAGGTCTTTCAGAGTCACTGTGTGGTCTTGGAGGCAGGTGAGGTGAGCTAAGGTAATGCTAGTGTTGGGGGAACAGGGAACTACAGGAGCACAGGTGCAGACCAGCCTTCATTGGGAGGCCCAGAACTCATTACAATGTTCAGTATCAGCATCAGTTTTCTTTCTCATTAACTGCCACACTTGTTTGTCTTGTCCTTGCAGCACTACTTGACATGTTTTAGTGGGACCATTGCTGTGCCATTCCTCCTTGCCGAGGCCATGTGTGTGGGTTTTGACCAGTGGGCCACCAGCCAGCTCATAGGAACCATCTTCTTCTGTGTGGGGATCACTACCCTGCTTCAGACCACACTGGGCTGCAGGTACTCTCACATGCACACAAAAATGTACTTCTTGTCTATACAGAGACCACATTTACAACAATACACCACCAGTTGCCATAGAACAGGCGTGTCAAACCAGCCCACTAATCGATTCAGTTCTGGTCATGGGATGGATTTTTGAAATCCAAAAATTACACTTATTATTTCTCTATATTTTTCTCTTAATTAACTTTAGACACACAGATGAGGAAGATGCTCGGTGAATGTAAGTGTACACTATTTCAGAGTAATTTAATCATTTGCACTTCCTTGCTCTTTCAGGGGAGCTGAACATGTCACTCTTCAAAGTAACAAGATTCCTGATTGAAAACACAAATTAATAAATTAACCAACAAGTGGTGCCCGGCACAACAAACTCCAACCCCCTCATACACATTTTACCTGATTTGCCCTGTGATCTTTTTTTCATTGCAAAAAGACATTTTTGGTGACTGTGATTTTGACCTTTGACCTACATTCAACAAATGGAATCGATTCTGGAACACCTTGCACCTTTCCTGAAATTTCCATGCCATTTGGCTCAGTGCTTTTGCGTAAACCTGCTTACAACAAACAAACCAACTCAAACACAATCGTCCTCTTCCCTTTGGGGGGGCGGGGTAATAAGCACAGGAAAATGGAAAAATGTAAACTAAGTGGTCTAGGTAGCAGATGGAGGTAAAATTAAGGTTGGATATGGAAAGGGTTTCATTCAGTACTGATACCAAATCAGTACTTTCAAAATGGCATCGGTTCCTAAATGGTATTTAAATCGGTACTTAAAAAGAAAAAATTGCAACCAGAGACATATGCAATTGAACCATAACATGGGGGGGGGGCTTTTTGTAGTCCCCAGAGTTCTTGGGGGGTGGAACACACTGTTGTTCTTTCATGTACTATAGCCAGTGTATGGCTACACACGTCTTTATTCCATTTCTAAACCTTCACTTTGTGTTTTGATCATTTGGAAAATGGAGTAAATGAAAACCAGGTCCATTTGACCAGTATATTGTTGCAGCCTGGACCTTGTCAAACATCCGAGTGAGAGACTTGAAACAGTCAAGCATCTACTGAATCCAGTTTGTTGAACTTTGGGGTAGAGTGGAAAGGCTAGGCACACATTCCCAGGAGTTCTGTTCTGCTTCTCAGCCTCTCATCTCCAAGCCCCACTCTGGCCTCCTCTGTCTCTGTTCTTCCTCTTTGTGTCACTCTGGAGTGTGTTTAAGTGTTCCTGACATACATTCAAGTACATGCTTCACACACATTTCTTTGTTTGGTTTTCATGGTCGATTCGCTGAGTCATTCAGCAGATATCCTGGAAGACTGTGTCTAAATGTCACATTCTTTAGTTATCTATTAGTAGTCAATATAGTGTTAAATTACCGGTTCCTCATTTCAAAACTTCATGGTTACACGTGCAGCTTTTCTTTTATGAAAGTAGGAAGCTGCCTTCTCACAAGATGCTTTTTTTTTTTTTCCTCCACTGACACAATGAAACACAGGCTATAAAAGAAGCCGAAACTACGAGTGAGACATGTGGCACGTGAGCAAAGGCCAAGGGACTAAAGCTACATGTGGTTCACACATTCCATCATCCCTTTTGCTCTAAAGCAATAATTGATTCAATCCAGCCAAATATATTAATAAAGAGGGATATCCCTGATTTCAGCCAAACTGTAGCAGACAGAAGGAAAAACATTTGACCCAGAACCTCTATGTTATTCATTATGTCTCTGGTGGTTTCATGTGGTCTGACCTGGCACACATTAATCCTGTCTTAGAACCATGTTCATCTAAACCCTTTGCTTTAAATTTCTCACCGTCTTTGTTCGCATGAACACACCCACTAGGACAGGGATGAGCACCTCCAGTCCTTGAGGGCTGCTATCCTGCAGGTTTTAGATATTTCCCTCTTCCATCACAAGTAGAAGCCACTACATCATTATTAGGCTTCTCCAGAGCCGCGTAATGAGCTGACCAGTAATTGAATCAGGTGTGCTGGAAGAGGGAAATATCTCAAACTTGTAGGACACCAGCCCTCAAGGACTGGATTTGCCCACTTCTGCACTAGGACATGATGAGGTGAATCAGGGAATGACTGTCCTCATTCCCCTCTGTATCTGTTTTATCTGCACTTCTAAATCTTCACATGTCATTAGTCTGGAATGAAACGTGTTTTTTGTCCTGCAGTACAAATGTAGAAGTTGTAGTTACTAAACTGTACAGAAACCAAACCCTATATCTCATTAGTCCACTGAGGAACAGTGGCGTTATGTGCGGCCATGGCTCAGTTGGTAGAGCGGGTCGTCCAATAATCAAAGGCTTGGCGGTGTGAATCCCACTCTGTCCTAGTCATGTGCTGTTGTGTCCTTGGTAGGGTTGACCAGATGTCCTGAAAAATTCAAGAAAGCCCCGAATTCTAAGCTGGTGTCCCGAATTTGGCTGTACATGTCCCAAAATTGTAATTTATACCAAATAATTACTTTAAACTTTTAAATATTTTGAATGATTCCCCTACTGGCTGACTGCTGCTGAGGCTGTTTGCACATGTTTCAAATGGCTGTGTTCAGCCCTGGCTACAATAGATGTATTTTGTTTCTTTGTCACATTCAGTTCTATTTGGTTGCTACAGTAAACATGGACAGTGACTGGTGCAAATATTCATTGACAATAGCGATAGATTAATGAAGATTTGAAGACATTTGAAGTGCAGCTTCATTATTATTCAATTGTGTTATCGTTCAACTTCCCACGTCTCCACATTCGACAATGTTAGGCCTATTTCAAGGTAACATTTGTATGTATATTGTGCATTTGTATTAATGATATTTGATTAATACTGATTAATTGACTTAAATATTTGAATAACATTAATTTGAGAAGCTTAGAGGCGCAGTACTTTTTGGACATTAATCAACAATAACAAGCCAATTCAGATCAAATGTGATTCAAAGCATATTTATTTGAATAGCACATTTCGTCTACAAGACAATTCACAGTGTTTTACATAAAACATGAGAAAGTTCAAATGACAAACATTATTGAAATGTATTAAAAGACAATTAAGATAAGAGACATAAAATATTTAAAAGGCAATTAAGAATTTAAGTCAAAGCTCCAGTAAATAGTAATGTTTTCAGGCCTGATTTAAATGAATTGACAGTTTTTCTCAGACCTCAGGTATTCAGGTAGTTTGTTCCACAGGTGAGGAGCAGAACAACTGAATGATGCTTCACTTTGTTTGGTTCTGATTTTGGGAACACACAGTATGACCTATGACCTCAGGGCTCTGGATGCTTCATATGGAACCAGCAGGTCTAAGATGTATTTGGGTCCAAGGCCGTTTAGTTCTTCATAGACCAGGAGTAAGATTTAGAATTATAACCTTTGACCCACAGGAAGAAAACGTAAGGATTTGAGGTCCGGTGTGATGTGGTCCAGTTTCCTGGTACTGGTCAGGACTCTGGCAGCAGTGTTTTGGATCAGCTGTAGCTGCCTGATGGATTTTTTTTGTTTAGACACCATTACAATAATCTTAATTTCCTGAAAATGAATGAATGAGTTTTTCTGTGTCTGGTTTGGACAGAAAACCATTGATTCTAGTGATGTTGATCAGGTGGTAATAGTCAGATTTGGTAATAGCTTTTAAATGGTTGTTGAATTTCAGGTATGAGTCAATAATTACACCCAAGGTGAGGTGAGCACTGACCTTTGACCTTTCTTTTTTGGGGCCGAAAACAATTGCTTCTGTCTTGTCTGCCTTAAGCTGGAAAAAGTTCTGGCTCAGACCTAAATCCAATCCACAATCTGTGGTAAGATCTGAAAACTGCTGTTCATGAACACTCCATCTAATCAGATTGAGCTTGAACTGGTCTGCAAAAAAAGAATGGGCAAACATTTCGGTCTCTAGTTGTGCACAGCTGGTACAAACAAACCCCAAAAGACCTCCAGCTGTAACTGCAGTAAAAGATGGTCAGGCAAAGTATTTACTCTGGGGGCTGAATGCTTTTGCACACCACATTTTTCAGGGGGGGGGGGGGGGGGGGGGTTGTTTAAAAATAAATAATAAAATCAAAGTCGTCATATTTCTGCTTCACAATTGAATGCCACTTTGTGTTGGTCTTTAACATAATACTCCAATAAAATATATTTGGACATAACATGACAAAATGCACAGACGTTCAAGTGGTATGAATACTCTTGCTGTCCATTGTATATACCACATCATTGTTTCATGAAGATTGGTTCTATATCTGGTAACATGTCAAATTTCATAATGCATTTAAGACCCATATAGTCGTATAAAAACATCAGCTGTAGAGGGAGGCTTAATTCTTCTGAATATGTTGCCTTTTTACTTCAATGTATTCATTCGATTTTGACAAAATGATTTATTTGTCCATTTTGTTTCTGTTCTTCTGTACAACTTGAAAGCTTTAAGATTTATTTTTGGAATAAAGATTTTATCTGTTTGGAGTCAAACAATAAAAGTAATGGTCTGTTTAGTTTGCGTTCCCTTTTTGAAACTAAAGCTTTTTCTTGCTGCTCAGACTACTTGGAGTTTAATTTTAAATCTATGGGCCTGTTCCATTGATCTGAAACGTTGGATAATGTTCTTCAGCTGTCACGTTCAACCTCTGACAGAAAATAAATCACATTTAAATCAAAAATAACCTTCTGATATCTTCAAACTAACAAGGAAGAGAACATTTAAGCTTAAGGTAAATAATAATAATAATAATAATAATTTTATTTATAAAGCGCTTTCAAAAATCAATTACAAACAATAAAGCATAAAAGTATAAAACATTAACACAATAAAACAAATCAAGACATAAAACACAAAGTAAACAAGTGGGTCTTCAGCTTTGCTTTAAAAACATCTACCGAGCATGCCTGCCTTATGTCCAGAGGAACACTGATCCACAGCGTTGGTGCATGAAAAGAAAAAGCTTGTTCACCAACAGTCTTTTTTTCTGACTTTAGGCACAGTCATCAGGCCAGCTCCCTTAGAGCAGAGGGAACGAGAAGGTGCATATAATGAAACCAAATCATTTAAATAAAAAGGTGCTGCTCCATTTAAAATTTTGTAAGTCAATAAAAGCACTTTAAAATCAGCACAGACATGACATGGAAGCCAATGAAGATCAGCCAGCACTGGGGTAATGTGCTCATACTTCCCAGTTCCAGTCAAAACCCGAGCCGCAGCATTTTGCACCATCTGTAAAAGTCTAAAACTTTTTTTGGGTAGTCCTGACAGAAGAGCATTCATACCTTTCATGCCTTCATATCATCTCCTTTGGAGATGATATGAAGGCATGAATGAGGACTTCAGCATCCTTGTCACTGAGGATTGGCCTGATCCTAGCAATCCTTCGAAGATGGAAAAAATGATATTTAAGCACCTCCCTGATGTGTTCCTCAAAAGAAAGTGTCTGGTCAAATATAACACCAAGGTTTTTCATCTTGTCTCTGTCCAGAAGAACACAGTCATCAAGGCACAAGGAGACATTATTAAATGCATTTTTTAACTTCTGGGGTCCAATAATCATTATTTCAGTTTTCACAGAATTTAAGAAAAGGAAATTCTTGGAGAGCTAATTTCTGACAGCTCAAAGACAATCCTCGATTTTTGACAGGTTGGGCCCATTTTCACATGTTATAGGCATATACAATTGCAAATCATCTGCATAACAGTGAAAATTAATGTCAAAGGAATGTAATAAATTACCAAGTGGTGCAAGATAGAGAAAAGCAGAGGGCCTAGAACAGAACCTTGATGAACTCCATGCTTTACTGCGCAAGGCTCAGACAAGACGTTTAAATAAAACACGAGATCTCTCTGAAAGATAAGATTTTAGCCATGACAGCACCTAGCCCGAAATACCAAAATAATTTTCAAGTCTTTCAATTAAAATACAGTGATCAACTGTATCGAACGCAGCACTGAGATCCAACAAAAATAAAACTGAAGGACAATCAGAGTCAGCGCTTAACAACAAATCATTATCAACCTTTGTCAGTGCAGTCTCAGTGGAGTGATTTGCCCTAAAAGCGGACTGAAAAGGCTCGCCACTTTTTCAAACACTTTTGATAAAAACGCAAGGTTGAAACACTGTTTATTTAGCTGTGTTTATTTAGTGTGGCCACACTTTTTTTTCGCCCTCTGGACATTTGTTTGCAGGGGACAGATGGACTCAAAGCATTTTGGAATGAATCAACCCAAAGCTGTTTTAAGAATGTGTTCACACATGCATGTACAGCATAGGTCGTCAACTAGCGGCAAAATCATGTGGCCCATGAGATTGTTTGAACTAGAGAATGAAAGTTTTAAATATATAGGTACTTTTTAAAAATCGGACTGACCGTCTCAAAAAGCTCTTTATTTGGAAACTTAATTTTTCAGAACAGAAACATTTCAGTCGATCTAAATTCTTATTTGTTATATGAGGGTGAATATGTGCATCACAAGGTACAGCTGTGGACGCTTAACAGGTAAAAACAACGTCAACGGACAGCACCTGGTGCTGAAATTACAATAGAACACACACGGTCACTCAAACAGTGGACCTCTGTCATATTATTGAGAAAATTAGAAAAAACTTCTTTCAAACAGGCCAGACATCATGTGAACAAAAATGTGAGTATCACGATTTTCAAACATAACGTGTGTGATATTTAGGCCTTTATACGACTGTGAGACACAACAAATATAAACCCATAATAGAGAGCTGAGCACAGTCCCGCTCCTGCCCACAAGTCCTGCAGGATTCAGAGGTGAGTGTAAATGTGTCGGCCCAAAGCCAGTGGTAAACTCCATCTAAGGCTAAATACTGACAAGAGACTGATACTAGACAAGTATCTTTAGGGAAAGTTGAAAAGAACTTTGAATAGAGAATTCAAGAGGGTGTGAAACTGTTGGGAGATAAAGGAGTTGGGTCGACAAGTCAGTGTTGGGGGGGATCCTCCCATGGGACTTCCCCCTGTCTCACATATATATGATCGAAATTAATATTTTGTAGCTTTTATTTTAAACATGTTTTTAGTTTGCAGGACTGCAATTTATCACCGCCCCCATAGTGAGCTTTCAAAATGTGTCCCTCACCACACTGCTTTGTGTTGGGTCCTGTAGGAGTGCAGGGCTTTAATGATAACAATGCATTTCACTGTCGGAAGCAAATCAGAGCAAAAACACTGAATCCACTCGACCATGGGCTGCTGGGTTCAGCCTGGAAACGACAGAGCAGACATGTTTACAGTAGAACTGAATCATATGTTCAAACACATTCATAAAAACACAGTTCAGACATAATAACTTCTCACCTAGTTTGAAAGGCATCATTTCCCACTGGTCACTATTTTATGGATATCTGCTGAAATAGACGCCACTTTAATCCTCAGGCAGGTCTAGAGGTTTTGGTCCGTTTATTTGTCTCATGTGTCAACAATTAGCTCCATCATTTCAACAAATAGTAAAGGGTGGAAATGTGTTTGTGTGTGTGGGGGGGGGGTTGTTTTTTAACAAACGTGCAGATAATTAATAGTGCCCCTAATGGTCAGTCAGTAAATTTAACCTCCATCAGGTTATGAAATCACAGTCTTGATGACTGTGACTGACCACCAACATTTAATGGGGCTTATTCTGGACCACGTCACACCTTTCCTGAAAGTTTCATGGTAATTGTTCCAGTCGTTTTTATGTAAAGTTGACAAACAGACAAAGAAAAGAAACCAAAAACTAATACCCCTCTCCCCTTTCAGGGGGCAGGGTAATAAAATTAATGAAGTGAAATGAATATTAATTTCCGTTATCGGACTTGGATTTCGTGGTGTGTATTTTGAAACCAGTGTAAATTGGCTTTTCTTTTGAACGTCTCTAGACAGATGTGTCACACAAGATAAGATTTTTTTAATCCCTATTGCCGCATTTCCGCTGGTACCAGGTCGGCTCAACTTGACTCTGTATTCTTAGTGTTTCAATTACAGGATAGTACTTTACAGTACCTGGTCGTCATAGCAGGGCAGTGGGTTACTTCTGTGTCATCTGCTGTGAGTTGCTGATAAACCTGCTCATTGCGTGTTGTCTCATCTCAATTTTTACATTGACCACCAAAGACTGAACATCCTGGAAAAACCATGGTGTAGTTTTGGACTGTCGTCATGGAGATCAATGTACCGCTCCATTTACTGTCAACTTCTGCATCTGTATTTTGTAAACCGGCAGGTGACAGAAACAACTGTTGGACCAGTCAGTGTCTGCAGGGTTTATATGTCACATTTTTGGAATCACTTGCAACCTGGGCGGAGGTGATACCAAAATAACTAGTACTGGGTCCTTTTTCATAATGGAAGCACAAAAAGGTCAAGTCGAGCTTGTACCAGTGCAAACGTAGCATATATAGATCTGAGCTGTCGGTGACGATAGATACGGGATGACCACATCAGCGGTGAAGTCAGTGGACAGGGTTAATGACTGTGGGTGTAACATGAGTCATGAGGTCGATTAAACAATGCATAAATGCTCTTCCAGGAACAGTGAAGTGTGAGAGCATATTTGTGTGCTCAGCCAAGCACGTAGCTGCCACCTGCAGAAAACCTTGACTATTCAAGAGGTTTATTGTCACATATACTGTAAACACACAGGCTTGATGCCATGTAGTGAAGTTATTTTCTTTTGAATCTCTTAACGCTTCCTGTTAAGGTGAGAAAAGTAGTAATAATAAATAAGCTTCAACATAGTAAGACTAGATTAACTTTTTATATTGCACACTTATTTATAACTATTTTATATAATATACTTATTTTTATTTTTTATTATTATTTTTTTTTTAAGGCTGCACCGAAGGAGATGCTTAAATTTCATTGTACCTGTGTAAAATGACAATAAAGGCTAGATTTTTTTTAAAACTTAAGGTGCAGTGCATAAATACTATCTACTGTCTAAAATGTAAGGTGCAGAAATGCAATAAATAAGAACTTTTGAAGTAGACGGCGGTATGTAGCAGCATGATGTGTCAGGTAGTTATTGGCATTTGTTCAGAAGACAGATAGCTTGGGGTAATAGGCTGTTGGTGAGTCAGATGGTGTGGGATGTCACGCTCTTGAAGTGCCATCCTGAGGGCAGGAGCTGGTAGAGTCCTTGGGTATAATGAAGATAGATTTTAATCAAAGACACTGATGCCAAACCATGAAGAATGACTCTACAAATGTTCAGGTACAGTGTGATCTCATTCCAAAGTCATGATGTGTTGAATGATACAAAAGTGGTGAGCAAATAAATAAGATGAATGATGGTATTTTCATCATTCATTAATTTTTCAAGAACAAAGATCCTTGGTTCATTTTTTTTTCAGCTTCTTCACACTTTTTGTTTTCTCTTCAAGGCATTTCCACTGACAGCTTATCTTTATGTCTGGTCATTATGTCTATATACCCACTATAGGGTTTGGGTAAATACCAGGAGTTCTGCCTTTCCATCCTTCTTTCTGGGATTTTTATTCAACTGATTTCTCAGTCCGTTCATCCAGTTCTTTCCAAATTTGACATGTTTTGTACCACTAGAAGAGTTTGACTATGTAAAAATATGAAGTAAGAAAATTGGCCTGCTGAGCCAGGGGGATAAAAAGTGTTTGCAGTGGTACAGGGGTGTTGATAAGCTCTGCTTTTGTTTTCACTTGTTAATTTGACTTATTTTTTCCTCCCTTTATATAGATCCTGCACATTCTGCATTACAATAAGAGACTTATAGTATTCTCACCTCGATAAAATTTATAAACAAGGCAAATCTAAACCTTAGTAAATAAAATACTCTGTAAACAATCAAACTCGTTCTTTTAGGCATGTAACCAAAATTGGAATATTCAAATATTCAATATTCAAAAAATATTGAAAAGGTAAACAAACATGCCTTTCAAATGCAGCTCTGAAGAAGAGAATATTTATCTGAAGTGTTTGGTCAGTTTTAATGGCAAACAAAAATAAATTGATATAGATATGACATAAATATATTTCTAAGTGTACTTAAAAACTGAAGATGGTGCAGCAGAAAGGCCTGCAATATAATTTAAAATATGACAAGTAATTCAAAGACTGTGCATCCATTTCATATGGGAAAAAATGGTGCCATCAAAACAAGAAATATGACATGTATGGCATGAAAAGTGTCCTTTAAGGCAGTGGAGCAGATTCTGTTCCTGTTTCTGCCCAGTGTGAAGGTCCTAAGGCTCTGCTAATCTTATCCTCAGTCTGGTTTCATCATTGTGCTGCCACCTTGTGGTGTGAAGGAGAACTACAATTCTCTTGCTGTTTTTGTAACAGTCTTTTTGGTGCATTCCTAGTAACTTTTTATGGTGCTCACATCCTTTCCCATCTGTCTGTTTGTCCTGGTTTTCAGGCTGCCGTTGTTCCAGGCCAGTGCTTTTGCCTTCCTCGCACCAGCCAGAGCCATTCTCTCTCTGGACAAATGGAAGTGTAACACCACAGGTGACCAACATTCTGCTCTCCAGACTTTCACTCACATCCAAACACATTGTCCAGAATTTTAATTTGTGATTACTTAAAAACTACTCTCAAAGCCCACAAAGAATACAGAAAATAGCTTTGCTTTGTATAATATGTATTTCTGATTTTATTTTGATAATCATCTATGATTTTATTGTCTTATTTCTCCCATTGACCAGATGTTCCAATGATGAACAGTACAGAACTCCTCCACACAGAGCACATCTGGCACCCAAGGATACGAGAGGTAAACTGCACAAAAGCATGCCGACTGAGGAAGCTTCATGCGAAATGACATGGAAGCTGACCTTTTTTGAGCAAAGAACAAATACTTATGACATTTGTTCTGTCCAAGGGGGAGGATGCCGGACATGAAAGAGGCTTAGCTCAAAGTAAACAAGAGTTGCACAACTGTACAGGAAGTAATCTATTAGTTACACATGAGGACACATTCTGAGGCTGCAGAGGTTGTTCATCTGGGACCAGACGTATTAATTTGCATTACTTTTTAGGTAGGTTTGCGTAAGCAGTTTGAGTAATTGTGTGTCTGTGCCACATGAATGAGACCTAACTCAATCACACCAAATCAAATGACTGAACAGGACATGAAGGAGTTGAGGGCAGCAGAAAAGAGCACATGATGGAAAGGAACAACACAAAGAACACAAAGATGAAAGCAGACATTCAGTACATTTTCATGCACTTGGAGAAATTCAACTTATTGCCTTAGTTCGACTAATATAGAACTTTTCAAAGTCATATACACCCCTTAGTTGGACTGTAGTACAAATCAACTAGAGATTTTGTAATGACATAATGTGGTTCTGAGTGGAGCTTTTCCATCAGACATATGCAAACCACAACCTATAACCTCTGTCCATGGTCCAGCTCTGCCCATTCCACCAAAAGTCACTACCCATGGATCATCACGTTTGTTAGTCTGACTGATGTGTGCCATACTACAACGCTGATACAAATAAGACCCCCCCCCCCCCACCCACCCACCCACCCACACACCCCTCAGGGCAAGTCAGGGTCCTATGAAATGAAGGTACCCTTTTCAATCCCAGTGACAGCAGAAAAATCTGAAGGTGAAATGTGGCTCAAAACACAGAAAATGGTTTTCAAGTGAGGTAAAGATACCCTGTCAGTCACAACCTACCACCCTCCCACCCCCCATATGATACTTTTAAAACTCTTGAATTAGCTTTATTAAATGTTGGGTCTTTAGCAGCGAAAACATTATTAATCAAGAATTTTACTACTGAATGCAGCCACGATTTTATGTTTTTAACTGAAACCTGGTTGGACCAAAATAATAACAATGCAATGGTTCTTATTGGGTCGACCACTCCCACTTTCAGTTTTATCAATGAGCCTACAATAAACACAAGAGGAGGGAGAGCTCCACTCATATTCAAATAATGATAATAATAATGATGGATTTGATTTATACAGCACTTTTTTGGCCACTCAAAGTGCTTTATATTAGTGACCCGTTATTCATTCACTCTCACATCCTCCCTCTGGTTTTGGTAAACTACATTTGTATCCACAGACTGACAGAAGCGTGGTGACCCCGCTGACCACCAATGAACATTCACATTCTGAGTGGCACTGGACGCAAAGAGGGTGAACTGTCTTTCCCAAGGACATAACAGACTGACTAGGTCAGTGTGGGACTCAAACCACCAACCCCTTGGTTACTGAACCACCCATTTTACCAACTGACCCATGCCAACTCCAAAAAGAATCGTATCATTGTAAGCAGCTATTGCTGGGAAGTTTCCAACCTTTAGAGTGTGTGGCTGTACAGCTAAAGGCACCATCCGAGGCCATCCTTTTAACAATTTATCCTCTCCCCAAATAGCCTTTATGCTAATTTTAGTGAACTGCTGTCTATGATCTCTGTTGATTTTTAACTGTTGGTGAGTTTAACATCCATGTTGATAATTTTTAACACAAATGTAACACTGTGTGCTGACACACATTAATGGGCACATGCTGGACTTGTTTACCTCCAAGGGTCTGGGCATCTCCACCATAACTGAAAACACCCATGAGGTCTTTAACCAGGTCTTCTCTCAAACACCTGGTCTGTCAGGGGATTAAGTCACTAGCTTCAATGCTAAGATGCTAAATATTATGGATTCCATTGCTCCCACTAATGTGAAAGTTATCTCTTTTCAGGAAACAGTCTTCATAGAGAAATTCTACACTGATAAAAAAAGGGTTGTCACAAAGCCAAGCTTAGAAGGAAAAAAAACAAGCCACAGGCTCATTGTGACATCTATAAATAGAGCCTTAACACCTATAATTTACAACTAAGGAATGCAGGGAAGGGGATTTTTTCTGACATCATCAAAAACAGTAAGAGTGCTTGAGTCTTATTTGCTACAATCGACAGGTTAACAAGCCCCCCTGTGTCAGTAGACTTGAACTTTATTCTTTATAATAAGTCTTTACAGACAAAATCCAAAATATTGGACAAGTAGGTTCAGGATCTGTACTGTGACCACCGAAAACCAGTTGAAACACCATAATGTAGTTTTATCCCTTAATAGCAAACTTGTGGAGAATAATCTGGAACAGATCTGACTCATAATCCTTTGAGACCTTAATAAGAAAACCTGTGGGCAGGATGTCCAAACAGCAGGAGGAGGATTTCAGTTGACCAAAGACAGGGATGGCCAACTCTGGTCCTAGAGAGCCATAATCTGGCATGTTATAGATGTATCCCTCTTCCAACACACCCGTTTCAAATGACAAGCCCATCATCCGGCTCTGGGGAAGACTGATAATGACAGTCACGTCTGCTGGAAATGGGAAACCTCTAAAACATGTCAGAATTACATGCGAGGTTCCCCAAGGCTCCATCCTGGGGCTTCTTCTGTTTGACATCTACATCAGGGGTGTCAAACTCCAGTCCTCGAGGACCGGTGTACTGCATGTTTTAGATATTTCCCTCTTCCATGACAGCTGGAAGTCATTACATCAGTATCAGGCTTCAGCAGAGAATGATAATAAGCTGATCATGAATTGAACCAGGTGTGCTGAAGGAGGAAAATGCCTAAAACGTGCAGAACATTGGCCCTCGAGGACTGGAGTTTGACACCTGTGATTTACATGCTCCAACTGGCACAGGTTATGAAGAACATTAGTTACCATAGCTACGCAGATGACACAGTGCATCATAGTCTGGATCCTTCATAGAAAACATTGCCCTCTCTTTGGCTCTTTTTTTTTTTTTTTTTTGCGGTCCATCATCTTGTAAAGCCTTTAGGGGTGAATCTCTACTTTTATATATTCAATATATTGGACTGTACAAGTCAAATTGTGTCCAGCAGAGGGCTCTTCATCAGACCTGTATTAGTTTGAGTGTCTGAAAACATTTAAATCATACAATGAACTGAATAACTCTTTGGAACACAATTTTTGTTGATTTTTGTTTTTAACATTTTTTAAAATGTATTTTTTGTGTGATGAATCCAAAACTGATTTTTCTCTATCGCGTCAAGGTTTTGTTTTTTTTAAATTATAGGACCTCCATTTTCTTAAAACCTATATGAAAATACTGCACATAACGGGTATGTGCTTGTTTAATAAGACCTTTCAAATATTGACATACTATGAAAAATGAAAGAAACAATGTTTATTCAGCGCTATTATACTGTAATTGTACTGACATATTGGGAGCTGAACACACCTCTCACCACAGTGTCTCCATGGTAACTGCACAAACAGGATGCCACGTAGCTATAGATGAGTCCAGTCATAATCGGCTGGCAAGTCTTACTACAACTAATCAGTGGAATTTTACTTAATTGAAGGGTGTGCTCTGGAGAAAAACTTGACATGCTAGAAACAACAGACTGAAATTTTGGAATTGGCATGACGATGTAAGTTTTAATCAGCATCAAAAATGTACTCAACAGAATTTTTTATTTATTTTTTTCCCAGTGTAATAAATGGAACAGAGCACAGCCTACAACAAAGTATTAGATAGATAGACAGACAGGCAGACAGACAGACAGACAGACAGACAGACAGACAGACAGACACAAAACATCATAGGTGCACTGCAGGAACAAAATGTCAAAATGTGTAATCATCTCGGGTGCATAACCTATAAGAGCTTCACTCATGCTCCGGGACGCTGTCAGTTTGATTGATGGCAGAAGCACAAGCTGTCAATCAAACCGGAGTGGGATGGTGTGGATGTGGATCGATTGAACTGGTTAAACTAGACTCTGGGATCAAATCCAAGCCTCTGCTGTGTAAATACTTTTGTATGTCCTTTTGGTTTTGTCAGATCCAAGGGGCCATCATCGTGTCATCATTGGTGGAGGTGTGCATTGGAGCTCTGGGTCTGCCGGGGCTCCTGCTCAAGTACATCAGCCCTCTGACGATCACCCCCACCGTGGCCCTCATTGGCCTGTCAGGTTTCCAAGCAGCAGGAGAGAGGGCTGGGAAGCACTGGGGCATCGCCATGCTGTAAGTGGAGATGTCACCGAGCACAGTGGGTGGGGGCCTCAGATTTACACTTTAATGGGATCTTTGACTTTAACACTATACTATACTATAATACCTGGGTAGGCAGTGCTGTATGACTTGCTGAGGGTATTTGTAAGCTCCACCTAGTTTTTCACTGGTTTTTGTTAACGCTGAAGATAGCCTTAATATAAGATCACTAGTTTAGTTTAGTTCAGCTCAGTTGAGAAAAATAAAAAAAAAGATGGCACTTGAGCCTAGGTATATGGAAAGTACCACCCTGTGCACACACACGTTAAAGATCCTAGGGACATGACAATTGTGTGTGTCTGTAGCTGCGTTTCCATTACCCTTGGAAATTCGCAAAATGTAAATATCGCTATAAAAACTGGTGATGGAAACACTGGAATTTTGAATAAAAACACTCAAATATCGATAAAATGTTTTCACGCTTTCATGAGGTGGTTTTTCAGACGTTTTGATATTCTAATTTATCGCAAAAGTGCAATGGAAACACTTTTTCCGCAATTATATGTCACAGGATGTGACGTACATGGTCACATGATCTCTTCTCTTGGAGTGAAAATGACAGCTGCAATCACTGTAACCATAACAACCATTGGCTGCTAGGGACATGAGAACTAAGGCAGCCCTGGTCACGCTCTTGGAGTGATGATCAAGGTGATTCCTACACTAGGCACAGTGTTTAATTTGATTATCTGTTAGTTTTTGAATATTTAAGTTGTTTTTTTACAGATAAATCTATTCTGTGTTCTGTAAAGTGTCAAGTGCAGAACTGTGTAAAAAGCACTACATACATTTATAATTTAAGTGCTGAGCATATTTACACTTAATATTTCGACCATTTCTGCTAATGCTATTACATGCTAATTTGCGGTTGTCATTTAAACATATCTAAAGCATATTTACACTTAATATTTTGACCTGACAATGTAGGGACCACATGTACAGACCCTTATAACCTTAACCAGCTGGTTTGTTTGACATGTTTGTGCCTTTAAAGAGTTCAGTCAGTACTCCTACTGATGAGAGAATTAGTCGATTCATTCATTTTAATAAGACGCTCCTGCCAAGAACAACCGTCAATGGAAAGCATAAATATACTACCTAAATATAATATCGATATTGTTTTGCGAAAAACTGTGATGGAAACGCAGCTTGTATGTATTGTTATCTTTATGGGGACATTGATTTGTTTACACAGTCACGCCATGGGGACCAAATTTCAGGTGCCAAATGTAGGTGAAATGTGAAGTATGCAAATGATGTCCGCTATAAACACATTAACTTGGGTTTTTTTTTCAGGGAGTCCCCATAAAGCATGGAGGGAAATGCGTGTAAAGCAAAACATGTATTATATATATTTTTTTTTATTATTATTTTTTTTGTATGATTTTCTTTTATTCAATCTGGTATTATTTAATTATTTCTATTTTTCTATTTTACATTTTTTAATTGTATTTCTGTTTTTAAAGATCTGCTTACTTTTTCCCTTTTTTATCATTATTTTGTAATTTGTTTTATTGAATTGAGGTTTGTTTGTTTTTTTTAGTATTTTTTTAATTGTTAAAATGTTTTTATTTATGTGTTTAAAAAAAAAAAAGTGTTTTCACTCACTACCCAATAGCTACTTTACGTACAACTGATAATTACAAAGTTGGTCCTCATGAGACATGGAAACCTGTCTGTGTGTGTGTGTGTGTGTGTGTGTGTGTCATCAGTTCCTGCTGTGTCATGGCTATTTACGCAACAGCCAGAGGGTAGATCTGTGTGTCCATCTCCACAGGGACGTAAGAGATGTGCTCGTAATTGGCTCTGATTTGCTCTTTCACAGACAGTTAAGATAATTGATTGGCTCTGGGGTCTGAGTCAGACCTGGAGATGAGAGTAAAGGGAACAGGTTGATCCAGGATGAGCTGTTGTGGAGGATGTAAGAAACATGAAAGCTAATACAGCCACTGGTCTTTTGTCTGCAGGACTATCTTTTTGGTGCTGCTCTTTTCCCAGTACGCCAGAAACGTTCACTTCCCTCTGCCGATCTACAAAGCCAAGAAAGGCTGGACTTCGTACAGACTCCAAGTCTTCAAAATGTTCCCTGTAAGTAAAGACAGAGAAATGCAGAGCCCTGTTTAAGATCCACATGTTTTATGTGCCTTCTGATCTTTTGTTCTTTAAGTGCCCTCCTGTTTCTTTCCATTACATTCCCTTTGAGACAGAATTACGTGTTCATGTACATTGAGCAAATTAATATTCTACTGCCCCCTGCTGGAGACATCATAAACCAGCAGCTGTTCATGGCTCTGCCTTTAACACTGGTGCCCTTCTCAAATTTTTCTACACTCCAGACACCTTCATGGTCAAAGCTGTTCATGAACAAAATACTCTTATTAAATAATTATACATTAATATTTTTGCTTTGATAATGATTCTTGCATATGAGATTATAGATTAGCAACAAAATTGATGACAGAACATTGGTAATTAGAAAATGCATTAATAAAGTATGAATGTCATGTAAGAGTAAAATGCAATGGATTTTACTAAATAAAAATTCTTGCAAAACGTCATGCCACAAGTTGTAACGGTAAAAACCATCACCAAATCAAAAAAAGAAAGATGTTGAGAAACATGTGCAACTAGAAAAGTGCAGACTCTGCCTTGGTAGAGTCTACAGATGGAAGTTTGGCTTACGGAGGGCAGAGACCGTCATTATTGGTCCAATGAAGAAGGCAATAAAAGCTGAGGAGAGGTGGAAGAAGTAAGCACCAAACCGCTAACGTTTCATGCTAAGATCATCATCATCATCGTGGATGGAAGGCACATTTAAGTAATTATTAATATCTGTATATATTTATTTACTTTTGTGTCTCCTGGCACTCTATAATTTAGAGCCACCTGTCTATTCAAAAGGTGTTCCATTCCTTCTCTGCTTTTAATTTTGTTAATTTGTGTTGTCAAATGGTACCACCAACATACCGAAGCATTGGAAACCTGCTGTGCTACTCAAGATAGTCCAAAAAGGGGGAAAAGTTATATATATATATATATATATATATATATATATATATATATATATTTTTTTTTTTTTTTTTTGTTAGGGTTGTGACAAGACGCTCGACACAGGAGATTGGGTTCACGAGATCGAGACGAGATTTTAAGGAAACTAAATTACAAATTGTATTTAATACATTTACTAATTCTATTTAATATTTATAATTATATGGAAAAGAGACTTTTATTTAAGTGAATTGCACATGGATTTTATAACTCTGTAAGGGTTAACTTTTAATGAACTTCTTCCTTTTAATGAACTTGTTAATTAATTTCTTCCTCTACACATTAAAACTAAAACGTTATAGAAGTAAAAATGAATAAAATAAAATTAGATATTTCTCCTTTTATTTCAAGTGCAGAAGAAAAAGTCAATTCAGACTGAAAATAGTTCAACAGAGCCTGACCAAGTATGTCACTGACATACTTCTCTACAAATTAAAACTAAAATAAAATGTTATAAAGGTTAAAATAAAATAAATAAAATTATATACTTCTCCTTTTTTCAAAATTGAATCTGGTGCTTGACTGAGGAAGTTGAGGTCCAAATGAGGAAATCCACCCCCGCCAGGTGCATTTTCTCCATGGCAGCTCACCGCGCGTTCAGCTCTGGGAGTGTTAGCAAAAAAAGTTAAAAAAACAGATGTCTTTGGGAAGTTTGTTTTTCGAAGAGGAAAAGGCCACTGAAGAGACAGAAGAGCCTACAACTTCCAAGAAAAGGAAAGCTTTTAACATACAATCCCAGGAGTTGTACTTGAAATATGGATTTATCGTGACAGGTGATTCCCACAGACCAAGCCTGCTCTTTCGGCGACCGATTTAAACAATCTACATTAACCCCCCAACGGGTCCGCGGTCAAATTTGTTGACCGGTCTATGGTTATAAAAAGGTTGGGGACTACTGCTTTACACAACTGGTTTGACTTAACCTCCATGGGAAATAGACTGAGATCAAGCACAGATGTGAAGGACAATTCATAAAGACAAATGCAAGTCATAATTATGAGAGAAAAAGTTTAAATTATCCTCTCGCGACCAAGGGAAATAATTCTTTACGGGGGTACATACCATGTCACAACACTGGTGCTTCTGTCACATGAATCCATTAGTTCACCTGTAGGAGTACTGGTGCAGGAGTGGAAAATTGACTGCCTATTGGAGCGCTTATATCAACAATTTTAGATGCAGTTCGATAAAATCTGATAATTGTTTTTTGGTTTATATCAGACAGATTTCTTTTATCAATATTAGATTGGGACACCCCTGTTTTAAAGTTAATGTTGTCAGCAGAATTTGCTGACCATCTCTTATTACAGCTGATCTGTTATTTCTGGTCATTTCATTTTGTCAGAAACTTGCTTAAGCCAAACGCCCACTATTCGAGCATATCCACTAAGGTCAATGTTCTTCTGTTTGGACCCAGATCATCATGGCCATCCTAGTTTCATGGCTGCTGTGCTTCATCTTCACTGTAACTGATGTGTTTCCACCTGAGAAGGACAAGTACGGTTTCTACGCTCGTACTGACGCACGTCAAGGAATCCTGGCAGCTGCACCGTGGTTCAAGATTCCCTATCCCTGTAAGTGTTCACAGATGAAGTGTGTAAGGAAACTGTTTAAACTGAAGCATATTCTACACACATGTGTGTCCTCCTTTTACCCTGTAGTTCAGTGGGGCCTTCCTACAGTAACGGCAGCAGGAGTGATTGGCATGATGAGTGCAGTGGTGGCCAGCATTATCGAGTCCATAGGAGATTACTACGCCTGCGCCCGTCTGTCATGTGCTCCTCCTCCACCCATTCACGCCATAAACAGGTAACTGGCATAAAACAGTTCACCTTCATGTGGATGTTCTCCTTCTAATTATAATCTGTCGCTGTTTTCATCTAAAACTATTCACAGGATTCTTTTCAAATTGAACACATGTTCTTTTACCACTAAGAGAAATGTACTGTGCTGTTTGACCCCATTTCAATATTTACCCTCGCCAAGGTGCTTCTATTGTCAGTGTTTGTTTGTTTGTGTTCTTGGATGTTTGTTGTGTCTGTTTCTTTGTTTGTCTGTTAGTATTATAAGTTGAAAAGTTATGGATGGATTTTGATGAAATTTTCAGGAAATGTTTATACTGGAACAAGGAACAAATTATTCTTTTTTTGGGGGGTGGGGGGGTCTACCTTGGTGGAGCTCTGTACTCTCTGAGTCCCCCCCGAATTCCCTGAATTTAATCGGGACTATTCACCCAATTCATTAAACAAATTGCAACTAGATTGAATGTTAAGACCTGGACAGAATAATGTTCATCTTAGTTTGACTGAAGTTCTTAAAAAGGACTGTAATTTAGTTTCATTTTGAATTTAATTAGTTTATTGTCAGTTACAAAATTATAGCACCATAATTTCATTCTGTGCATTCAGTTAGTAAATATATATATATATATATATATATATATATATATATATATATAACACTATACAGCTTTAAAAGATGAGCCAGTGTTGTGCAGGGGCATCAGTACGTAGGATTCACCTGATTGTCTTCATTTTGTGTGTGACTTAAGTGGATGATTCATAACATGGGTCATTTACTATCTTGAAGTTACTGTAATGTGTTTTTCCTGTGTGTCTGCAGGGGGATCTTTGTAGAAGGCATTTCCTGTGTACTGGATGGACTTTTCGGGACAGGAAATGGCTCCACCTCTTCTAGTCCAAATATAGGTGTTTTAGGAATCACAAAGGTAAAACTCTGCAGTTGTATTTTTGTTTTTATTCATACACACCAGCACAACAATTATATGAAGAGTGGGTTATTAATCATTACCTTTGTTTTAATGATTGGCCATTAAAAGTAAGAGTAACACTCAGATTGTGTCAGTTTCCAGTACTGCTGTGGTCTGATGAGGATTTGAAAGTGGTTTGGTCTGTCATAATGATACCTTGTGTCTTTGAAAATGTATGCTGGTGGAATCGAATCACTAGAGCCAACATCATGTTTCGTCTCAGTTTAGAGATGAAAGGATCACATTTCAGGGGAGGGACAAATGGGGACCCCAGAGTTTACATAGTGTTGGTTTAGCAGAAGGATCATATGCTTTTTGGGATAACATGAAAGGAGACATGAAACCAAAAATGTCCCGATTTGACAAGGTGGAAATTTGAAGTTGATGAAAGAAAAGAACCATGAAACCTAGGTGATGTAAATGAGGATATATTTAAAAAAAAAAAAAAAAAAAAAAAAAAAAAAAAAAACTTAGCTAGCCCTATGTCAGCAGTTTTGAAAATGGTGCTGCTTCAATTTTCACCACCCATGAAGCCACCCAGCTTCATGGGTGGTTTTAAAGCCAGCTTAATGATGTATTACTGCCACCCATTGGACTGGAGTTTCCATACGCTGTCATAGGTGTTTGATTGTCTCATCTCTTCTCTTCTGATGAGTGAAAATATAAAATCTAGTGTTAAAATAAAGGGTGTGGGTCCACTTCAGATCAAACTGATGTGAAAGAAAACACTGTCCCAGCCCTAAATAACCTGCAGCCTGAGTGTCCATCCACTGTTCATCAGTAAATAATTTCATAACCACCCTGAGTACTATATACAGTCCTGGAAAACAAATGTTTTTGGACACCCCATGCATACAAGTTATTGCTTTAAAAAAGCTTCTTAAGTCACTGAAAAAGTATTGTTTCCTTCCCCACACCCACATGCTCTTTCTGCATGTGCTCTGTTCTGTCCACATCAAAACTGGATCTTTTTCAGCAGGAAAAACATAGTAACATGTTGAAACTTTTAATGTAGTTTTGTTATATTTTTCTTACAGACAATAAACAAACACAAAAAATATAATTTGCATCGGCTTGTCTGATGCAGCCACATCTTTTGAAACACAAAAAAATGTTTTTCCACAAAAATTTCCTGATTATTTGTTGTCAGTCAGAGGTGTGCTCAGTCCCTTTAGAGAATAGATGAAAAAGCTATTCTGGTGGGTGCTCTTTGGTTCAAGGTAAATATTGTCCAGTTAGTTGAAAAGAAAAACACTTTTGTTCACCAAGAAGTGCCTTGGTGAAGATTGTTGTTTTTTGTTTTTTTTCAATTAACTCGACAATATTTCCTGATTATATTTGAAATTGTGTAAAAAAAAAAAAAAAAAAGTAAGAGTATCCGAAAACCTTTTTCCAGGACTATAAAGTCCTTCCTATAAATCCAACAGGGGATGAAGCACTCATTGTTATTGTATGACATAAAACGCAGTATGATCTGACACATTATCTAATTGCTTCTCTAGGTGGGCAGTAGACGTGTGATCCAGTACGGAGCTGCTATGATGCTGCTGCTGGGTCTGGTGGGTAAATTCAGTGCCCTGTTTGCCTCACTCCCCGACCCAGTCCTCGGAGCTCTGTTCTGCACCTTATTTGGGATGATAACAGCGGTAGGCCTGTCCAACCTGCAGTTTGTTGACCTCAACTCTTCCAGGAACCTCTTTGTCCTTGGATTCTCCATTTTCTTTGGCCTGATGCTACCGAGCTACCTCAAACAGAACCCGTTGGTCACTGGTGAGTGGAGAGGACCACACTATAGGCCTGATCTACTACAGGTTTTGTTCCTGTAAAAACGTGTGCAAACACAAAAACACGTTGGTCTCAAATGCTCAAAATGTCTCACACAACCTATTTACTGTTTGACTTGATGAATATGCAATATGGATGTTTTTGCCAGAACACACGAAATGATTGTGAGTAGTAAATGTCGTACCTCTACTTGTGAAATTAATTTGTTACAGAAGTGTTTTCGTACCGTGAACTTTTCATAAATAGTCCCATTATACATGTAAAAGGCCTGATTCGTTCCCAGGCCCCCCAATATTACCCTCAAAACCTTTAAAAAATGATAAAAGTATATGAAATATGTGGTAAAAGAAAATGTAGATTTAGATTTAATTTATTGGTGTCCGTGTCTTCATCGACTGAACATTAAACATTAAACCATTAAAATGAACCAGACATTTCACACCATTGTGGTTGTTTTGTCACTTTCGCCTTCAGCAGTGTTTGTTGACAGATGTTTGATGACGTGTAGAACCAGGTACGATTGCATTTGACGGCTTTTCGTGGTCTTCCTGGGGTGCACGGGGCGTGTGCGATGTCGGGGTGGCGCTCATGGACCTTTTTTCAGGGTCATGAAAAGCATCATGGGTAGTTTCCTCATAGCCAATGGGATGCTACGTACATGACATATTTCCATACATTACGTAGTTGGGTACAGTAATGTACGTAGTATTTATGTCTTGGGGGTTTCAGTTTCCTTTCGGAAATAGAATTTTCTTTTGTATTCAGAGACAAAAAATTGAGGTAAATGTTTTTCGTTACTTGGATTATTCGTTGGCTGGGTCTTCTGTAAGTAGAGGTACCACTGTATTTATTTAATGTGTGGAATGTGATTGACCAAACCTGAAACTAGTATTGATTGCAGATTATGTGTCTATATTTATCAGTTCTTAAAGACTGTATAATAATAATAATATAGCAATACCCCAAACAACCTGAAATGTCTGAAGAAAAAAAGAATGCAAATTGAACAATATTATGTTTGATCTCCATGTGCTTTACAGATGATCGTGGGCCTACAATGCACAAAATATTTGATGATGATCACATGACTTTGACACCCTTGAGTGTTGATGTTTTCAGTGTAAATTTTGTACGTTTTGGTCCAATTGGAATGTGTGGCAGACTGTTTTAGGCCCATGGACCATATGTTTGACACCCCTGACTTGTTCTGTAAAAGAAAAGGTGAAAACATTGCCATATTAATTAAACAGTATTTCAACAAAAGACAGATGTTCGAGGCTGTAAATATAACATTTACTATGCATTAAAGAACCTCTCTCTTTTTTCCTCCCCCTCAGGCATAGTTGAGATTGACCAGGTGCTGAATGTGCTCCTCACCACTGCCATGTTTGTTGGAGGTTCTGTTGCTTTCATTTTGGACAATACTATCCCTGGTGAGACTTTGAATCATCTCATATTTCAGATTTGTTCCACCAGCCCTTTGGTTTAGAAGTGTATTTAATCTGGAATAGGAGAAAACTTGCTTGTTTTTTGTTCTTTAGATGATTTGAAAGTACCTGCTGTACCTCAGTATTTGTATAGATATCAAAATGTGGATATTAAAATGATGAAAAGTCAAAGCCAATTTTTCCAACTACAGTAGCTAAATAACATAGATGACATAATGTCCATTTGTTTTGCTCAAGAAGAGATCTGTTTGGCTGGTGTGGATGAGGACATGTTTAACTACACAACACAAAGTCCTTGTTCAGCTTGAGTCTGACCAGACCATAAACTTACTGATGACCGTTAGTGATGATAACACTGCCTCAGAGTAAAGGTGCTAAATCTTACATATGATGTGAAAAACACATGGCCGACTTGCTGGTTTGCTGTTTTTTTTTTCAATGTATTTGATAAAGTGTTATCACATATTAAATATTGTTTTTTGTTCATTTATCCAACAGAACATGTTCAGTCAATGTTCTGACACTAGTATTCTTATTGAATTAAACCCATTTGTTCATGAATTCACCAAACATGTATCTTGGAAACTAACACCAACCAACATTTTAGATGAATTTCCTTTCATAAGTGACTCCCATTTGGTGAAATTTTACTCCTTTTACTTTGAAGCCATCGGTAGATGCTTTTCCATTGACCCTTAAAATGCACAAATATAACTTGAGCATAAAAATTTACCTAATGAAAAAAACACAATTTAGATAAAACCCTTGTTTTGTGCTGGCAAGAGGTGTTTTTTTTTTTACATAACACAAATAGTATATTAATGTAAAACTACAATGGAAAAACTTATTTTCACAACAACAGTCATGTGAATGACAAAAACAATTACGTTGGCAGACATTACAACATCGATGAAGAAGATTTTTTCACATAAACATATTGCAGTATGTATGGACACACCAGGAAACCACATGCTTTTTAATTTAGTAGGAGATAGAGGAAAAATATATCTGAAAAAAAACTGGATATTTACTTTCCTCTATGTTCATGGAATGAGTTCTTGTGTCATTTCGCGATAATAAATAAATAAATAATCGCATTTGTGCTTTAATGGAAACAGACCTTATGTACTTCTGTTTTTTGGACATTTAGTAAATATCGGTAAAGGTTTGTGCATAGATCCAATTGAAAAGCAACTACTAATCCTAGTAAATGTGTAGCCCCAGTTTCTCTTTGTGTCCTTCAGAATAATGTGCATGGCTTTTGTTCCATAGGTTCCCCTGAAGAGCGAGGCATCAGGAAGTTGAAGCGTGGATCAGGCCTCAGCGCAGCGGAGCTCGAGGGAATGCGATCTTATGACCTGCCATTTGCAATGGACTTCATTCGCAGATACCCAATTTTCAAGTACTTCCCCATTAGCCCCACATTTATGGGCTACCAGTGGGGGCAGCTGCAGGACACCTGCAGGAGCAGACTGGGACACAGGGATGTGGGGAAGGGCGGGGGAATGGGAGGGGAAGGGGGCACAGCTGCAGGTGAGAGCCGGGTATAACTAAAGGGTGGAGGCTGAAACAGGTCAAATCTGGCTGGATTTGGGATGGTACACGAAGACAAAAGGATGGGAGGGTGGAGGACTGGAAAAGGTGCAGGATTTAGAATGCACCAACCCCTGTCCAGATATTTTTTTTCTTTAGCTTGTGAGTCTTCTCCCACTTCCCACTATGCTATGTTGAGCATGCTTTAGCAAGTCGCAGCATGCTGTAAAAAGTCCCCATTCAGAGGTTAGTGTGTGTGCATGTGTGTACTGTATGCACAAACGCTTTGTGCATTCATGGACTGCACAGTAATCCTGACAGATGGATGTCAAACAGTTGCACGTTTGATTCCTACAGTCATGACGGCTGCGAATTGGTTCTGCTCAAACCTCCTCTGCTTCAACGCACTAGATTAGATTATGTCCATTGAAGATTATGCAAAATTTGGGATGATTGATTGCCTTTAGCTTCTTTATGCAACCACATTAGAGATGCACACATGCACACAGCCTCGACCCTAAACCAGGTGGAGCCCTGAAAAGCCTGGATGGGGGGGGGGGGGGGGTTACATCCACTGATGGAAGCGCTTTTGTCAGGTGCCCTTAGACATGCACAGTGATTGTGATTTGTTTTTGCACTATCTGCCTCCTGAGTTTCAGAATGTCACTTCAGTGTTCGTTCCCACATTTTCTTTAGATGCTCCTTTTTCAGCTCATCTCCATCACTTTGTTTTCAGTTTAGCAACTAATAGTTTGCATTTCTTTGTCACTATTCGCTGTCATTTTACTAACCAGAGAGAAACATACTATCTTAAAGCTACAGTAGGCAGAATATTTAATTAATCTCAGATGGAAAACTATTAAACTTCTCTCTCCTGTCTGTCTTCAGCACAGACTGAACATAAAGATGGATGATGTGACACATGGCATGTGTTTCACGCCAACGTAATGGTGTCACTGGTCATCAAAGCTCTTAAACACCCAGTTTTATGGCCCTCCTGTAACATACTGTAGTAGTGATTTGCACTTAAAACACTTGTGTCAGGTTTATAGCACCCTATATTGTAATAATTTCCTGAAAATTTAATAACACATGAAAAAGTAATACAACTTTTACACTTAACTCAGTCGAAAATTTAATAAAACCCAATAATGTAATAATTTCACCAGTAATGTAATGCCTTATTACATTATTGGGGATTTATTACATTTTTAGGTTGGTCTTTTTAGGTGATAATGTTAAACTTGACAAATGTTTTATATATGCATGTATATACTACGTGTATATATATGTGTATGTATGCGTGTTAATTTTCAGTCTACAGTTCTACATCATGGCTATACCTCTTAAGCCACACCCCTTTAGCCTAGTAGTCATTTTGTTGTTTCAAATACCATATATAAAACATCTTCAGATTGTTAAAATGCAACATGTAAAAACATTACATTGATATATCTGTCAAGCTTTATATGATCAGTTTTGGGGAAAAAAGTATAAGTATAAAATATCAGGATATTTTATTACATTATTGGTGAAATTATTACATTATTGAGTTCTATTATATTTTCAATCAAGTTAAGTGCAAACTTTATTACATTTTCAGGAAATTATTACATTATAGGGTGCCACAAAGATAATGGTTGTTATTGCAATCGATAACTGGTCATTGAAGATAGTAGGAAAAATGAAAACATCAGTGGCACATTCTGTCATTAACTCCAAAGCAAAACTTCTTGAAGTGGCCTTAAACTGTCAAATCACATTAAAAAAAAAGGTACAATTCAATAATATTTCAGTTATTTTTACTCCCACTTCAATGATAAATATGAGTAGATAAATTCCAGCTTTTCTTATTTAATTATTGGATGTTGGTCGTCAATGTGGAGATGAGACCGAACAGCAGCTGCTTCAGACACACACTGGAATATATGGAAAATCCAGATACTGTTTTTTTTCCTATACATTTCATTGGATATTGGTTGAAAGGCAAAGGAAATGTAAATGGTCTTGGCCCCCTCTGTAAACTAATATATCTATTTGACCTTCTTTTCCACCATAGAACCACATGTGTCACCATTATGGCCCTGTTAGAACTGATCAGTAGCTTCTGAGATCTTGTCAGGCTAACTGTGGGCGTGTAATGGGACAGCCAGATATCAACATGTGCGGGAAGTCGCTACTGATGACACCACACACACACACACATGACCTTATCTCCAGACGTCTGTTTGAAGACTGAATCCCAGTTCACCCCATCCTCTCCGTTTTGCGCGTTCCCGTGAAGTGGTAGTGTTTTTCCAATTCTTAATTAGACAGAGGGGAAAGGCTGTGTAAGTCTTGAAATGGAGACAAACCAGGGCCATACTACAAACTGAGGGTTAGAAGAAACTTCCCATAATTCTGTTTGAATCATTGGTCAGATGGAGAAAACCACACAAATATACAGATTTACTTTGTAAACAACTTAAGCATGTTGACTGACCATTAATGTCATTTTAATGTGTAATATAGATCACATTACAGTTGATAGTCATATAAATATGACCAAAGCCCATAGAACACAGATGCTTAGAACTACTGGTGTGTGCAAGTGAATACTGAATGAAACTAAGCATCTGTTAATAGCAGCATCTATTGCTACATTTCCACTACATGGAACCAGCTCGACTCTGGTACCAGGTCTTGTTTCCATTTACAGAACAGTACTAACTTCACAGTACCTGGTTGTCATAGCAATGCGGCATGTTACTTCCATGTTGTCTGCTCAGAGTTTACTTATAAACTCTCTTGTTTCATTTTGTCTCATCTGAATCTCCTGGACCGACCTTGGTGTCGTATTATGAGCTGTCATCACGTGGATTAACCTTTATTTGCTGTCAACTTCCACGTCTATTTTCTTTGTAAAACGGCAAGTCACAGAGACAACTGATGACATAACAGGTCGTGAAGTGTTGTCCCGTTACCTTAGGGAGGATATTTCAACCTCTACTCCATTGCAACTCATTTCTAAGAGTAGGGGTAAGAAGTGGATTGGGATTGGACCCTAGTGTACAGATCATTGGTCTCCTCTGTGGACCACTGCTGCTTTGTCCACATCCATACTGGAGCCTCATAAAACTATAGTCACTGCTCTGATATTTACAGCCCCTGACATAAGGGATTGTGGGTGACGGAGCATCAAAGGAGCTACTGGACACAAGACCCTGGAAGCAGATTGGGCAGTAGCTCTAAATGCCTCAGTGGAAAAGAGGTGTCAGAGCATCTGAATTACAACGCTGAACTGTTTTAATACCCATGAAAGACCAAAACTCCTGCTTACTGAAGCTTTAAGTCAGCATCTGCTTTTCATTACACACCTGAATTCATCTGTCAGGATTATTTAGTGGCTGGACTGATTTTTTTCCTCATGTCATGCCTCCAATTCCAGACTAACAGAAGAGGCTCTTAATCCCACCTGTGTTAAAGGGACACATGCATATACACCCACACATGTCAAAATGTCATGGACAAAAATGCCTAGACTCAAATTTAGAAACGGCTACAAGAGCTGTGATCTTCCAGATTTGAGAGATCATCATGTTTAGCTGTAACGTCTCCATTCAGGACTGTTACTGTACGTGTGTCGTTTTTTTGTTTGTTTTTGTTTTGTTTTAATCCAATCATGATTTTTCACCTCCTTAAGGGGTTCTGACTTTCCTTCACATTCCTCCTCCTCCCATCATCACGTGTCACCCATTCTCCTCCCATCTTTCATCCCATCTCATGTGTAGTTGTTGCTGATGTTTCTTACGGTTGAGGCCTATTTTCTTTTGGCCCTGGAGTCTGATTTTCTGCAGATGAAGTATTGGTAGCCTGCACCTTACGGACCTGGGATATTGTGTCTTCAATTCAAGAGGTAGTCTGATTCAACAACACTGTGTGCCCCTGCTGTTCTGTATTTATGGTTGGAAAAAGAAAAAAAGACCAGTCAAGTTTGCGTTATTATCTTGTAGGGCTGGGCGATAATGGCCAGAAATGATATCATCATGTAAGTTTTTCCTATCGATAGTTTGGTATCACAATAAATGGGGAAATAGCACTGTACAACAAAATTTTCTGAAATATTTTTTACAAATAGGTTTCGCTGTGGTTTTAGTCAATTCCGGAATATTTGTAAAAGTTTAAAAAAGGTTTACTTTTCACAACTGTATAATACAATATATATATCTACTAAAATACAGTTTAGCATATAATAGCTAGTAATGAGTGTAAACCAACAGAAGTGAATTCCATTATAGTTAATAAATATTTAATTTTGCTGGATCTTCTATGGCTGGAAGTCTCTGAATCACGCACAAGGATCCAGCAGTAGTTCAACAGTAGCGCTGGTGTAGACTTTCCTTTGGAACAAAGTGCCTCCATCTCACTTATATCCTGGTGGAATCTAAAACCATGATCATCCCACACATTAGACACATTTTCAGGGGGAAAAAAAATCTAAATGAGAGTCAAGTAAATTAACTTTTCGGAACATATTGCGGCCAAGTTTTTCAAACACAAATTCAAAATTTTCTCAAAATCAACCTTTATACGGCAAAAAAAAAATTTAATTGCTGCATTTTTAAATCCTCATCAAATTCCGGATCGTATGCATGTGTCATATATGTAAAAGAAAAAAAAATTGTTGTACAGTGTATTTGTCGTTCCAGTTTAAAGAGAGACCAGGTGAGCATTAAATAAACCGTATGGGCATATGTGTGGTTTTATATTTTAGCATATTTGTTCATCAGAATATGGATCAAGTCAAACAAAACTGTAACTGTTTTTACTGTGGTACTGATCTTTTTATCACCCAGCCCTATATCTTGGTACATTTAGAAAGAAAGAGTAGCACAAGAAGAACTACTTAAATAAAAGTATACATAGATATTTTTTTTTTCTACTAAGCCAAAATTCTCTTTGTTCTGTTCATGCATACCAAAACGTATATTAGTCACTTGTCATTATCAATAAGAACTTGCAAACTAGTTTGAAATCCCAATTTTCAATTGCTTTTTATTCATATATTTATTTATTTATGACCAGAGATTAATGGTAAATGATTGTTTGAAGCAGGTTTCTATATCTCTTGCACAATGTTGAAAATCTATCCTATTGGAGACATTCTAAAATGCTTTATATAAAGAGTTGAACGTAACTTAATGTCTGAAAGTTGCAATTCTTTCCATTGGCGCTTATTACAGAGAATAGGTTTAACGTCACTTAATGTCTGAAAACGATGATCAATCGACATCTATAGCCACGCCTACTCCCACCACTCTAAAAATTAAAAAAATTATAACCTCCAAATTGGGGTTGTCGTTTTGACTTTTGGAGTTGTGGGAGTTGGTATGCGTTGAGATGTCCAAACAAAATGTAGTGATAATTGATCGTAGATTTTAGACATTAATTGACATTAAGCCTATTCTCTATAATAAGTGCCTATGGAGAGGAAATTACTTAACGTGGACAGCATTCACAAAATTGGAGTTGTTGTTTACATTTTTGGAGAGGTGATGGGCATGAGTAGAGATGTCCACACCATATATGGAGATGATAAATTGCTGATTTTTGATATTAAGCATTAAGTGACGTTAAGCGTTTTCAAATGTCCCTCCTATTAGTTGACTTGTTTCTGTCATGTAAAGACGGCTGTGATGTTTCTCCATCGCTACTCCTCTGTCTTCAGACTCGGCTACAGATGGTACTGTAAAGAAAAAAATTTACAACCAGGGTCAGCCGCTTTTTTTCTAAACATGGTTTTGTAATGTAAAATGCTTCTAATTCATTCCATTTGTATCACGTTTTGAAAGTAACTGAAAAGAGAAACACTTTAAAATGTCGACAATTTTGACAAATTCATCAGGGCCTTTATACGACGATTCTATTTGCACATGTACTGGTGCCAACGACCTCAGGGTCTGTGAAAATATGACTGACTCGCCACAACCTGACAACTGAAAATGTCACAGGAGTGCTGATGGTCAAGCAATTATCTTTATGACCTGGAGAAAAGGAAATAAATGTATATAAATTTCCTTTTGCTGTTTTGGGCCTTAGCCAGCGATAGCTAGAAGTGTGTGTTGACTGCCATCTGTATGACCTCAGCATTCAATGTGTAACTAATGTCATTACATAAACCTTAAAGAAAATTCAACATTTACAAAAATGTATTATTCATTTGAAAGGTTCAACATGTTACATTTGTGTGCGTTCTTAAATTAAGTTTGTATAGAAATCAGTCCTGGAAGCCTGTTTGTTAATGTTGCCTTTCTGTTCATAAGGTAACACAAGCTACTGCTGTGGATTTTACTGAAGAACTGAAGGGTTGTTTTTTTTTGTTTTGTTTTTTTTGCAAACAGACCAGTTCCTTCATAAATCAGTGTACCAGGCCTTATCATCAATGGACGAAACAAAGATAGTTCACAAACGTGTACTCGCATGTGCAAATCTTTCACGTTGGACCTTTAAAATGATCATGTATGATAAAACCAACTTTTAAGTTCAATATTTCAACAGACTTTACATTCAGAGACCTCTAGTATTAACTATATTCAGGCTTTGGTCACAGAAGCACAAAGTAACTAGTAACTTGCTCTCATCTTTCCACTCAGACCACAGGGAAACAGCTGGTCAATGATGCAACTTAAATAATCAGTGCATCAGAATTGACTCAAAAGCTTTGCCTGTCCCTCAATATGTACTTCTAGTATTTCCAGACTGTTAAAAAAATAATGCTAAACATGTTTTTTCATATGATAAGCATGAGTGATTGTTCTACAAGTCCTAGTTTGGCGACCTTTAAGATGTTTCAGGCGGATATATTCCATCACTCTGGAACTGGGTCAATGTGGACTCATCAGACCACATGATGTTTTTCCACTAAAACACTATCCAGTCTTTATACTTTTATCAAACTGATAGTTGTTTCACAAATGAAAAGCTACTGCAACAGTGAAGTTCAACAACTTGTAACATATTACTTAGTCCAGTAATGATCCAGTGGCGTATGCAAAGTGTTTCTACAAAGGATTTACGAGGTCACAGAATCTGTTCCAATACTGACGAAGTCTGTGGGAAACATTGGGTTTGAATGTTGGTCATCCTTTCACAAAGCATTTGAGGTGAAAATCCTGTTACAAAAGGAGCTCATGTCATGTGTGTGTCAATGGAAAAAAAAAAAAAAAAAACGCCTTTTCTAATTATGCGCTGCATTTAGGTCTGGCAGCTGCACACATTTAGACTAGAATCAGTGTTTAGGATGTGACTAGTGGTGCAAAAGGGGTTTATTCCCAAACAGAGGTCACTGCCTTTTGTGGTTCTGCTCCAGTCCAGACCAACTAGAGGCTGCGGCGTCTTTATGATGGCGCACGTTGTCATCACATGCACAAAGTGGAACCATTGTTTGTGTATCGTCATGTTCATGCAACTCCCGCACACACACACATATACTTACATACACTCTGTCTCTCTGATCATTTTACTCCAGTCCTGCAGTGAAAATATCCATGTCCTCTCATGTTTTTATGGGTTTTTTTTCCTCCCTGGAAATTCTTAAATGTTGTTAGTGGATGCGGGAAATGCCACCATTCGACCACCTGATTAAGAGCCTGTTGGTGTTTAGCAGCTTAATACTTCTGCCTTATCACTGTCCCCTCACAGCACCAGGAGCATCTGCCCCTAAAGGCCACTTCCCATGGACTCCCACTGATCCGGGGAGGTCCAGTTCCTTTAAGTTCGGGGTCCATATTCAGCCCAATATAATCTCCAGTGAAAGAAGTAACCGTTATGAGAAGTAAACCAACTGTCATATTAAACAAAGTAAAAACCGGAACAACCACGAAAAACCTTAAATCTAATAAGAAAAAGACATGTCATTTACATGTGCATTTCAACTTCAAGTTGGCACCAGATCTATAAATGCACCAAACATTTTTGTGAAAATTGCACTTATTTCTCAACACATTTCAATTTATTCAGGTATTCACATTTTTGGTGAAAAAATAGTGTCTAAATGTAAACAATTACACATTGTAATTTAAGTTTTTACACTAAAACAGAGGAAAATGTGCTATTTGTAGGTTATTATATAATAGTATTTCACTGGTCCAATCCACTAGAGACCCACTTTGGGCTGTAAAGCTATGTTTTCACTACATATCAGCTCTACTCTGGGGCTACGTACTATTGCTTGAGGCCGATTCCAGATACTATTGTACCTGGACATCGTCACAAGACGCCGTCAAGCTTGCGCCGATTTGTTTCGCCAGCCACCAAAGACAGAAATGTCTCAACCTCCACGACTGACCATGGTGTAGTTTTGCAGAAAGATATCATTGCGTTATGGGCTGAATTTAACTTACCGCTGTTTACTGTAACTCTGAATTTCTTTTTTTTTTTTTTTTTTTTAATGGCAACACATTAAAAACGCAAATGATGCAAGAAAACTCCACCAAATGAGTGTCTATACTGTTTACATGTCACCGTATAGTATCATTGGAACATCAGCTGAGGGGATTCCAAAAATCTAAGACCACATACCATGGGACTGGGTCATTTTTCATAGTTGAAACGCCCCAAAGTGAGTAGAATCGGTTAGAAATTATACTAATGGAAACATAGTTTAAGTGTCCTCTGAACAGTGCCATTTTTGCATTTCAAAAGTTAATCCTATGGGTCAATTTGGACACTTTAGTGGGCTGTTCTGGACCCTTTAGCAGTCTGGAGCCTTGGGTGGTCCACTTTAGGCCAGGGTGTCACATTTGAGTCCTCCAGACCCAGTGTAAGTGCTTCTTCCTAAATCGTTCCATAATGGCGCTCCTCCCACAGCAGACTCCCCTGACTAAAGGGTTTCTAGCTTCGTCCAACACCAACAGGTGGCTCTTAAGAAGGTGTGGAAAACAGACATTGGTCCCTTTCAGTTATTTTGAAGGGGGCACTACCTGAAGAATATACTTTTATGTATTACATCTTTTTCTCTATTTCAATGGTTCTGTTTTTTTATACATTGTTTTTATGTTTTTGCAAGTAAATATTTGTAACAAACAAATCATAACTTTTAATCTTAAATCATGCTGGTAAGCGCACCATTGTGTTGTACTTTTTATTTAAGAAGTAAATATATTTTATCCTTTTTTTTCAATCTGTGGCTGGAATCCTTTTTATTTGTTAGGACCTGTTCATATTGGGGTTTTTGTTGTTGTTGTTTTTTAATTCTAACATTATGTTGTTGGTTTTTTTTTTTGTCCATATTAACACATTACCAGTATAAATCAAAGAAGAAACTGAGAAACTTTAAATAGATGTAAAAACAGAAAAAAATGTATATTTATTGGAGTAAAGTTTGCTAAAATACTCTGGATGAGAAATTGTGTAAACTAACTGTAGCAAAACTGTTTTATTCTTTGTTCCTGGAACTATTTAATAACATGTTACAGAATGAATGTAGTGTTTTGTCTTTATTGCTCAATGAGATGTTACTAGTTCATATTTTTGTGTGGAGTCATATACCACAGTTGAGTTTATATGAGACATTGGACTGAATAGGTTTAAATTCAGGGTTGAAAAGTGTGTGACATTCAAAAGAATGAACATACCTTTTTATGATGACTGAAACCATCTTATCCCTCTTAGCTAATTTATAGCTAGCAACAATGCTAGGCTAAAAATGTCGTTCTGAACAGGTGTACACAAATCCAAATATAACATTTGAGTTAAAAAACAGAAGTATTTGATTATTTGCCCAAATGATGCAGTTTGGTAGCGACAGCCCTTAAAAACACAGGCTGATTGTCTGACTTTTTCAGACTGATATAAACTTACAAGTTAATAGGGGTCTGTTTCACAAAGTAGGTTTAATGAAAAGTCTGAGTCTGTTAACCCCCACAAAAAAACTTGAAACCCCTCATTTTGGGGTTAATGGACTCGGTTTTCATTAAACCCGCTTGGTCAGAATCAGCAGGTATGTGCCAGTTTATGGATGGAATATTTAGGGCGTGGCTAAAACCAGGATCTACCCATGGACTAAAACTCTGTGTTTCGGTAGTGACATGAAAAAAATGGGATGGCAGATTTTAGATAAAGTATTTAAACATTCAACCTGCTTTATCCTCACTACGGTCACTTGGAGCCTATCCCAGCTACTTATGGGCAAAAGTGGGTTTGACCCTGGACACAGTCACCACAGGACTGAACATATAGTGACTCACTCTCACACCTATGGACAATTTAGATTAACCAATCAGTGCATGTCTTTGGATGCTGGGAGGAAGATGACGTACCCAGTGGAACACATGCAAACTCCACACAGAAACGTCCCACCCCCACTGACTGGTGTTGGACCTTCTAGCTGAGACACAGGTACTAACCACTGCGCCACCATATCACCCATGAAATATTTGATTTTAAAAATACCCACACAAGCAATGTTGTCATTTCAACTTCCCCATAAAAGAAATTAAATGGGTGTATTTAAAAACAAAATTTAATAAAGTGGGAAGAATTGTTTGTCTTATTTTCACGCAATAGGAAGAGTACCATAAAGGATAATTTAATCTATTTAATTTTGTATTATCTCAATGTATAATAATACATTGAATTTATAAAGCACTTTACATCTGAACAATCTCAAAGTGCTACATAAAATAAATGAAAATATGGTTCAACAAAAGGCCATCTTTTAAACTTAACAGTCTGTGGTCAGGAACAGCAATATAGTGATAATTAGACCATAATATGGTATTTGTGCACATATAAAGTCTGAATGCCTAATTAGGGTTTTTTTTTATGTTTTTCATTGTGGGACTGCAATGTAAGTAAATGTAGTAGAATGCCTCATACTGTTTAGTAAACCACTAATAGTTAATTAAAACTGTCAATGATTGGCTGCATCCCAGAAACATGTGCTCATCTGCATGAAGCTCACACCTGCACACATGTAGTTAAAACATCCATCAGTGAAAGTCAGGCTTGTTCTTCAGTCTTTATTCCAAAGATGATCTGCTGCTGTGTTGTCTGTGAACCCAGGCTAAAAATAGCTGACAAACAGCAGAAAAATGAACAAAGCATTCAGACTAGGTGAGAATATTGTTCATCTGTAGCTACTGCAGAACAACAGTGATATGGAGTGTAAAAAAGTGACTATATTTGGCTGTATCTGTTATATATACATATATATTTATTCTATCCCTAGGGATGAAAGTGCGAAAAGATAGCAGTCAAAGTTGTCAAAAAAAGGTTCCACATACAGACTAATGCACTCTAATGTAAAATAAAAATAACAAGATAACTTGGAAATAATAACTACGTATTTTATTATTGAAAAATTCTGAGGAAAAAAATTTAAGTGGAAAAATTTACAATTACAATATTTACACAAAACTATCCTTTCACAATAAAATGCAAATACATACACAAATAACAACTATGAACAGCCTGAAATGGGTTTTTATATTTTTCCTGTTACTTTGCATTTAATAATAAGATGAGATGTAATATTGTAGAAATTGTTCTTATTTAAGTTCCAAAGTAACATAAATAAATAAACAAATATTCTGCCTGCCACAAATACAAATACGGAGGGGTTTTTCTTAAGTGTTGCACACCTCAAATCATGTTTTATATTTTACATTCTTCAAAATAGTAACATTTTGATTTTATTACTTCTTTGCATATTGTTGGCATTTTCTGGATGAGTTTCAGGAGGTCGACACCTGAAATGTTTTCCAACAGTCTTGAAGGACTTCCTGATACTGAGCACTAGTTGGCTATCTGTGGTCCACCTCACGTCATTTAGATGAGAAAGTGAGTCCAAACATTTGACTAGTAGTGTTATAAATAATAATTTGTGGAATAATATTGTTAAAATTTAAATTTCACAGGTTTATTTCTAGAGACCATTTGATGTACAAGACAATTCAAAGTGCTTTCCATAAAATATTAAAATCATTACAGCAGGGAACAAATAAAAAGTATAGGCATGAAAAAGAAAACAAACAAAAACATCAATATATAAAACGGATAAAGTTTAGATGAGTGCAAATTTTTTTAATGAAATAAATTTTTTTTTCAGGTTATTCACCTTTTTTTAAATAAAATGTATATATTTTCATAGCTTAATGTTTTTTCTGTACTAAAACAAAGGGAAAACTTAGAGTTGTCATTATTTATATGTTAGGCATCCTTTGCCTTTCTGTACTATTTGTACTCTAGGGTATAGAGTGGTATACGGAATATACTTATTTTTCACTCAGCATTAGGTATAACGTCTAAATCCACCTGATGTATATTGAAAATCGACCCTGCCATACTGAAAAAAAATAAATACAGAAATATAAAAAATTACTTCATATATGTATTTATGTAAATTCCATTTTTGTCCATATTTTTCCCTCTTTAATTTGTATTCCTGCATTTGTTTCCTATTTGCATTCCTTTATCTTTTTATCTATTTAGTTTCATCTGACTTGTTAATAATTTTATAATAGTGAGCAAGGTCAGTACATCTTTTGGTAATTGGATTTTTTTTCCCCAAAAAAACAAACTAGAGGTTAATTGATTTTCATTTTATAAACCCAATCTAATAATTCATTTAACTTTTACTTAATTTTAATTTTTGCTTGTAACAAAAAGGGTGACCTGTTTTTACACTGAAAATAAAAACACATTGAATTTCAATGTGTCCAAAATCTAATTTAAACCATCCACTTGTTTTTCTTTTGTTTCGGCATCTTCCAAATGCATACATAAAGAAAATCAAATTACAAAAAGATACAGGGATCGAGCAAATGCCACTGATAGATTTTTGGGTAAACTAAATACTCTACTTTTATACGCCACTGTCTGTTTCTAAAACGTAGTTCTTCTGGACTACTAAAAATGTCAAAATGGATAGTATACCCACTTTTCCAGGGCCCACTACACCACTAGTTTGGTTCCCCATTGACCGGACTCTCATGCTCCCTCTCTGTGTCTCCTCTATTGTTGTGCTGTTTTCATTCATCTGGCTCCTCACGCAGCCTGAACAAAGGGGCGTCAGGGTCGTTCTCTGATTGGCTGTCGTCCGGGGCTCGCGGCCCCGCTGCAGCTTCGCGAGCTCCGCCACAACAGATGGACCTCTCGCGCTTTCCTCCTCCTCCTAGTGCTGTCAGCAGCTCCTGGATGCACGCGCCCCGCCGGTTGTTGTTTCTAACGGCAGAAGAAACAACGGAGGCAGAGTTAGGCAGGAGTTCAACGCGAAGGAGCCCGTAGTCTGGAAGGAGGAAACGAGGAGAGACGGAGAGGAGAGCGTGAGCGTGGGAACCGGGAGAGGAGCCCCCCAAAAGTCGACAGGAACCAGACAGAAGCGGCGGAGAAAGCGAAGTAGGTTCATCACGATATGTGTGGGTTCGTGTAACGACGTGGAGGGTAGTTCAACACCGGGCTTATCTGGACCAAAAACAGGCGCTGACAATATATAATACACAACAGCTGCGTTTTATTTAATTTAACAGACATCTATTCACACCAAAAGAACCTGAAGCCCCATTTGTATCTTCTTCCCATGAACCATTTTCTGTTGGTTCAGTCTAAATCCCAACCAAAAATATGATGGAAGTCTTTGCAGTATCTTCTCGCTCTTGGTTTCTTCCAGGGAGTGTGTATATCTATGTATTAGTAAATCGGGTTACATAACAAAGCAAAAGATAGTTAACATTCTTCTCCACGCACATCAGCCTGGCACTGCTGGAGTAAAGGGTCCGCAGCCAAAAAGTGGGTAATGCTTTTGTTTTGGTGTCACATCTGAGTTTAAGCATTGGCCTAAAAAAAAAACCCATCAGGATTTTAGTCAAACCCAGGATATTTTTAATAAGCTGCAGGAAGAGTGCTATTTAAGTCTGAGTGATCCTGCGTTAGGGCTTGCAGCTCAGATGTTTTTGGTGTTGCTATGACAGTGGTGACAATAGTGAGGCTGAAGGCAGGGGTGAGGAGGAGAGGGGTTGTGCAGCTATTCATTCATCATCTCGGCTAAAGACACTGACACAGAAGGTTCAAAGGCACCAGGGCAGGAGGGTATAAAAAAAAAAAAAAGAAGTCAGTAACAGAGAGAGTAGGGCAGATGGGAAAGTCAGGAAGTTGTGGTAATAAGTTTTAACAGCTCTGGTGCTCTTTCCCACACAAAACACAGAAGAAAACTAAATGAGGAAAGCAGAAATACTCCACACAGATGGGGGATAATCAGAAAAAAATGGACATGTTATTAATAAGAGGAGTTATTGGTATATGAAACATTGAGCCAATAAGAAAACAAAGCATAAAAATTCAGAGAAAGAGGAGAAGATGCAGATGGAAGCTGATGTTGTAATAATGAGGCCCATGAGATTTCAGTCGATGAGCAACTATATTTGGACTTCTGTCCAGTAGAGAGAAGAAAACAGGACCAGTTCAGCTGTGGGTCAGTTTGTCGGCATTCATTTGTTGTTACTGGCTTTGAAATGACGCACAGTCTTCAGTCTGTTTGTATGGAAAGTTTCCACACACAGTTCTGGTTTTAATAACCAACATCTGTCACTGGTTGTTTTGGTAAAGCATCAGGGTAAATCATACAGTTTACTAGCTATGGATTTGATTAGGTCATTGAAATGGCTTTAAATGCTAATTACAGACATTGACAGGAGTCAAAGTAGAGCTGCTACAACCACTGTTTGTGTAAGTTGAAGGTTTGTTGAAATGGATGAATTGTTTGGTCTATGAATGTTCAAGGATTTCTCTTAGGCCAAAAGTGACATCTTGAAATAACTCGTATAATTTCATCTCAAGTGAGCCAGACCAGTAAAGTTATTGTAATATATTGCAAAGTTCTGCTACATATCGGAAGAAATTTGGTAGTCAAGCATCCTGAGGTGGATGACAGCAGGTACAGTATATTAGGAAGGGACTGCAAATGGTGACCAAAAAAAAGACAAATTTGTTCTCAAGTATTGAACACTTTAAATTTCAAATACCTGTAGCAACTTTGCAATTACAAATGTGTCTGATTGTCAGGCAGGAGTGAAAACAAATACACGTAACTATTACAGTCATCAAATCTCAACAAGTAAATTTTTAATGCAAAGATTTGTGGCAGGCTGAGAGAAGGGTTTTTGACAGGTTTGCATGACTGACTGAGTTTTGGTTTATTTAATGAAATATCCCTGACAGACGGCTCCACTGTAACTGTGGCCTCATCAACAAGACTAGGAAATAACTTTGCCACACACTGCTTCTCTTTACTCTTCTAAGAAAATCAGTAAACTAGTGCTTAGCACAACCTCATCTTGCATAACTAAGGGTCCTGTAGTCCTCCCTCTTTTGTCATAATGTGTTCAACTGTTTTACCAAAAGGTCAACATACCAACAGTGAAATAATAAACCATTATAGATAGACTGTATTGATTCCGAAGTGACCAGTTACTCTTGACACAAAGACCTTAACCGGAAGCTCAGAGGGGAGAGAGCCTTTTCTGTTTCTGCACTGAGCTTGTGGAATACACTGTCTTTGCGTGTCAGACAGACACCTACATTGTCCAATTTTAAAACTATTCTTAAACACATTTTTACTCCCCGGCCTTTGACTCTGTGACCCATTGATTTTAGTTATTTTATTATATGATCATTTTTATGTGTGTAGTTTTATTACTTTTTATTGTATATGTACTTTGTAGTTCTATTTTTAGATTTATTTTATTGCCTTGTCCTCCTTTCTCTGATTAGTCTTTTATCCCTTTGTTGTCTTGTCGTGTGCAGTGCTTTGTGTCAACTTTTATAAATAAAGATGGTATGGTATGGTAACTGGGAAATGGCTGAACCCAAGGGAGTTTAAGATTTACTGAAATGGTTTCACCCTAAATACTAACTTTACTTGGTTTGTGTGTCTGTGTGCATGTGCACCATATTTCTTCTTGGAAATAAAGACATCCACCCATTGAAACCTTCAAAAACAACAAAGCTAAAGGCCCTCGAAGACGTTTGCACAGTACTGTATATACCAGATAATAATTGGGTTTCTATTCACAGGTATTGCAAATTTGAGCAACTTTCTAGAAAATCTTAAAAAAAAATGCTAGTAGTGTGTTTCCATCCAACTATGTTTTGCTTATTTGACTTCGATGATTAAGAGGTTTTCGTTTGATGAATTAATGTTAATTTATCCAGTTTTTGGAATCCTCTAAGGTTTACTTACATCACATTTGGTAGTCTTAAAGTTAGCTCTGATCTTGCGACGTCCTGCACGACGGTGACATGGCCTTGACAGCAGGCAGCCCGTCTGTCTGGATCCAACCATTAATGAGTCTGCGATCAAAAGCAGCCCTGACCACGACCACAGTATTAAAGGCTAATGATTTCTATTGTGTAGGTCAACGGTGAGCATTGGAGCGCTTGACAGAGTCTAATATAGGTGCTGAAATATTGATAAACCTTGGCAGGAGGCCTGGGGCTGATTGGTGTTTAATATTTCATTGGCACGCAGCTGAAGACATTTGTTTCAGAGATTGGCAGATTAGTTGAGTTGAAAGTGATATCTGCTTTGTTTAAAGGATGCTGTTTGGCGTTATGTGTTTATGTGAGATGTGTAGATGGTTAAAGGTAATAAAAGAGAAGCCTGTTCAAGCGTATGTTTGTGAGTGCTTTCTGATTCATGTATGTTGGTTGAATTGAGGAAGTTCTCTGTCGTTTTAGGGGTAGTGTCAGCTTCCTGTGTGACTGACTGAATAAAGGAGGAAGCCGTTTCAAGGAAGGAGAGCACTTCCTTTTAAACGACCCATTCCCCCTTGTCTCTTTGCTGTCAAGTTGAAGACAAAAAGAGCTTGTGGGCTATATTGAATGACTGATACCTGGGTGACTGATACCTGCCAACATACACAGAGTTTACCTGTCACTTCTTCTGCATCTTTCTCATCTCCTTTCTGGACTTGAACAAGATCACAGTCTTAACCACGGTAGGTACGGTGACTTATGTACTGCATCACTTTGGTTAGTATGTTTATTCCTGGCCTTCACTTCACTTTTAGAAGTACTGATGGTATTTTTTAGTAAGTAAAAGTGTCTATACACCAACTTCAACTTTGTTTGTGCACACTGGTACTTTTCTTGTCATTTTTAGATTCACTGGGAGTGATGAAAATGTAATCACCTTTTACTTACTTTCACTTTTCAAGAGTATTTTCATTTTCTTCAGTTTTTCTATGTGTATTGTACTACATCTCAAATATATTCTTATTTGTGCTTATTGGTTGCTTGCTTGCTGAAGCTCAGTGCTATGACATGTTGAAAAAGTTGCCATGGTGCTTAATAACTTGTCCCTTGAAGGGTATTGTTTTTGGTTTGTCTGTTTGATTGTCAGCAACTGTATGCAAACATCACTGCGCCAATTCCCATGACATTTTTAAGAAAGGTGTGATGAGGTCTACAGTAGAATGAATCCTATTACATTTTGGTGAATGTATCTCAAAGATCAAGGTCACCAAAAATGTGTTTTCACAGTGATAAGAGATAGGGCCAATTAGGTAAAATATTTGTGAAGGGTGGGAGTTATGTCTGGCATGACTTATTATTTGTATATTATCAATATTTTCTGACAGAAGGTTTAAGGGTCGTCCCACAAGAACATGTGAATAAACAACAGCCATACAGCATAAAACCAAACGTTCTAAACTCCTAAAACTTTGTACATCCATTATTCATGTCCAGAAGTCATTTCAGGTCTACACTGATGTTACATTTGCACCTAAGTCTCTTTGGTAAAGAAAACCATCGTAGGTATTTTCAACTCATTTCAGTATTGCCATTTTCCTCAGGCAGAGATTAATGTTATGTTAAATTGGTAAATTTCTAATAATTCATTAATATCACTGCGATATTTATAAAAAAAAAAAGTGTTTTTCAAGTTACACTCATACATTAGCTGATGTCACAAAATGACATTGGTTAAGCAGTGAAGGGGTTTGAAAAGATTAACAGTATAAACTACACTAAACATAATTTAGTTGATTTTCATTAAAGTATTGTTGATTTGAAAATGAATTTGGTGGTATTCTTAAGTGTTGTAATTGAAATGAAACCTTATGTATCCCTAAATGTGCTGAAAAATGATCCGCCTTACTCTTTTATAAGGCATTTCCTGTTAAACCCCACTGCCATAAAGCTAAACAGACCTGTGTGTTTAACATTTTAAAGATACATGGTGTTCACAGGACGGCAACACTATAAACATGATGATGATCTTATATAATATAATGCATTGCAGTAGATTAACCCACTAAGAGTTATTATTGTTATGTTATATAATACCACTATTGCGAACCACTTTGCTTCACAATCACCACTTTTTGCTAATCTAACATGTTAATTCACACATTTTTATCAATCCATGTCAATAATTGATGTAAATATAACCATCTTTTCATGGTCATCAAATATGACCCATTTGGATGTTCACAGGCACCATAGTTACTGTGAAAACACCATCATCTTCAACATTGATTCACTACTAAAACCCATGGAGTTGGATCAATGACACTGGGTTCATGTTCAGTTAATGACAGTTTCAACTATTTATTCAGTGTGATCTGTTTTGATATAATAACCTTTGACTTTACTCTGAGTGGGTTTTTTTTTACATTTACATAATCAGTCAATTAAACATAAGAAATAATTTATAATAGGGGATAGGGGATGATAAAATTGAAATGAATGATGATAAATCACATAGGAAAGGTTAAATTGAGAGAAAAATTCATTTGAAAACTGTCACAAAAGTCACACCAGGTCCTTAATATTTAAATTGCAGATTAAGGTGCTGCACTTTGAATGTTTTCATTTAGTAACAGGCAAAGACAAAAATATTTTCCTCATTTGAATTACCACTGTTCAGGTTTTTACTTAGTGAGGTTTTTACTCATACTACAACATGTCCGACAGATTAAAAAAAAAGACAGTCCAGCCTTATTGTATGTGTTATGGCATGCATAAAAAATTACTTGTGGGTATATATATATATATATATATATATATATATATATATATATATATATATATATATATATATATTTTTTTTTTTTTTTTTTAATGCAAATTAGTTTTTACTTGTTGGTCAGACAGTGTGTTCTCTACACAAATTTAGTGTTGGTGCTGTCATTATCATCTTTCTTGGATAGATGTTTAGGCAGCTGAAGTAATGTGGCTCAGCTGGTGGCCCATGTGTCTTGCACCTGCTCACCTCCTTCCGGGGACACAAAGGCAAATATACAGACTTATTCAGCAAAGAGGGAAGGGAATCTCTTAGGATGGGTGGCATAGCGCCATTTAAAACAGCTGCGTGCGTGCGTGCGTGCGTGCGTGCGTGCGTGCGTGCGTGAGTGTGCACAGGCATGTGTTTAGCTGGTGTATGTCTTAAAGTGGGAGACATAATGACAGAGTTAAAGAGGAGAGACAGAATAAGACGTAGAGAACAGCTGTCCCACTCTCTCTCACATGCAATGTTTTCAGTTTACATGGAGATATGTTGGTAACTGAACAGATAAACATCAAATTATCTGACTATTGAGGGAATTAGTTGACAGGAAAGTAGATATGATCAGCTTCATTGTTTATTGTCTGGAGCGTTCCCTCCTCCTCCTCCTCCTCCTCCTCCTCCTCCTCCTCCTCCTCCTCCTTCCTCTTCTCCAGACTGCCCTGTGTGTCCCTGTCTGTGCCTTCTGGTCATGACGAGTCATGGGACTGAATCAGATGAACCAAAATGTTAACTCTGTGTGTTGTCTCTTTGTCTCTCAGCACCTCTCATGATAACTGAGAATGGATGACGGGGTTCAGATTGGAGAGAACAAATTCATCAGCAAGTAAGAGCTCAGTATGCCTTCACACTGACACATGTACATTTGAACAAGTATGCAGATCATTCTAAAGTACAGATCAGTGGGGCATAAATAAGTCCACAGATACCCAAAACCTACCCCTCTAATGAAAAGCAATAATGTGACGAATTCATGGCCTGATCCAACCAAGCAGCTCGTCCTCCTCCTCACTTATTTAATATTGCTGTCTCCAGGGCAACCGTCCTCTCACATCTGAAGACCTACAACCTCTACTATGAAGGACAGAATCTGCAGCTCAGGCACAGAGAGGTGGGTGATGAACTCTACCATACGGTCTGCTCTCTTGGTCTTTGTAGTCTTTTATGGGTCATAGCTGTCCATTTCTTTTCTTTCTATTATTATTTGGAAAGACATTTTACAACAGACAACTTAGAACACTGACATTTAACATATACATTTCCATACAAGTTCTCTTAAACAAAATCAAAACATAGAAAACTGTTCTCAAAGTAAGCCTTCCTTTTTTGTCATATTTTGTTAAACATGCCCTAAAATAAAAATTAAAAAAAGCCAAATTTTTCTCTTGTTTTCATTATTTTTACTATAAAACGCCACACAAGTTTCAGCTCCAGTACCAGTATTGTGTCATTTCCAGTTCAGTTAAATCTTTCCTCAGTGAGATGATGTGTATAATACATTTTGACCACATTTCCATAAATTGATCCTGTTTTACTTTTAATGAAAAGGACAGATTCTCCATTACACAGATTTCATAATTGCTTTGAACCATTCTTCATGTTGTTGTGCATCTGGTCGTAGTCACTACCTTGTCAGTGCTTTTTTCACTCCATTAAGTCATCTCGTCTCATCATCTGAACCCGCTTTATCCTCATACTAGGGTCGTGGGGGTCACTGGGGGCCTAATCCAGCTACAATGGGTGAAGGCGGGGTACACCGTGTATGAGTCTCCAGTTCATCTCAGGACTGAACATATATAGACAAACAATCTCTCTCACTTTTACACCTATGGACAATTTAGATTAACCAATTAACCTATCAGTGCATGTGTTTGGATGGTGGGAGGAAACTGGAGTACCTGGAGAAAACCCATGCAGAAAGGTCTGGTGTGGGAATCAAACCAGGGACCTTCTTGCTGTGAGGCAGGAGTGCCAACCACTGCACCACTGTGCTGCCCATTAAGTCGTATTGTAATTAAATATTTGTCGCTTTTAGTTTGAATATTCTGTGCCATGACTCCCATAGACATTGTTAAAGCATCAAATGAGATTTTGGTCTTAAATAGAGATTTCAAACATTTATGGATGATCTTTGAGAATGACTTGATTTTTGGACGTTCCCAAAATATGTGGTAGTGATGACCTATTGCTGATCTACACAACCTCCAAGTACCCACCCCTTGATGCTTTTTCGGAACAGGAGTGATAAAAAAACTTTTATTTTTTCACCTAAATTCCCTCCAAGTGTGGGAAAGCCTTGTATTCCATTGTAATTTACAAATATTGTCCCATTCTAGTGTAATAACTGTCCACTTCATTGATCACACGTCTGTCCTCCTAATAGGAAGAGGGGGAGCTGATTGTTGAGGGTTTGCTGAACATCTTCTGGGGCCTGAGACGTCCTATCAGGCTTCAGATGCAGGATGACCACGAGCGGATCCGACCACCCCCATCCTCAACATCCTGGCACTCGGGTTGCAATTTAGACAGTCAAGGGTAAGAGGTCCAGATGGATTGAGTTACAGCTCACTGACCGGAAACAGGGACATACACTCAGTCAGCTGAGACAAATTATAGATTATGGCTAGTTTGATGTGTAATGAACAGGTATAATGTTTCATAAATGACCGTCACTCATTTTTGTCTTTAATAATGTTCCTTGAATTTTCAGATTAAATCCATCAGAAAACAAAAATATTTAGAAAAACTTCCATTTGTTGATTTAGAATAAAAACCTCTTGGAAGTTGGACTTAAACAGTGGTGAAATGTTAGAGCCGAGTTTGTTTTGGGTCTCTTTTTTTTTTTTTATTCCACCCCCTAAAAGAGGAGAGAGATAATGTTTTGGGATTGGTTTTTGTCTGTCTGTATGTTTGTTTGTTTGTTTGTTTGTTAATCATTGTGTGTGTGTGTGTGTGTGTGTCCGTGTCTGCAGGGACATATACTGTAACTCAATGAATACTTGAGATATCACCATGAAATTACATGGGCATATACATATAGCTAATGCACATCAGATGCAATGATCCATTTGAGGAAAGGTCAAAGGTCAAGGTCACAATTAACTAAAGGGTCAGGTCAAAATCACATTATTGGTTATAACTCAAGAACCGAGGGTCACATAACTTTCAGATTGATACCAAATGACGTGGAATGAAGATTTCTACAATTCCAATAATTTGTGTTATCACCTATGATCAATAGTTTTTCAGATCTCTGGACAGTTAAGGGTTGTAAATTTTCAAAATTAACTTTTGTAACACGGTTTGTGTGTCAAACACACATATCACAGTATAACTTAATCAATACTGGATATATTGCCATAATATTACATGCACTGATGTATATATACATATAACGAAATTATCAATATTCCCAAAGGTCAAGGTCGCATTTAGCAGAAAGGTCAAAATCACATTATTGCTCTAATTCAAGAACAGGTTGTCATAGAAACTTAGATTGGCACAAAATAGGGACGAGATTAGGCATTCTCTGAATACTTGTTTATTTTGTCTGTTTGTCAGCAACTTCACACAAAAACTACTGGACCAATTTATATGAAATTTTCAGAAAAAGTGCGAGGTCGTCTAGAATAGGTCCCATAAAATTTTGGTGAATGTAGGTCAATGGTCACAGTCACCAAAAATGTGTTTTTGCAATGATAAAAGATAGGGCAAATCAGGTAAAAGGTGTGTGAGGGGGGCAGGGTTTATTGTACCTGCCTGCTTGTTTTTTTTTTTTTTATTTAACCTCAGATCAGTTTGTCAGTGGACTTTTCTGCTGTATGATCACATTCACCACACAGCTCTAAACATCATCTGACTCTGACCAGGGTGGAGTTGTTATTTTTGTCTATTGTTATGTCTATTAAAACACTGATAAAGTATATTATTTCTTAGTTTCAGCCTGCTGTCTTTATAACGATGAGTGGAGATGATTAGAATAATTATTTAGAATAACTGATATGTTTGTCTAATCATTGTGATATGTATGATCGTAAGGACAGCATTTTTCTAGCCATTATTCTATACCAGGTTGTGTGTTTCTCAGTGGAAACAATTAATTGTAATCATGCACATAATACCTTCACTTTATGTATCCTCCTAAGACCCAGGAAAGTAAAAGTTTTGCATCTTTTACATTGAATAATTGCCTTGATCAGAATCAGCATGATTCAAGTTTCTTCACATTAATGTTTTGTATTTTATTATTTTATGGCATGTCCCCAACAGAGGACAAACATGCATTGATGGGTCTCAATAGATTATGAATGTAGACAGTCATGGATTTGAACTACAAATGAAATATTATAATATTTAGTAATATTATTAACATATTTAACATTTAATGCTAATAGTATATATTTCCTTGCTAAACATACTGTAAAGTTGGGCAAATGTAACATTATTGTATTTGTATGTAATTCATATAAACATATTACACAAGGTTGGTATATAAAATCTGAACAAAGTGGTGTATGTTATTAGAAATGAAAGATATAAGAAAACGGACACAATACTGAAAATAAAAGAACAGGATAACAAACAACACCACCACTATCATCATTGGTCAGATGATGTAGAGTATGTATTCTATGTATGTATTCTATATATATATATATATATATATATATATATATATATATATATATATATATATATATATATATATATATATATGCTTACTGAATAATCCTAAGGAATAAACCCCACTTGTCACATGTTTAAACTCTTCAGCACAGATCTTTGTCTGGAGTTGACAAACTCTGCTTCTAGTAAACTAACATGGGATGAACCTGTGGTTTTGTGTTCTGAATTAATTTATCTTTATCCTTGTTTCTTCATCCAGATAATTCATGTGAAGCATGTCTCAGCTATAAGGGGTTCTCATGTACGGCTCTATCACATTCATTCTATTCCTCTCTGACCTGATGGACATCAATATATAATTGAGACTTTTTGAGTTCCCTTTATAGGGTAACATAGTTGAAAGGTATAGATGATTCTAAATATCATATATACAAACATACATAAGTGTGAGAGAAACACAGACTTTGACTCACACATACTTTACCAGTGGTTCTCAAATCTGGTCCTTGTGGGCCAGTGTCCTGCAAGTTGTAGATATATCCCTTTTTTTAAATAAAATATAAAATAAAATATTTTTTTATTTAAAAATTACACAACTGAAAATATATATATATATTTTTAAATTAAAAAGAAAATAATATAATAAAAATATCTCTCTTCCATCACACCTGGAAGCCATTACATCATTATTAGGTTTCTGAAGAGCTGATCAATAATTGAACTAGGTGTGATATAAACATGCAGGACACTGGGCCATGAGGACCACGTTTAGAACCACTGCTTTATACTAAATACAGAACATACCCTGGAGTCTGTCCAGTGTTTTCTACAGGAGTAAATGACATCATGTGGAGCAGGTCATGTGATTTGGAATTAACCCACTTCCTTCAGAGTTGTTTTTGTCATGGGTAATTTAATTTAAAGTTATTTATCGGACACAGATGCAATTTGTTATTTTCCATACAAAATTTGATATATTGCCAAAAAACATATCTGTCATGATTATCTCAACTCAATAAAAGGTATCCAATCAAAACCATTTTTGGGTGAGCTCATTTTATTATTGTAGTTGACATTTTATACCTAGTCATTTATTATTTACTAATAATTTATTATTAAATGATTGTTTCCAGAATTAAATGATTATGGAATTTTTAAAGACATATATATATATATATATATATTTTTTTTTTTTTTTTTTTAACTTTTAATAAAGATGTATGCAAGATATATCTCATGGACTTCAAATGTCCATCAATTATACATTGACCCACTGTCTTTGGCACATCCACCAACAGCACAGAGGGTCAGCAGACGGCACAGCAGAGCCCGCCCACAGTGGAAGTGACGCCACCACCTCCTAGCCAACAAGAGGACAACAGTATCACAGAAGACCAGACTGACGGTAAGTGGATGGACAGTGGAGTTATCTACAAGAAGTAACTGCTGGGAAGTGTTGGGACGATTAGTCACAGTGTTTGTGGATTATATCTGAATTATTTACAAAGGAGTCATTGTTGAAAATATCAGATTTGTAAAACATAAATCTTTCTTGCTTGAAAATCAATGCAAAAGTTTGTATTGACATGTGCAGCCTTGTCATTTTCAGTCAATGTGTGTGATCTGCTTCAGTAACCTGTAGTGCCGCCCATTGTGCTGTTCCCTGGTTGGCGATTATTCAGCGTTATCTTACCTCATGCCAAAACCAAAAACATCTAATTAATTGATGTCAATAAAAACAAAGTGGATTACCAGGTTTAAACAATGGCTGAGCCAAATCAGTAATTACCTCTGATCTGCTTTGAGCGTATCATCACTGCTGAAGATCACAGGAAAGACTGGAGATGATAAAGGCTCATTCTGAACTAGTGTGTTTTTACTCACCTTTAAAGTCATAAGGATTACAGGATACATTGTGTTAGCACTTGTTATTTTTGTTTTATATATATGTATATATATATATATATTGTCCGACCAATTACTCAGATTCTTTTTCAATTTAACACATGTTATTTCATTGTACCTTTCTCTCAACTTTTGGATTTTTTTTAACCAATTTTTGAGAATTTTTTGTAAAGATTGAAGGTTAATAAAATGAATCCCTGTGTAGGTAGGGTATTGCTGAGCAGGAACTATTTATTAGTAAGCTCCCCACACTTTTTCACTTGAATTCAATATTAGAAATATCTGTTTTTGAACAGTACTCGTGTAGACTTTTGTTAGTGTAGTGTAATGGAAATTGGACTGTACTTGTATAGCATTTTTCCACTTTTTAAGAAGCTCAAAGTGCTTTACACAGGCCTCACATTCACGCTCATACACCAGTAGGTGGCTGCTGCCAGACCTACTGGGAGCAATTTAGGGTTTAGTGTCTTGCCCAAGCCCACTGATTCTTCAGTCATAGCAAGACCTGTTTCACCAAATGAGCTACAGCCACCCCACAGCAGCCAGTATAATATGTAGTTCTATCCATAGCACTGTGTGCAGTGGCAGATCCAGAAAAAAATGGAAGGGGGGAGGCAGTAGGTAAATCCACCATTGGAATGTCCTTAGTTATAAGAGATATCAATTTTTTGTTTGAACTCTGAATTAAAGGCACATGTGTGGACTCATGCAGGGCAACCCAGGAGACATAATGATGACCTCAGGTTAAATTATTTTCTAAGGTGGAACTGTTTGACACCCAGTGATAATGAATGTGACTCTACAAGCATCAGTACTGTTCTGGAATGATACAGAAATCCAGTCAGCCTTATGCAATGATGTCATTGTTGCCCTCTAGTGCATTATTGGAAGAGGCAATCAGGGGTCAGACACAACTTTGTACATATTTGTGATTAGTGCCCATGTGGGGTGTGAGAGGTGATTAGTTCTGTGATTATTGGGTCCAACCTTTACCCTTATGTGTATCTACTGAACTGACCTTTTATCTCCACCAGCCCAGAGTATATTCTGTCAGATGGAGGAGAAATAGGATTTAGAAATGGGGGAAATGCTAAGTTTCTTTCAGTTGTTTTTAGCCCTCAGCCAAAATGTCTCTTTGTCTGTCTGCCTGTCCTTCTCTCTGTTTGTCCATTTGCCTGTCTATCTGCCTGTCTGTCTGTTCATTCATTAACATAATGCCATTATCTGTAGAACACATTCAGATATATGTACCACATTTTCCCTGCGGATGAATCTTGAGCAGTAGAATATTGAACATAGGTGACCTTTGACCTCCTGTTTCCAGGTTCAATGACCTTGTGCCTGTACAGTTCTAATACTGGATGGAATACATTTTACACAAGACAATCTAATCTACATTATATGGCAGGAACTGTAACAGAATTTGACCCTGTATTTGGCCTAAGGGGAAAAGTGCACAGCAGATTAGGTTTACTATTAGATCTTGCACATACTGTTGAGGCACAACCTTTCTCTTTAACATGAATCAAAAATAAAAATGATGTTTGTTGTTTGGACAGAGGACAGTGACAGCAGCTCTCAGCTCCTCAGGACAAAGAGCGATGCTGGGGTTTTGAGGCGGTGCCAGCGACGCTCACCAAGTGACCAGAGGAAGATCAGACGACACCGCTTCTCCATCAATGGACACTTCTACAACCATAAGGTAACCCCACCCTCATATGTATGTGCAAACAGCTCAGACGGTTTTACCAGTGTTTCATGTGTAATTTGACAGAGAATATGTGCATTCAGTGTGTGGTTATTTTTACAAAGGTTTGGACTCTTGTAGTGTTTTTTTGCACGTTTATGGATGACTTTGGGGTTTCAGCTGTGCTCTGCAAGAAAATGTAGAGTTTCAGTTTTTATATGTATATATATATATAGCATTGGAAAAAAAAGGTTTCAGACACCCTAAAAAATCTGAAATATTATCATGAAATATTTTGTAGAAAAACCTTTTTTGAATTTCAAAAACATGTGGCTGCATCACAAACAAATACAAATCATTTTTGTGTTTATTGGTAATAACTAAATTCCACCAAGAACACACCATCAAAACGTCTCCTGAGAATTTTAGCAAAATCCTTCCACAATTTTGTTATTCATTTTGCTAACCGCCAAACAAACCCAGATGAAAATATGACCTCTTTTGTGGAGGAAATTAACATTTTGTTATTCTTTATCTATGAAACAGAGCACGCGGGAACACAGTTCAATGTCTTTAGAGTAATTCTTATTGCAATGTTTCACAAATGCATTGGGTGTGCGAAAACCTTTTTCCATCACTGTATGTGTGTGTGTCATATCAGTTTTGGACTTTTCCATTGCCTTATTACTAAAATGTCAAAAAAAACGACAAAATCTGCTGTAGACCAAGAAATCCACTGTGGACCAACTGCATGTGTTCCTTTGTTTAGATTTGATGGTCTCGATACTGACTTCATGCTTAAGTCTCTAAAACTTTGGGATAGCTCTGCAGTTACTTCACATTAACACTGACTCATTCTTGTCTATATATCTACTCATAAATACATGCACAAGACGTTCTGTTGAGACCTAAGTGTGTGGATTGTGTGTGTGAATCTGGCAGACGGCGGTTTTCACTCCAGCTTATGGCTCCGTTACTAACGTTCGGATCAACAGCTGCATGACCACACCTCAGGTTCTCCGAGTTCTGCTCAACAAATTTAAGATCGAAAACAGCCCTGATGACTTTGCACTCTACCTCGTCCACACCAGTGGAGGTGAGTCTTCAACCTGTGTCTTTCCACTTTGTCTTTATTACTTATTGTTATGATGTGATGCACATGTGGCTATGACACTGTTGCAGAGCGCATGAAGCTGAAGCGCAGTGACTACCCTCTGGTACTTCGAGTCATGCAGGGTCCATGTGAGCAGGTCTGCAAGGTTTTCCTCATGGAAGCCGACTTGGGCGAAGAAGTCACGTATGATGTAGGTCACTGCATTGAGCTTCTCATCGACCGTATGCCACCAGTCCTAATGCTTTGCCACTCCTTCCCACCAGGTGGCGCAGTACATCAAATTTGAGATGCCTGTTCTCCAGAGTTTTATTACAAAGCTGAAAGAAGAAGAGGACCGAGAGGTGCTGAAGCTTAGGAGAAGGTATGGTAACATTTTATAATCATCATATTATTATTTAAAGTATGAGATGGAAGGGAACACTAATAGAACAGCAGTGGCTGCTCCATCATGATCAGAAAGTCCACAGAAGGAGGAATCCTCTTCCGGTTTAGCATACTGTAGTTTGTCCATTCCTGTCAGGTTTTCACATCACACAGAAATACATCTTTTCAAATCCTGAAACACCTTTAACTATTTTCATCTATGGCTTTATGGTTAAAAATGTCAGCTCTCTGTCATTTATGTTGTTGACTGCCAGTTAGACAGGCTTTTACTCAAAAATCACTCTGTTTTGTAGTAAATAGTTGTAGTAGTAGTAATAATAATAATGGATTAGATTTCTATTGTTTTTCAAGGCACCCAAAGCACTTTATATTATTGATCTATTATTCATTTGCTCTCACATTCTCTCTCTGGTGGTGGTAAACTACATCTGTATCTACAGCTGCCCTGGGGCAGGCTGATGGAAGTATGGCTTCTAGTTTGCATTAAACGGCCCCTCCCACCACCGCACATTCATACGCATCCACACACCAGTGTGAATAAAGGTAAAGTGTCTAATCAAGGACACAGTGGGATTCAAACTGCCAAACCTTCAATTATTCGACAACCTGCTGAGCCATGGCCATCATGGCCATGGTTGCACATAGATTAATTATTTTATTCCACCAAGTTAGAGTAATGTGCTTCAAAAAATGTGTATTTTGAAGTGTCATATTAGAAAAGGTTTGAGAAAATTTGGAAATCTGGGGAAAAACCGTTTTTCACTCACTTGAGGTAGTTTTTTTTTTTAGATTTTTGAAATAATGGACATAAGAAAGATGGGAGCAGCTGTAGTAAACTAGAGCACTCTGAGAACGCAGACCTCCGCGAAGCAGAGCAAGTCTGTAAAGGTCGTAATTTTTGCAAATATACCATTCGCTTGACTTCATATGATGTCATCGAGTCTGTCAGTGTTATCTCATCTGGTGTCCAAAGGTAAGACGAAGTGAATACATGTCATACTATCTTGTCTGGATTCTGAGATATCAACAATTTTGTGTTTTAACTGTTGACCTTCACTGTGACCTTGACCTTTGACCTTTCTAACTCAAAATGTAATAATTTCTTCCTTGATGCATTATCAATCATCTCTGAAAGGTTCATCAAAATCCGCCCATATGTTTTTGAGTTATCTTGCTGAAAAACAAACAAACGTACGGCAAAACAAAACCTCCTTCGCGGATGTCATAAAATCTGACAAGGTGGCTGTCTTCAAAAACATATGAAAACATCCAAAAGTAGTACTCCACTGTATAAAGTCTAATTGAGTGTGTACTCCACTGTATAAAGTCTATTTAAGGGGTACTCTATTGTAAAAAAGTTGTAGAACCACTGCATTTATGGGACAAATGGAACTGAAATGAGCTGAATGCATGTTTCCACCCTCCTTCCTGCAGGTATAATTACCTGCGGTGTATCATTGAGAAGCAGCTCCGTTGTCTTCCTGAAGGAGCCACATGTATGTGACTGACAGAAGATGAGCGTCGTCTGCAGAGAAGCCGGCAGGCGCTCCACAGTCCAGCCTTGGACTCGCACAACTCTGCAAACACGCGCTGGAAACAGGCGGACACACGCCATCAGGTGGTTAAAGTGTGTGAGCTGATGATCCCAGTCTGACATCTCCACGGTTCACTCACTCATTAGATCAAATCATGTGTCTGTTTGGAGTTTTGGTTTGTTTGTTTTAGTGCCAGCAGTCCACGCTCACCCAGACAAACATTCCTTTTAACCTCGCTAATCCTACCTATGGTGCAGCGCAGTAAACCCAGCCAAAAACATCCTCATTTTACACCTTCCACGTGACAAACTGAAATCATTTGAAAAGCACAAACAGGACGGTTTTAGTGAAGTGCCTGTCCAGGTTTCAAAAACAATCTGTGATCTGATTTAAGTGTTGCCACAGTGATTTTATCTTGAACTCCTGGTCCCCATAATGCACCAGTTTATCCTTTTATGGTGCATGTAAGGTTTCAGATTGAGATTCAGAGGAGTTCAGTGCAGGGATTAGCAGAGGAGGACGCATGAACTGCTAATCTGTTTATGTTGGTCATGTTTAGTCTGATGGAGGCCACTGTCTGCAGCTCATGTGCCTGCGTCCAGACACTAGGTGGAAATGGGAAGGACACACTGAAGGTCCACAGAGAAGACTGAGGGAGGAGTGTTAAGAGCCACACTGACAGCGACACTGCAAGGTCAAAGGTCAGATTATAAGAAAGAGGAGGAGAGTCATCATTTTGTGAGAGGGTGAGGTGACAATAGGAAAATAAACCTGTGGTTTTTTTCTTTATTTTCTCCATTTACATTCGTATAATGGATGTAATTTCACACATATGTAGCAGCAAAACCATTGGTTCAATTCAAACGAAACTGACTTTATAGATTAGTTACCAGGGACCCTGAAGGCATCTCATGACATTTTGGGAAGAGTAATGTTTTCTTGACTTTTCTTGTTAATAAGTTTTTCGAGGATGAGCTGGGAATGTTTGTGGAAAATAGTCAGACTGTAGGAGAAAGTTGATTACACAAGAAATGTAATGTTTTACTGTTTGGAAGAAAATCACAATATTACAAGAATAAAGTTTCAATGCTTTGTAACTTATTTTTTCTAGATATAAATAATGAATTGGGTAACATGATGAAATATTTAGCCTTTCCTGACTTTTCTGAAAATGGCATCTTTTACTGTAATACCCCCTTTTTCTCACACTTATTCAATTATTTTTTTCTTATTCTAATTTTAGCTCTTGTTCTTAGACTTTGTCATATTTTCAGTATTTCTCAAATATTTTTTGTCCTGTAATATTTTGACTTATTTATTTGAAATGGTACTTTTTCTTCCTAAAGTTACCTTTTTCCTGTTATAGTTTTTTTTCTTCCCATTTCTTATTTTCACTAAATATTTTTCTTGTAATGATTTGACCTCATTAAAAAATACCTTTTTTTCTGGTAATCTTGTAATATTCTTCATTCACATTTTCTTAGACACATTATTTTCTCTCAATTTTACATCTTCCATGGTTTTTCTTCTGTAATTACAACTTTATTCTCATAATATTAACCTTAAAACTCCTACTTTTTATCATTCAGTGTGGCCCTAACACTCCTCTTTGCTTTATGGAAGAAAACAAAATAATACGTTTAGATATTGAAGCACAATTGGAACCAAAAAGCTGGACTGTAGCATCTGAAGGGAACGGCTCTGACAGGAAATGAGAAAAACCTGGGACTGAATATTTGCGTCCTTATGATTTTCTTCCACATGTGCCGCCTGGTGCATCAGTGTGCTCCTGCCTGTCCTCCTCTTCACTGTCCTCCTTCATGTCTGTTGAAACGTCCACAGACTGACTGTGTGCATGATGGTGTTTTCAGTGACTGTGTAGATTTGCCTGCTTTTGTATCATTTCTTTAAAGTAATGAATGAGGTTTTGGCTGTTTTTGGTGCCATGAATGTTATTTAATAAACAGATGTATCTTGGTAAAAGAGCACATTCAAAGCCTACATTTTGTCTTTATTCGTACTACTACCCCTGGAAAGGTGTGAGGTGGTCCTGAATAGAGCCCATTACATTTTTATGAATATAGGTCAAAGGTCACCAAAAATATTTTTTCTTCATTATCAGAAACATGAATGTCAGTTTCATTCTCTCACTATCTCTTCTTTCTTTCATTCTCTCACTGTTCATGTCCATTGACATCAGAACCTTGAAGGACAAATTTGAAGACTCTAGGTCAAAAGTCACAATAAAGGTCCAAATTGAATTTTGGATATAACTTTTGAATTCTTCATCTTAGAGACTTCCAATGAGCACCACCTGGTCTTTCAGTTCTGTATTTTGTGTGTATAGATTTTGACCAATTGTTGACCCAAAAGGTTGAAGGTCAGTCAGTCCATACCTAAAATAAATTGCAGTACAAAAACAATAGAGGCTTACTATTATTGACAGATCGAAAACTTGCCACGGGCATCAAAATGGTGCAATGACCTTTGACCTTAAAAGGTCACATACATTTAAATGGTCACAACTCCAAAAAGAGTAGTTATACATACTTAGTTACTACTGTTGACAGATGGGAAACTACATGTAGGCTCCAAAATGGCATCATGACCTTTGACCTTTAGGAACCTTAACCGACAATGACTCAGTCACCAGTGACACTAACCATCTACTGATATAAAATGTTTAATACCTGTTGATCAATTCATCCTGTCAACACAAGTAAATAATTTGGGTAAAATACAGTTTGTCATCAGATGTGACTCATTAAGACCGTTTAACACTGTCTTCTACAACAGTGGTCCCCAACCCCTGAGCCGTGGACCGGTCCGTGGATCAATTGGTACCGGGCCGCCTGTCGCCTAATAACTAATTAATTAATTATTTCTCTTGTATTTATTATCTGAGTCTGAAGAATCTTTTATTTTGAAAAATGACCGGATTGTCTCTGTTACATCTCTGTCACTTGAATGGTTAAAATGTAACCCACATGTTAGCAAAATAAGTAAAAAAAAACCAGATGTGTTTGGAAAGTTTCTTTTCTAAGAGGAAAACGTACACTGAAGAGACAGAAGAAGAGCCTCCAATGTCCAACAAAAGGAAAGCTTTTAACAGACAATACCAGGAGTGTGTCATTTTTGGTGACCGATATCCAATATAAACAATCTACATAACCCCCACCACCACCACCTCCCACCCCCGGTCTGTGGTAAAATGGTCAACGTTGACCAGTCCGCGGTAATAAAAAGGTTGGGGACCACTGTTCTACAACACTGATTCACCAGTAAAACCAATATATTACTTATATTTTATGACAGAAGCGATGTGGTAAAAATGATCTTACTCTTTGAGTCTCTGATTGTCTTTTGATTAATTTTAATATAAAAAATATACAGTTTTACAATTAGTTCAAATCAGTCTTACAGAAAGTTAAACAGTTTGTTTTTGTTCAAAGTTTACATTAAGTTTGCAATCACGTTACAACAGTTTTAAGTTTAAATTGTCTTTTTTCTGAGTGCATGCTGCCTGGGAGGTCACGTGGCACTGATGACACCTCCACTCACACACACATCAGGTGACAAAGAAGATTCTGTGCGGACTTTCCATGGCCACCGCCCCTCTGTTGGAAGTCCTGCTGCACCTCTGTATGCAAATGCTTCGCTCTGAAACCAAGACAATTTAACATTAAAAAATAAAACATTACTTTATATCTCTGGTTCTATTTTAATTTTCCTACACACCGTGGAGTCGGATCAATGACAGTGAATGGAGACATGTTTTTACATTCAGTTGGCTATATCTTTGCTGAAAAAGTAACTTTTTCTTAATTTTCACCCATTTTCATTTGGTTAACTTTGACTTTACTCTGAGTTTTCATGAATATCTACATGATCTGAATTGAATATAGGATAATACATGCTAGTGCAAAAAAAATGACAATATAGAGCATCATATTTTTAAAAGAAAATGGTGATAAATCAGTTAAGAATGGTAAAAATAGAGAAAAATGCATTTAGGAGCTGTCACGGAAGTAACACTGGGTCTTTATGGGTTAAAAGGTCAAACCCATAGTCTCACATTTTGAGAGGTTATGTCCATTAAGAGCTAAAACGTTTGTAACGGGCAGGATTTATTGTGCCTCCCACCACTTGTTTATTTTTTTTAATTTGCACATTATAAATAGCAAAGAAAATAAGAAACAATGCAATTGACAATTAACATCATTGTGCAGAAGAAAATGAAAGCTAAAAAAGATTAATGTGAATATATCTTCCCGATACAATACAAACTGAAAAAATAATCTAAAGTAAAATTAAAAATGAAAGTCCATTTACAAATCATGAAATGCAAATCATATGATATACATATGTGTGTGTATATATATATATATATATATATATATATATATATATATATATATATATATATATATATATTTCCTTTAATTAAAGCCCTTTTTAAATAGAAGATGTTGAGTGAAGTTCAAAGATGCGGTCCACATTATTTCAGAGAAAACTGATTGACAGAAGTTCAACTAAAATGGACTTGATAAGATATTTGTGAATAACAGAAGACAATATAAAGGAGTTCTGGAAAACTTTAGGAAGGAAACAAGTGATTATATTTGCTTTGGTAAATATTCACAGCAAAAACTGAAACAAGTTTGAAGGTTTTGAAACACAGATGAGTCCAGTCTCCTAGAAAAACTGATCATTCTTAAAAATGTATTTTGAATTGAGGTAAGTGAGACGGGTTAGCATCAAAACAGGGTTGTACTAAATAATGTAGGATAAATGAAGCAATAAAAACAAAAAAAAACAAGAAACAGAAATAATTTTTCAATGAACAGAATCTGCTCCAAATGCTCAATTGTACACCGAAGAATTTAGTTTGATAAATCAGACTTATTTCAAAGTTATCTACAGTTGTATGACAAAGTTTGTACATCCTTCTGAAGTTGCATAATTATTAACTCTGTCTTCCTAGAAAGTGATCACAGTGGGATGTCATTCATTTTCCTATAAAAGCCAAACACTGGGTTGTTTTCCAGACACATATTTTAAGTGTAGAAATATTCATTTGTATGAAATGAAATCAAATGTAAAAAAAAAATAGGCTGTGCAAAAATGTGGGCACCATTGTCATTTTGTTGCTTTGAATATTTGTAACTAATTAACCCTCCTGTTAAGTTCATTTGTCAGGAACAGCAATGGTGTTCCTGGGTCAGTTTGACTTGGTGCATGTTTAATTATCCAAAAGATCTGCAAAAAAACGCAACAACAACAACTGTTAACATGTCATTACTAATTTGATTACTTTGGAATTAGTCATTTACAAAAATGCTTTTGTACATCCTTACAAAAGTTACAAAAGCATTGTAAATCCTTTTTTACAATGCTTTTGTATTGGAAAAAATTATTTACAATACAAAAAAAGCTTGTATTGTAAATGCAAGCATTTTTGCATGTACAAAAATGCAATGCGTTGAAAACTTTCACTCATGTGTGTCTTTCATTCAATAGGTCGGGGCAGGCCAGCACTCATGGAAGTAAAAGTTAAACCTTTTGGAGGTGGGGGGTTATCTGCCTTGGTGGAGTCTGCACTCTCTGAGTACTCTTCTAGTTTGATTGGTCAAAATGAATTTCTGGACACAAACAACCAATGATTTATAAATAAAAATAATGACAATTGCCAAGGGTGTTCACATTTTTTTTATACATCTGTATGTACATTTTGTTTTGTTATAGACCTACTTGTTATTTTTGTTAATAAATAAAATAAATTGTTTTTTCGGGTATTGAGACAGAGTTTATTCATCTGAAATCATCTAGAAACAAATGGTAACTCTTCATTTGTTTCTTTAATCAATATTTTAACACATTGCCATTGAGTGAATTTGCTTAACCCTTGTTGGTCACACTACAAAAATCATAATAAAAATGTTTTGTTTTTTTGCTTTTTCCACCTCAGGTACTATTATAACATAAAACATAGATGTGTTTTTTACCGAGCCTACATTTAACTAACGTATTAAAACTCAAACAGTACTCCTTCACCAATCTTACCAACATAATTTGTGAGTTGGTTCAAATTAGATGTATTAACTCTTTGTGTTTGTAGCATTAGCATTAGCATTAGCATTTCTTGACCCTTTACTATCATCTCTACTGTTTGGTTCAGCAGCATGTTTTTAAAACATGATTACATGAATGCCAAAGTATTTATGAAACATGATGAGGATTATTTATGTAAAATAGACTCTGTAAAAATTAATACAAATTTAAAAAATCAAATTTACCTGCAATTTTGTGTCAAAGAAAAGATCATAGCAGAGGTGTTGGTTATGATCTTCTTCCTTGGTGGTGTACTACCATGAGTTGAATATATTATTGACAGTGCCACCCAGTGGTGTTTTTGTGCATTACATGCTTCTTACAAAAGGGGGGAGACTGACCAAGAAGTTTGGTGTTAAAGGACTTATATTTACATTAGATATCAGGGTTCAGAGTTACCTCTACCAAACGGTTGAGCTGACCAACAATGGGTTAAATACCTGAAGAGCACCTCTTCAAATTAAAACCCCAGCTGTTGTTCAACCATGTGGAGTACAGATAAAAGCATGGACTTTTTGTAAAGTTAACACCCTGTACTTTGGACTAAATCACTTTATTTGACAGAAAGCTGTAGACTTAGAAACATGAATTCATTTAGATTATTTCCATCTCCTCTTAATTGTTTTGTGAAAACCAGGATATATTTGTCTGCATTTGGTAGGTATGGACTGAAACACACCATTTACCAACAGACCAATGTCTGTGCACTTGACAATTGTATTTGTAAAAATGTCAGTTTTACAGCATTTTTTCCATAGTTATGTTTACATGTTTTACAGTGTGTGTGTGTGTGTGTGTGTGTGTGTGTGTGTGTGTATGCGCTGTTGTTGCTGTTGCACTTCAAAATGGTTTATACCACCGGTGTCAAACATGTGGCCTGGGGACCAAATCCAGCCTGCCAAAGGGTCCAGTTTGACCCTTGGGATTAATTTGTGAAATAAAAAAATTGCACTAAGATATTTATGAGCCTTTTACTTCAGGTTCCACATTCAGACCTATTTAATCTCAACTGGGTCAGATCAGTACAATTCTATCATAATAACATATAAATAATGACAACTGCAACTTTTTTTTTTATCTGTCCAAGTGTAAATATTTTCCTGTATTTACACTAAACCAAAGTATAATTTCACAAAAAAAAGAATAACCTGAACAAATATGAACAACCTGAAATATCTTAAGAGACGTACGTGCAATGTTAACAATATCCTGCCTGATATTAAATGTTTTATGTATTTGTAGACTCACAGTCATCTGTATGTTCTAATGTAAATGTGGAAAGTGAGCCAGAATATTGTTCAAATTACACAGATTTGTATATTGTTCTCATGTTATTCACATTGTTTGAAAGATTTTTTTCACATTTAATTTAACTTTTTTCACTCTAAAAATAGAGGAAAGTTTGGAACTAACATTATTTCTATATTATTATGTTATTATTTTACTGGTTTGGCCCACTTCGGATCAGATTTGGTTTCATGTGCCCCCTGAACTAAAATGAGTTTGAAATACCTGGTTTGTATTTTTGGAAAGATTAGATGGTTCACTTTAGTTTGATGTGCCATAAGTGGAGGTGCATTAGTGCTAAAGCTGTACATGTAGATGTTATTAAAATAATGTCATCTACAACCCAGGCCTGGAACATAAGGCTGGTAAAGAGGTTAAAACTTTGCATGTGATATAACCAAACATATGTTGTCTTTCTCATCTCTGGCAAATGACGTAATCATATACAGTAGGAGTCTTGTATAAGTACATGATGGACATACAGACGGTTGAATAATTCTGACGAAATTAGACTCAAACAGAAGCTGGTGCTCAGGTATTTCTGTCTGATGTGGGTGTGACAGCAGATTATGTTCAGCCAATGAGCAGGTGATCCACTGCGCCTGACTCAGATTGTCCGGGATATGAGGCTGGCCCTGAAACACACTTCCCCACAGACGTACTGAGGCCGACTAGCTGCCCACACCCACCTTCATCCACTCTGAACCAGTGGAAAACCCATCAGGAGGAGCAGCATCAGGACCCACTTCAGCCCAAAAATCCACTCAACAGGTACGTAAAGCCTTCACCACCACAACAACAATGTCACTCCTTAACTTAACTGTACCTTCCCAGCCAGTGTGTCCATGTGGGCCCCAGAAGGGTTGGTGACAGTACATTTTGGGCTGCACATAAGGGTCCCATGTGGGTTTGTCTGCTGTTTCCATGGTGATCCCACATGTGTTTGTCCATAGCAGTATCTTTCATGTCATTTGGTCAACTTTTCATCTTATTTACACGACTTGTGTTTTAGACATATCTTAGTTTGGAATAATTTTTACTTTTTTAATGTAAATAACTGTGGCTTTTACTGATATTTGTTGTTTTTGTATTGATATTTGTTTTCTGTCTGTACATTCTTGTGCCAAACCGTAGTGCTCTACCTGAATTTTGCTGTATGATTGTGATTGTCATTTTAATTCGATGTGGGTAAAAACATATGGGGTCACCATGGAAACTAAAGACAAACCCACATGGAACCCTTATATGCAGCCCAAATGTAACCCACATGGACATGTTGGATAGGGTTTTTAACCATTTGAACGTAGATTTCTTCATGTCTGTTCTTTTATTGCTATGATGTTTTCAGAGTAATTTCTATAAACAAACAAACAAAAAAAAGGAGGTGAATCCCAATAGGATCAAATAAACAGTCAATGGGATGAAATGCTGCTTTTGTAAGACTGGCCCACTGCACCTCTAATCTGAGAGTCATTGGATTATTCTCAAACTAAGTGACCCAGTGTAATTATAGCTCCACTTAGCTTTTAAGAGGACACAGATTAGATGTGATGACAGAGCAAATGATGTCATCCTGATCACTGGACAAACACACTAACACACTCCAGTCCAAAGAATACGACACACCTGAGCAGCAGACATAAGGACGAAAGAGACGACAGAAAGACGACAGATAGAAATGAAGGGTAGTGTTTGTAGGTGGAGCTGGAGTCTGTTCACCCTCATTTAAGGCCAGTGACACCGCTTGTGTAAGGTGTGTTTCTCAAAGCTGGATTAAGAGCCATGATCTGTACTCCTCTTAATTTATCAGCAACTTAAAAGCAGCAGGAGTAAATCCTCAGTGAGTACATCCCATCAGTTTGTTTATGAATGTAGGGAGGAACGTGTCCGTAGTGTATGAGTTCAGCTTCATTATGACCATAAGGCCTCATGTGTAGTCGATAAGAAAAAACAAGAACTGTTACTACAAGTCGATATTATGGGATGTAAGTAACAAGCTGGACTTTACACCCAAAGGTCTGTAAGGACAGGGGATGCCTGGGACATTATCTGTTTCTTTCATCTCTTGTGTATTTCGTTTATTTGTTTAGTCAAACCAACTCTTTAAAGTCCTCTGAGACAACTGTGTTGTTATTTGGGGCACGACAAATAAAGCTGAATTGAAATAAAAATTAATTAATAGGCATTGCATATTTAGTGAATTTTGCAGGAGAAAAAACTATGAAGCCTGAACTGTGCAGAATTAAAACCTAGTCCAGTACAAGAGGTGGTCTGGACCAGAACCCACAGTCTGGTCTGTTTTGGACTGTGTGAGAATGAGTTCAGTCGGATAAAACTATTGATGTGTATTTCACAGACATTACTATTATAACTGTAGGTAATAATACTGTCAGAGGTGTTATCCTCAAAGCATATATATATATATATATGTGTGTGTGTGTGTGTGTGTGTGTGTGTGTGTGTGTGTGTGTGTGTGTGTGTGTGTGTGAATAAAATATGGTGTGTTTTTTTATGTCATATAAAACCATTTATTCAGACACATTACAGCACTTAACAGTTAAATGTTGTCAGTGTGTTCACTTAGTATTAGTTCAGGGAGTTTCAGACCTCACTCTCCTCCAGATCAATCCTCTTGTCCAACCGTTTCCAAACCAAAGGCTGAAAACACATGTTCAGTCCATGAGTCCAGTTGTGTTTACAGGGTCTGAGACGACCTACAGTCACATATCGGCCTTACTTTAGTTTTAACAGACACTTTATCTGAAGATAAAAATTATCTGGTTTGAACATGTTTCTGTAGTGACAGTCAAACTATGACTGGGATGAGGGACATGTTCTTTGGTTGTCCTGCTCAGAATGTCCCCATGTGTTCACTAACCCCCTGTAAACACAGAATGTCCCCATGTGTTCACTAACCCCCTGTAAACACAGAATGTCCCCATGTGTTCACTAACCCCCTGTAAACTCAGAATGTCCCCATGTGTTCACTAACCCCCTGTAAACTCAGAATGTCCCCATGTGTTCACTAACCCCCTGTAAACTCAGAATGTCCCCATGTGTTCACTAACCCCCTGTAAACTCAGAATGTCCCCATGTGTTCACTAACCCCCTGTAAACTCAGAATGTCCCCATGTGTTCACTAACCCCCTGTAAACTCAGAATGTCCCCATGTGTTCACTAACCCCCTGTAAACACAGAATGTCCCCATGTGTTCACTAACCCCCTGTAAAGTCAGAATGTCCCCATGTGTTCACTAACCCCCTGTAAACTCAGAATGTCCCCATGTGTTCACTAACCCCCTGTAAACACAGAATGTCCCCATGTGTTCACTAACCCCCTGTAAAGTCAGAATGTCCCCATGTGTTCACTAACCCCCTGTAAACTCAGAATGTCCCCATGTGTTCACTAACCCCCTGTAAACACAGAATGTCCCCATGTGTTCACTAACCCCCTGTAAACTCAGAATGTCCCCATGTGTTCACTAACCCCCTGTAAACTCAGAATGTCCCCATGTGTTCACTAATCCCCTGTAAAGTCAGAATATTCCAGTAAACTCAGAATGTTCTGGTTAACTCTGCTCCTTCCTCTTGTTGTAGGATCCATCATGTCCACGGTGCACAGGACCTCCGTGTCACTGACCCTTGCCGTCCTGCTCTTGGCCACACTCGTACCCAGCTCTGAGGGTCGGAGGGGCCGTGGAGGCTTTGGTGGATTCAGCCGAGGAGGTGGAACCAGCTCCAACCGAGGCTGGGGTGGAGGGGGAGGGGCTTACAGACCGGTCCAGAGCAGCGGTCCTAGTGCTGGGAAAATAGCAGGTGCAGCTGCAGCAGGGGCCTTAGGGGGCGCTATGGTGGGGTCTGCCCTGAGCCGACCCGGGTACGGGCACGGATATGGAGGAGGGTACGGGGGCTATGGAGGATATGGGGGATATGGAGGGTATGGAGGGTATGGGGGTGGCTATGGGGGTGGCTATGGGGGTGGCTATGGGGTCCCTCGCTATGGGCGGGGCCCCGCAGGGGCATATGAGCCTGAGGGCTCTGGGGACATGGAGTTCTATTACGGCGCAGCGTCCAGCGGACCCACCTACAGCAGCATCATCGTTGTGATTGGCTCCCTGATGTCCCTGCTCATGGGCCACTGGGGGGCGCTCATGTAGACCTGGAGTTGCAAAGACACCGATAGACAAGGACCTAAATGACCCCTAACCCTGATAATGTGACCACAAAGAAACCATGTGACTTCACATGAGACCAGCAGGAAAAGCTGCACCTGCCGAGTTTTTGACAAGTGAGGATGGACTGGACTGGACCAGTCCTCTGAACAAACTGAACCAAACACTCTGTCAGTCCCACTTTTTATACGTCTAATGAGTCCATCATTGGTGTTTTTGTCAGATGTGTTCAGTCCAGCAGCAGGACCCCCTTCCAACGCCAGTTTATTCAGACTCAGGACGACATCACAGTCAGAGCAGCTAAATATTTTGTTCACTCTCTGTGCGAGTTCATTTATTATTCTTATTTATTTCACACAATTTATACATATTTTCATTTCTCTGTCTCTCTCTGTATTAGAAATTTTACGTTCTCAATAAAAAAATGGATATTATTCAAATCTATGTTTTTATAGAGTAGATGTGGAAAAAGATGTGATATTGATATTTGTTTAATATTTTGAATTAAAACTATTAGAATAAACATGTGTTGATTTTGCCTTTTTCTGATGAAAACAGATGTAAATGTAACTGAAGTAAAGTACAGATCTGTTAAAAAAAAAATCTACTTAAGTACAGTAATGAACTAGTTAGTTAATTCCCACCTCTGGTTAATGTTCTCCACGTCCATCTCATAAACCCCATGTTGTGTCCTCATAGTGTCCATACCTCCAGTGCAGAGTCCAACAGCTACTGCCACCCAGTGGTGACACTGAAAATCACAACCAACTCAACAGCCCTCACATCACTCTACTGTACAATATAATGTTTGAGCATCGACATCACAGTCACATGACAGGTTCTGTAATGTAGGAGATGAGTGAGATCAACATTTTCTCATCTAATTTCATTAGAACCTGACACACACTGAACACATCACAATCATTCTGAACCAGTTTGGAGCGAGTCACTGGTAACAAGACTGAAAAATGAGCAACGAACAAAAGAAAATCACCCAAAACCAAAGGCTCAGTGCCAAAAAGAAAAGCAACATCATCAGCATGTTACTTCCGTGTCGTCTGCTCACAGTTACTGATAAAGTTATTTGTACCGTGTTGTCAAGTTTAAATTTTTACATCAACCACCAAAGACTGAATTTCCTGGACCAATCATGATGTACCTTAGGGAGGATAAGCCACGCCCTTCTACTTCCGGTCCATGAGTGCTTAGCTAACAAAAATATTGAATGGAGTGAGTAAAGCTAAATTCTGATTCTGTTTGACCAGTGCTCTGAAATTCACATATGATAGCGGTTAATAATAAATATTGGATGTGTAATAGGCAGACCAGCTGTTTTTGATGGGAAGCAATCGTGACATTAGGTTTTATGTGGGTTTAGTAAGAGACTACACTGTGACGTCACACTCCACTCAGCTGTGGTGTGGAGTCTGTGGTGACGTCACATTTGCACCAGGCGTGTAGTCCAAATTATTAACGGGTTTTACTCACAAATTAATCAGCCGTTCATTAACAGAAGCAGTTGAAACACACACCAATTATCATTTATTATGAGGTACAACATGTGTGTGATTCAGGGCACATGACAAACCAGATACGATTTTAGCATTTTATTTCACATTGAATACCATTCATTAATGTTCTGATCTCACGTCCCATGAGCCTTCAGGAAGGGGCGGAGACTTAAGCTCCCCATAATGGGATGTCATCTTGTAGCAAAGCAAAACTAAGAAATTACATCCAATTTAAAAATGAATATCATTATCCATCCATCATATATCCTTGAAATTTTAAAAAGAAAACAAAGGTCCCTGTGTGCACAACTGAGAACTGACACTTTACCTCTGGAGTGGGAGTGGGAGTGGGAGTGGGAGTTCTTTATCCTGTTTGAATGTATGGTGGTCTGTAGAAAAGTAAGTACAGATTTTCAAGTGTGTTGTAAGCCCATGTGGGCTGGGCACGTTTGTGCTGGACACTTTAATAAACTCAACAGTAAATCAATGTATATTAACCTATATTTACTGTCAACTTCCACATCTGTATTTTGTAAAATGGTTGGTCACAGAGACAATGATGATGTAACCGGTTGTAAAGTGTTTTACCATTTCTTTAGGGCAGTGGTTCTCAAATCCGGTACTCATGGTCCAGTGTCCTGCATGTTTTAGATATCTTAATATTCTTCTTCTTTTGTTTTTTTGTTTTTTTATGAAAAATAAAGTAAAAATAAGAAAATAAAAGTACAAAATGTAAAATATACAAATAATAAAAAATTTAATTCAAAGACTGACGATAAAAATAAATAAAAAACATTATATTACATCATTATCAGGCTTCTGAAGTACTGATCAATAATTGAACTAGGTGTAATTGATCGGATTTGAGAACTACTGCTTTAGGGGGATAGTTCAACCCTATCCTTTGCAACTCATTTTCAAGGGGTCGGGGTAAGAGCTGAATTGAGTGTTTGTCTGACATTTGTTTCCCATGCAGTTCTATTTGCTCTTTACTGCTCATTTAACTCTTTTGTGCATGGTCATCATACTGCACTAAAATGTGTCATATATGTAATAGTCACTCAAAAGATGTTGTTTTTAACTATAGCACGTATCCCTGTAATACAGAAATCAGAAAAAAGGAATACAGGACAAGCAGACTTTAGGAAGAAAATGTTGTAATGTAAAATAAAATGCACTAATAGATGGGCGTTGGGCTCCTGTGTTCTCATTACACACAGCATCGTTGACTTTTAAGACAGATGAAACCCTTTGATTGAATTCCCATCTCCATCTCATCGCATTAAACCCTGCTCCGGCTCCATTAAGGTGCTTTAGGTTGGAGCTGCTTTTTCCATCCGCCTTCATTCAGTCCACACATGGAGCCTTGAGGGGCGGGGCAGTATGACTCATGTCTGTCAGCTGATGTGCACACCTCCCATCCTGCAGCTCACATATACTGCACTGTCATCCCCTCTGTGTGTGTGTGTGTGTGTGTGTGTGTGTGTGTGTGTAGTCCTATCTTTATGGGGACATTGATATGTTTACACAGTCACACCATGGGGACCTCTGACACTAATGGGGACCAAAATTCAGGTCCCCACAAGTAAAATAGAAACGATGAGAGATGAGAACAGGTGCAAAGCAAAACATGTATTTTTCAAAGGTTTTAAGATATTTTTACTTAAAAAATATATATTTATTTTAGTTTTTTATTATTTGTTTGTTTTATTGATTTTTTTAATTAAAAAAAGGATTTATTCTTTTAAAATGTATTATTATTTTATTATTATTATTATTATTATTATTATTATTATTATTTCTTTTTATGTATTTCTTTTTTTAGATTATTATTATTTTTATTAATTAATTTGTATTTATTTATTTAATTTACAATTTTTATCACAATTTTTTTTATTTTATAAAAAAAAAATGTGTTTCCACTCACTACCCAATGAGTATGTGAGTATAAAGTTAGTCCCCATGCAACATGGAAATGAGTATGTGTGTGTGTTTGTATTCCTATCTTTATGGGGACATTGATATGTTTACACAGTCACACCATGGTGGACGTCTGACACTATGGGGACCAAAATTCAGGTCCCCACGAGGGTTAAATATAAATGAAGGTCCGCACTAATGAAACAGAAATGATGCAGCTCTATAAATACAATAATTTGTTTTTGTAGGAAGTCCCCATAAAACATTGGGTAAAGTGATGCAAAGCGAAACATGCATTTTTCAAAGATTTGAAGATGCATTTATGTTTTTTTTAATGTATTTATTTTTATGTATTTTTTTTATTTTTTAATTATCTAGGTTTTTTTTATATACATTATTTGTTTCAATTATTTATTTTGTTGTTTAAAGGATTATTTTTTATTTATTCTTTTATTTTTTATGTATTTATTTTATTTTTTAATTTAATTTCGTTTTCTAATTTATTATTTTATTTTATTAAAAAGAAGATTTTTACACTTACTACCCAATGGCTACTTGATTACAAACTTTGTCTTCATGAGACATGTAAATAAGTGTGTGTGTGTATGTGTGTGTGTGTGCATGTATTCCTGTCTTTCTGGGTACATTGCCCTGTTTGCAAAGCCACACCATGGGAACTTCTGACACTATGGGGACCAAAATTCAGATCCCCATGAAGGTTAAATATAAATGTAAGTCCCTACTTGTAAAATATACATTTGTGTGAAGTATGCAAATTTCTGCTGATGTTATCCACGATAATGTTTTTTTTTCCTGAAGTCCCCATAAAACATGAAGGAAACAGGTGCAAAGTGAAACATGTATTTTTCATAGTTTTGAAGATGTGTTTAAAAACAGAGAGGGGGGGGTTCTATCAGTTTAGTTTAATCAATTAGAGTGGGCACTTAAAAAGATTGGTTGGTGTTTTTTCAGTCTCGTCCATTTCAGCTGCGGTGTGTGTGTGGGATGAAGAAGAATAAAGAACACATCACCATGAAGGAGGATCATTCATCTTTATTTGCATATTTATCAGAATAACAGTGTTATTGGCAGACAAAGGTATGATAAATAGTTTTAGTTGTCCAAATTTCCATCTGGGTGTTGATGAATAGTATAATAAACTATTGCCAGTCCATGTGTTTTTACCCTGCCATAATGAACAGTAAAAAAAAAAAAAAAAAAAAAAACTATTACATTCACAGATTAGATTACAATACATTTCACAAACACTAATGCAGTTACAATCATGTCAAAGGCACAAAGCGCATCTTGGAGGAAAAAGCAGTGTTTCATTGAACAGTCTGCAGCTGCTTTATAAAAGCTGGGTAGAGAATATTGAAAATATTCCACGTATCCGTCACTGTAAAAATGTACACACAGAATGGGACAAAAGGACAGAACAATGTCTTAAAGGGATAGTTCACTATTTTTTACATGAATTTGGATGGGATAACTGTCATTACTCTGGTGCACCCACAGTGAGTTACCCCCGACAGTGTCCTGTGAGTCGAGTTCTGGTCCAGTTTTGGTCAAAGCAAAAGTAGTCCCGGCAGGTTTCCTGGGGTTAACAAAATAAAACGTGTTTCTTCTTAAAACAATATGTGTTCGAATGAGTGATTTATTTGCATAAGAAAACTGTCACGGAACAAAAACTCACACCTCGTAATTGCTTAGCGCTACTTTTTCTCAATAGTGATCGATGCGCATTGTCACTGCTAACAGCTGTGCACCTGCACGTAGCAGCCGCAAACACTGCCGAACAACTGATGAAAGTAGTTTGCTAAGGCGCACAGCTGTTAGCAGTGACAACATGCATTGATCGCTATTGATAGAAAGTAGCTCCTAATAAATCACTCATTCAAACACATACTGTTTTGTGAAGAAAAACGTTTAATTTAGTTGACCCCAGGAAACCTGCTGGAACTAGATTTGCTTTGATCAAAGCCGGACCAGAACTCAACTCACAGGACACTGTCGGAGGTAAGTCACTGTGGGTGCACCAGAGTAAAGACGCTGATCGTTGATGCTTTATTCATATACACTTGGATATTTTACCTCTTGGTTTTAAATTACATTATTCTCAAAATATTATGGCTTTATTCTCCTAAAGTTATGGCTTCATTTTTTAAATATTACAATTTTATTTTCCTAAAATTAGGACACTTTTTGTGTTTGACTTTATTCTCATAAAAACATGGGTTTTCTGTTAATATTTAATTTATGACTTTATTGTCATTGTAACAGTGCTTTTATTTTCTTGCACGGTTCTAATATGCCGCCATAGGTTTGTGTTCCAGTTCCCTCATATCTGAAAAACTGGGTTAGCCTCTGTTTAAACTATGAAAGATGCTAAGAAGAGCTTCACTAAGAATTAATGTTACCTAAAACAATATGTATTTTAAGGTATGATTTTATAATAAAATAATGTTACATGGCAAGAAAAGTGACCCACAAATCTAAGTTTGGTTTCCTGGATTAGTGGATCTATCTACTTGTCTTTTGTTTGCTTTTTGGTGACTGTGATTTCAAATAAATTACACAATAGCTCTTCCCTATTTAAATTTTTATATTGTTCTTAAGTTTAGACAGTATTGAAGCTAATGCTGCCACTCATCCCTCTCTTTCTATCACTCAGTGGACATAACCACAGTGACTTCCACTACCGTCACATCATATACATACTCTCTGTAGTGTTCAGTTAGACTCCTACTGTGTAACCCTGACCTCAGCTAAAGCATTTCACAGATTAGGCTCATCACATTACCAGTTAAAGGCTACACCAATGATTATTTTCACTATAGACTGATATGTTAACTCCATAAATATAGGCCACACATCATCATAACAGCAGTTTACATTACTGTGGTGCTGCTATAGTGTCCCACAGATACATGCAGTGTACAGAGATAAAAACACACTGTTAGTGTATATATATATATATATATGAATGAAAAGTAAACAAATAATTGGCTGCATTTGGTCCAATCATGTCCCAGTTTAGCCTCATAAAGTGCAGAACATGCATGAGCAGTGATGGGAAAAACAAGAGGAACTAGAAAAGCACTCTGAGAGCGCAAACCTCCACCAAGGCAGACCTCCCCCCATTTTGAATAAAGAGAGGTCCACCAAGGAGGTTATGTTTTTGGCAGTTTGTTCGTCTGTCTGTCTGTCATTGAGCATAATACCTCAAAAAGTTATGTATGGATTTTGATGACATTTTCAGGATGTGTTGGGAGTGTCACAAGGAACAAATGGTTACATTTTGGTGGTGATCCAGAAGAGATCCTGGATTCTGGATCACTTTGAAATTTTACATTGTGGTAAATGGAGAATACATTTCACCACCAAAATGTAACCATTTGTTCCTTGTGACCCTCCCAACACATCTTGAAAATGTCATCAAAATCTGTCCATAAGTTTTTGAGTTATCTTTACATCACCATTGAGTTATCACCACCAAAATGGAATCATTTCCAGATCTCCCCATTACCAACCTACCCTGTAAATTTCATCAAGATCCGTCCATATCTTTTGGAGTTATCTTAATAATTAACAGACAGACAGACAGACAAACTCTCTGGCAATAACATATCCTCCTTGGCGGCAGAGGTAATAACACAAAGTACAATTTCAGCTAAAATATGAAGAATGTACACGAGATGAGCTTGTTCACATAAAGGTGGATGGAATGGCAGCTCACCAAAAGGGAACTTATGTCCCCCCTGGTGGCTAATGCTAGTATAGTCATACCCCACCTCCTCCATGTTATGTTGTGTTTACACTCTATGGAACCGACTCCCCAACCTCAGCTCCACCCACTGAACCCTAACGATAGCTCCACCCATCTCACCCTAGCTCCACCCACTGAACCCCAACTTAGCTCCACCCACATAACCCTAACCCCAGCCCACCCTATCAAATCCGAACCCTAGCTCCACCCACCAAATCAAGTATGAGCACTTCTGTCCAGGTTTTTTTTCTTCTATTTTCCATCCTTTTGCATCTGATATAAATAATGTAAACTCATGAGTGTCAAGTGCAATCTTTTATTTTCACTCCGGAAACAATGATTTGGCATTTTTTATAATCATCAGTATCAACTGAAATGTTAATCCTAACCATAATCTTATGAATGTTTCACATATCCTGTGAATAATTCAACATAAGGCTAGTGGGTAGGAAGATACACTCACTAGTCTACTTTGGCTTCAAATTGTGTCACAGAAACAACATCACAGCTCATATGACAAAGTTTTTGGCTTCAGTTTTACACAGTAAGTTGAAACACCTTTGGGTGGTCCATCTTTATGCACATCTATGCTTGTACAACTAAGTAAGGCCTCAGTGTAGCACCACTAGCATGCTGCTATTCAGTAGCATCAGTATGACACTGATGAACACACTAACATATCTTTGCATGCCCGTCTCCAGTCCATGCACCCCTCCAGTAGGATATGTCTTACGTATAATAGTAGGGGTCTTGCGTGTTGGTCGTCTTGGTGGCGGTGTGGTCGGTATAGTCTTCTTCAAGAAACTGTCAGAGTAAACTATGTAGAGTTGTGAGCACCTCCTGATCTTCAGCTGATCAATTAGGGCTGGGTATCCTATTTCCACAATACTGACGATATTGTCATCATCATCATCACCATCATGTACTGTAGCGTTAAGAATAGTGGTGGTTGGTGGGTGGTGGATTAAAGGTGTAGTATTAGCTTCAGGTTGATTAACAGGGCTGGATGTTGAAGCTGTAGAAGTTGAGGAGTTATCTGCTGTGGTGTTTATAGTCTCTGTTGTGTTGCTGATGTTTTCAGCTTGCACAGTAGTCGTGGTCATGGTTGGGGTCGGTGCAGTTGGTTTGTCTTTTTGCAGTTTATTGTCCACAGGTAGAAGGTCTGATCTATTCATGCAGGAATTCATGTAGTTCTCATAATTCTGAGGGAGTCCACTATACATATAGTCTCTACCATAGTCATTGTTATCAGTAGACTTAACACCATACTTTTTGTACATGTAGTAATTGTAGTAGCGTTCTTCATGTTGGCTGTGGAAGCGAAGGTCTGGACGAGGAAACCTTCCTAGCCCATAGCCCACTGCCATTCCTGCCACAGCCCCTACCCCTGCTGCCATTACTGCTTTGCGCCCAAAACCTTTAGACTTTTCTGAAGGATAGTATTTCATTTCATGGACTCTGTTTGAAAATGGAGAGCCATAACGAGGAGCATTCCCCCCATACCCAGCATTTCCTTGGAAACGAGGACTCAAGATTGGATTGTTAGGATTTTGGTTCATGTATCCACCTCTATTAATGCCATGTCCTCCGAATCCATTGTGCCTGTGGCCATGGCTTCCAAAGCCACCATGACCATGGTGACCACCTTGGCCTCCAAAGCCCCCTTGCCCATAGTGACCACCTTGACCTCCAACGCCACCTTGACCTCCAAAGCCACCTTGACCGTAGTGACCACCTTGACCTCCAACGCCACCTTGACCTCCAAAGCCACCTTGACCGTAGTGACCACCTTGACCTCCAACGCCACCTTGACCTCCAAAGCCACCTTGACCGTAGTGACCACCTTGACCTCCAACGCCACCTTGACCTCCAAAGCCACCTTGACCTCCAAAGCCACCTTGACCGTAGTGACCACCTTGACCTCCAACGCCACCTTGACCTCCAAAGCCCCCTTGCCCATAGTGACCACCTTGACCTCCAAAGCCACCTTGACCGTAGTGACCACCTTGACCTCCAACGCCACCTTGACCTCCAAAGCCACCTTGACCTCCAAAGCCACCTTGACCATAGTGACCACCTTGACCTCCAACGCCACCTTGACCGTAGTGACCACCTTGACCTCCAACGCCGCCTTGGCCTCCAAAACCACCTTGACCATAGTGACCACCTTGACCTCCAACACCACCTTGACCTCCAAAGCCACCTTGGCCATGGTGACCACCTTGACCTCCAAAGCCCCCTTGCCCACCATGGTTACCATGCTGCCCAGGCCTTACAGGTTCTTTTCCATGGTTAGTTTGCCAAGTGTGTTTGGGTTGGCCAGCATGAGAACTTGTGCCCTGATTAGTTTTGTGACCTGTATTAGTGCTGGTGCTACCTTTGTTGGAGGAGGAGGAGGAGGAGGTGCTCTTTGACTTGCTTTTCGATTTCCCAGCCAAAGAATAATTGGAATGGACCAAAAGAAGGGATAGGCACACCACTGCTAATGGAATCAGCTTCATCTTTGATAAACCTGTAACAGATAAATATAAGAAATTCAATAAAATAGGCCTCCATCATTTTAGCCATAAAAATTGTATCATTCAAGTTGATAAACCATTTATTCTAAAAGCACACATCTACTACTCTTATATTGAACTTACCAACATAATCAACCTATGGGATGTCAGAAATACAATCAGATGGAGTGTGTCAAACAACAGAGTCTTTAAGTTACCCTGTGCTTACTTACAATCAGAGATGGTCACAAGTCACTTTTTCCAAGTCCAAGTCAAGTCTCAAGTCGAATTTCATCCCAAGTCCAATTCAAGTCTCAAATGGCTGAAATGAATGTTTTCACATTAGATGCTATTTGAGATAATACCGCATTGCTGTATTGTTTTGGATTAAGTATGTAAGTGTGGTTAAAGCATGTAGGCCTTACTGTACTATATACTCAGTTATTTCACACTACACCATCAAAATTGATCAGAACAATGCATGTGCAATGTGAAGAAACATCCCAAAAGCTTTGTTTAAATTTGATTAATGTATTTTGATGAAATTACAAATACAATGTAGCTGTGGCAGCATGCACGTGTTACAAACCTTTGCACAAATATCAAGGGAGGGAAACTATTATTTCTACCTGTGATTTTCCCATAATTTCAGGCAACACATTGGAAAAACTGAAACAAATTAAATAATAAAACAAATAATTCCATGATAATGAACTTGCGAGTCATATCACACAAGTCCAAATCTAGTCTCAAGTCTATGAGGGCAAGTCTAAAGTCAAGTCACAAGTCTTTGTTTGTGCGATTTAAGTGCGACTCAAGTCCAAGTCTCAGCCTCGAGTCCCCATGTCTGCTTACAATACACGGTGTGGAACTGCATCAGTTAAAAGAGTGCAAATTATTATGTTTAAGCCAAAGGACAAAGACATCAGCTCCAAATGTAGCCAGGTACTGTTAACATTAATGAATCCAGGACCCCTCACAGACAGTTCAGACCCCTTTCACTTCCTGTGGTTCTGACTCCGAAAAGGCTATTGAAAATTTCAAAGGGAAAGTTTTAACATGACAGTTCAACTAGAATGTGTGACATCCCAGTCCCCTGGTCAACATTTACATCAGAGGACTGTAAAATCTGTACATGGACCCCAGAAACAACTTCACAGGAGTACTAAGGTCCAGGGGTACATGGGTTATGTTTACACCGCAATGCTGTGTTCCAATATCAGCACTTATCGCCCTTTCCGTCCTGTCTTTGAGCACAGAGGGCGTCCTACTTTTAATCACAACAAACTTAAGTATACTGCAAGTACCCGGATGATGCCCTCAATATCCGCCATTTTTTAAGTGTGGAGTTATGTACACTTTTCGTACTCAGCAGCTGCCATATTGTCTATGTATGATCTACGTAGCAGAAGTGATGTGAGAAACTGCACAAACTCAGAAAATAAAAACATGGCGGACGGAGAGTGAGTCAAGTGACCCCTGCAACCTCCAGATGTAACTTCTTATGTTTACAGTGTTAAAACATCAGTGGTGTTTTCTATTGAAAGTTGTGTACAAAATACATGCATATTTATTTTGGTAAGAAAAAATATGTTTTTTTTCGCAGTTTCTGATGCAATTTCCAGTAAGTGCAGCAGACAGAATCAGATCCGGTATTGGAATTGGAACAGCACTTAGTAAGTACGTAAAGTGTACTAAATGTAAGTGCACTCATAACAGTATGCGTATTGGAACACAGCACACGTCTTAATGTACAATTTGGATTTTTTTTATGAAATAAAAGTTTGTGTAGTCATTTATATTACACATTAAAGGTGTCTTCTATCAGTCTTGAGTGTGAATGGAATGCAACCCTGCAGTGACCCACATGCACCACAAAGGCTCTGACATAATAATAATAATAATAATAATAATAATAATAATAATAATAATAATAATAATAATAATAATAATAATAATAATAATAATAATAATAATAATAATAATAATAATAATAATAATAATAATAATAATATTACGTGACATAGCAGGAAGGCATAGAAGCTGTCGGTTGCTATGGACAACAGCATAGTACCAGGTCTTTTTTGGTGTGGTCTACATTCTTGAGTACTTTCTAATAATATTAGTAACATTTCACGTCAATATTTTTTGTATAGGATGTAATTATGAGTAAGGACATTTATTTATTATTAGGCTGTTGTTTTTCTTCTCTTTATTTTTAAAATGTGTGTTATTGTTGTTTATTAAGTGTATCTTATTTTTTATTATTACTAACATTAAGTATGTTAGGTAGGACCAGGAGTGGAAAGGTAAAGGGGTGAGAATATTGGGATCTGACTTTAGCCTCTGTAATTGAATATTTAAATGTCCAATGGTATTTTAATTTGCACAATAATAATAAATAAACATGGGAAAGATTATTTGGTTTCTGATTAGTCATGTCTGTATTAAATTACTTAACAAAGTGAAGCTCAGGAAAGCAACAATTTGTCTTTACTGTATTTGTAGTGACAACCTCAGCATGTTTGTGCAGTTCAGGCCCTACCCTGGTTTCACCTATGGTGCTAACACAGGGCTGGACTCTAAATAAGTGTGTGTTTGTGTGTGTGTGTGTGTGTGTGTGTGTGTGTGTGTGTGTGTGTCCAAGGCATCACTTTAAATCTTCTGCAGTTGGTCACACTTATATATATATTTTTATTCAATGAGCAGATTAGTTTTAACAATAAGTTGATAGGACCAATAATTAGGATATATTAGTCATTTTGAATACAAGCTGCTATGGCCAGAATCACATGAAGTCTTCAGTAGTAACTGCTGGACAAACGCGGTGCAGTGTGTTGGGAAACAGGGATGGTTCCTCTCAGGGTCAGGATGTGGCTTGAAAAACAGCCCCACTGGTATTGACAAAGATGAATTCTGGGAAGCCTAGAACCCATGGCTTCCCATATGACCTAGTAGAACATATGTCCATCTGTCTGTCTGTCAAACAAATAAACACTTTAGCTATAACAGCTCCTGATCTGACAATATCTATCTTTTAGCAGACCTTTGAGAATCCAACTTTAGCATGACTGTGATTATGACATTAGATTTTTGATGCCAACAGACTCAACCAGGAGATCTGTGAGGCTCAAGCTGTAGGGATGGAGCTGGACCTTGGTTCTTAGATAATGTCCGATATCTGGATGATATTGGACAGTTCTTTTCAGCCATTCCATGACATAATGATCAGTCACAGGAGAATGGATTCCACCTAAATGCACCACTGAACCACAAAGGAAACCATTCCTGCTCGTGTCTATCAGTCACTATAAATCTACTTTAGAACCACAGAATCATAGTTACTCACAACTATCATTTTTGTACACTTATTTGTGTATATTTTTTTAATTATGTTGATAATATATTTTTCTGGGATTAAAAAAGTATTGTGACTATGACTCTGACTTTAATTGAGGAAATTCAGCCTTAAAGTAGATGAAGCGTTAACAGGACTCAGATGGTGCCCTTGACAGAATAGAATAGAATAGAATGGAATAGAATAGAATAGAATAGAATAGAATAGAATAGAATAGAATAGAAGTACTTTATTGATCCCACAATTGGGAAATTGCTTCATTTTTATTTATTTTTTTTGTTATTCACTTCTTATTAGTATTTCACAAATACGAGAGACAAACAAACACAAATACAAATGAACAGGGAGGGTTACAGGCAGATATCGACTAACAACGTTTAACACTCCTTATACCGAATAAGTGAAATAATTCTATATATTTATACGTCACTGAATATTAGAGTATTCTCATAAACAAAGGAAGAAAATTGAAAGAATAGAAAAATAAAATGATTTAAAATAAATAAATAAATAACAATACATTAGTCTACCAACTTACTGTACTATATCTAAATTACTTCATGACAATAGCAGGATTCAACATATAAGTAAAAACAGGAGTAAATACCTGACAGCTATGGCCATAACAGCAGGGTTTATGGAACTATATTGATCAGTTATGTTCCCTCCAAGTCTAAAGTCTGAGGGGTGGGTTACGCATCCCCGTATTGGTGACTCTTTAGTCCTAATTTGTGTGTGTATGTGAGACCTGTCTCTTTTGTCTATGAAGCAGCCAAGGACATCTAAATGACTGGCTGACTAGATCCATCCATAAGAATGGAGAAGGAGCATAAGGATTGGACTAGAGGGTCTGGACCTGTTCCTTTTGTTAATCAGTCTTTTTTTTGTATTATGCTTTGAATTGGAGGCTTCCAATGGCTCTGGTTTTGGTTTTCATTTCTTGGTAAGTTTTGATTTTTGGTTAGGTTAGGTTAGGTTACATTAGGTTAGATTAGGTTAGGTTAGGTTAGATTAGGTTAGGTTAGGTTAGGTTAGGTTAGATTAGGTTAGGTTAGGTTAGGTTAGGTTAGGTTAGGTTAGGTTAGGTTAGGTTAGGTTAGGTTAGGTTAGGTTAGGTTAGGTTAGTTTAGGTTAGGTTAGGTTAGGTTAGTTTAGGTTAGGTTAGGTTAGATTAGGTTAGGTTAGGTTAAGTTAGGTTAGGTTAGTTTAGGTTAGGTTAAGTTAGGTTAGATTAGGTTAGGTTAGATTAGGTTAGGTTAGGTTAGGTTAGGTTAGGTTAGATTAGGTTAGGTTAGGTTGGTTTAGGTTAGGTTAGGTTAGGTTAGGTTAGGTTAGGTTAGATTAGGTTAGGTTAGGTTAGGTTAGGTTAGGGGATTAGAGCAGGATCCGACAGCCCACGGTGGGGCTAGGTCCTCGGCTCTACCCACCTTTTGTTATTTTGTCCACGATCTCCAACTCCCTTTTTGATCGTGCTTTGTGAATATGTTTGATTAAAATCATTTTCATTGTAATCTTGGCTTCTGACATTTTAGTGCATTGTGGTCCAACCGGGCTCAGCAATTTTTGGCCGTCATACACAAACGCATTTGATCCTAATGAATGGTTTGAGATCAGAGTCAAAGTCCTGCCATGATATCAGCTCTAGATGAGATTACCATGTGTGCTGTGTAAACAGAAGGCAGTCTATACATAGGTGTGGCAGCTCAGACTCAGGGGTAGATGAGCAGTTTAAACAAAGTACTGCTGGGAATAGAATAACAATACTATCTATATATATAACAGAACAGAATATGTACATGTCAGAGTTATGTTTGGTACTACAAATAATGTATGCAAGTCTCAGAAAAGAGGCACCTGTGAAAATGACATGTGGTTACAGATTAAATCACTTCATTCAGGACAAAATTAATTTGCATGAAGAAATTTAACTTACCTTAAATCAAGACTGAAAGTGTTCCCCTTTTATTTGCTCTCACAAAAAAGCATCAACGACATCTACGGGTGTCAGAGCGAATGAGGATGAGGATGGTGGTATTGGTGTAACGCACATGACAACAGCTCAAAGAGGTGGGGCTGCGCACATCTACATCGTCCATTAGTAACACTAGATCCACCCATCAACAATGGAACAGTTCACAATGACTAAACATGATGAAGAGAGGACAGGGAGAGGAGGAGGACAGGCAGAGGCGAGGGAGAGAGGAGGAGGAGAGAGCAGGAAGTGATATGGAGAGGAGAGGAGGAGAGGAGGAGAGGAGGGAGTGAAGTGGGTAGAAAGGAGGGGAGGAGGAAGAGGAGACTTCACTTTTAACTGACCCTTTATTGATCCAAATGATCAGTTACAAAATAAAAAAAACCTTTACATAAATTAAAAACAACACACAAGTATACACCCACCACCCCTGCACATATTTACAATATATTTACTCTTTTTCAGAAACTAAGAGGAGGCGACACTCCATCCGCAACACATCCCCAACCCCCCAGACAGAGACAAAGTCCTCCATTTCAGACATAATTTTGTAATATATGAACTCTGTCCTCAGATGTGTGGCGCTACCGGACCCCTGAGCATAGAGTCTACACCAGGGGTCTCCAAACTTGAGGGGCCAGGGTCAGTTTGTAAGAGAAAAAGTGTGACGATTGCAGGAGTGCCTAAATGTAAAAATGTATTGTTGTCCAGAAAGCCACAGTCAAATAACCCTCTCTGGGTTCTTCACAGAAAAAAAGTCCATTGAACAAAAACGTCTTCGTCTTAACAGGTCCAAGTTCAGCTTAGTTGTCAGAGCAGAATCTCTGACTTAAATACACCATGGTCTGTCCAGTAGATTCAGTCCTTGTGCGACGACGTAAAAATTCTGATGAGACAACACACAAGGAGCGAGTTTATCAACAATTTCGTGAGCAGGCGACATGGAAGAAATGCATCACATTGTGTCATGAGGGGTGAGGATGAAAGGACTCAGATGCCTGGTGTTGAAGGGAGAACAGATTTAGTGAAAAACAGAACCAAAATGATGACACAGACCGAAACAGAAATAAAACAAAACAAAACCTGGGGGTAGATCAGCCATAGTCTGTAGTGATGAGTAAATGTCCAGGTTATGGTGAGGAGACATCTGAAAACACATGTCTGGGTTATGGAGTAGACAATGTTGGATGGTCCCACACCGGCAACTGCAAGCTTCACTGCTTAAGTAGCTGCAGATCAGCAACGACTTGCAGCTGCACGGTGCGGGCCAGGTGAAGCCGGTGAGAAACTGGAGGAAAGGACTCAACTCACAGGACACTGTTGGGCATAAGTCACTGTGGGTGCACCAGAGTAAAGACACTGATTTTATACAAATTCATGTGAAAAATAGTGAACTATCCCTTTAAACACATGTTGTTCAGCTGTGTGGACACTCCATAAAAAACAGATTCATTAAAAATATTTCAATCACATTGCTTTTTTCATGTCTAAAGAGTTATAAAAAACACTTAGGAAAAAAGTATTGACGAAGCTTCTCATAATTCATGCATCAAAGGGTTAAAGTAAACTTCCATTTTTGGAAGTGTCATTCAGAAATAAATTGATTTCTTCCAAGGGATGCAAATTCACACTTCTGCTCGAACTTCCAGAAATAAAATAATTATCTGACTCATAATCCTCCTCCATATTATCACATGATGATCATCATAACACATGATGAGTGGCTGTTACGCAGCAGATTATCTCCAGACTGTACAGAGCTCAGCCTGTCCTCAGCTACACAGTCCTGCCCTACTGTCTCACTCTTTCTCTCCATCATCATTGTACTGTTTTCCTTCTGCCACTTCCACTTCTCTGACAACTGACTTCCATTCATTCAAACCTGGAGAAGCGGTGCTACATCACCCTTGGAGGTCTCAGGCACTTTTGTCCCAGAACCACCTGTCCCAGACCTACTGGTTGATAAAGCAGTCCCTATGGTGCAGGCAGGGCTGCACACAAAAACCACTGATGTCCTAACAACACCACAATCAAAACATTTCATCTGTCCTGAACTTTCACACACCATATAGGAAGCTCCTCTGTGTTAGACATGGGAAGATGCCTCCAAAGTCTGTGTCTGCAAGTCCAAGGGCAAGAACACCTGTCTCCTCAGAGACTAGACATGTTTCAGTTTGGAGTCTTTATACCACAGACCAACAACTGTAATTCTGCTTGCAAACTTACCAAACTGGCCAAGCTCTTTCTCTATCAGCTTGTTTGGTATGAAAGGTGGAACACCGGATATGGTTATATCTGTGCTGAGAGTCAACAGTGAAGAAACCTGCACAAACAGGTCCCAGATAATGACTGCACTTTAAAATAACCATTGAACATGAGGTTCACTATTCAGGAACACAACAAACACTTTGTTTACCCTTGTGCGATCCTCCGTACAGGCTGGTGTCCTATGATTGGGTCTTAAAGACACAGTTTCCAAATTTCAGTTCCAAAGACTCATCACCCCCCCCCCCCACACACACACACACACACACACACACACACAAGGATATCTTACTGTTTTCAGTAGTAAGCAATGGAACCATATAGTATGTATGAAAAGGCACATTTGTGGGCCACTGGGTTACTTTGACCCATAGGACCGCACAAGGGTTATAGACCAAATAGCGTTCTGTTCCACCTGTTTGCCCACCACCAGTAAAACCTCTTCTATGGTGACAGAACTTTACCTGATAAAGTAGGAATAAACAGTCAAACAGACCAAAAAACTAGTTCAAAACTCCACACCACTACCACTCACACTACCACTGGAAACAGAAGAGAGGAGGAAGATGAGGAGAAAGAAAATAATAAAGACAAAGGAAGAACAGAATCCAATAGTAGAGTAGTTGTTAGTGTGGTTAGTTGTTGGAGAAGAAAATAGAGCAATAGTACAATGAGGCACCTAACAAAAGTGTGCTCCAGTGAAAAGGTCAGAGCCATCACCTGCCTGGCAACCTTTAATGTTAAGGATTACAGTAGTGACACCATGGTTAAGTGTGTAATGGCCTGAGAGTTTATGTGTTTTAGGGGGAATGGTAGAACTGGGCAACAGGCTCAGGCAGGTTCAAAGGGACAGAGAGGGTCCCTCTGACAAGCTTCACCAAAACAACTGAGGGATCCTGCCTCCCACTGTCACTGCCAGACTCACATATAAAAGTACAACCACCATCAGCCTATGTTATTTACTGAAAAAGTCATATTGTAAATATTGTGCATTCATGTCATTCATGATCATGTTGTGATCTTGCAGAGCGGTTAGAGCTTTTGCCGCACAGCAAGAAGGTCCAGGTTTGATTCCTGGACTGTGCAGACCTTTCTGTGTGGAGTTTGCATGTTTCTCTCCCCGTGTCTGGATGGGTTTCCTCCACGTGCTCCGGTTTCCTCCATCACCCAAAAATATGTTTATTAGGGCCAAAATCCTCCAGCCAGTTGAATCTGATCATTATCCTGGCTCTACAGCTGGAGATGGGTCCCCGGGCACCGCACATGGCTGCCCACTGTTCCTTACAGGTGCCCCAATGGCATGAAGGATGGGTTAAATGCAGAAGACGAATTTTATTGTACAATATACTAATAGTCATAGAAAATGCACAGATTAATGTTCATTTTGAAATGTGTATTTTTTTTTCAACTCAAAGACAGAACACAACCTTTTTTCATAGCCTACAGTTATTAGTTTACACGTACAGTGGATACATGCATAATAAAGTAGCTTTAATCGCTAGGCAAATATAAATGTAGTTGAACTATCAATAAACTACTGCTAAATGAAGTTAAACCACCACTTAGACCAGGGGCCACCAATCCTGGTCCTCAAGGGTCGGCATCATTAGTGTTTCAGATGTTTCCTGTTCCAGTCCACCTGACGGTCATTATCAGACTTCTGCAGCACTTAATGGTAGGCATGTATGCTAGAAGAGGGAAACACTTACAGCATGCAGGATACTAGTCGTCAAAGACCATGATTGGTGACCCCTGATTTAGACTATCAGAGGTTCAAAGCTGCTGAGTCACTGACTTTTTCAGAGTCAGATCTAGAAATATATGAAAACAAAAGAGGATCTGACTCACCATTTAACTGGTAATGGTTAATGGGTTCCATTTCATATCTCATATCATCATTTTTTTCAACCTACATGTGTGCCTTAAGGTTAAACTTTAATTTTCAGTCAAATTATTTTGGATATGTAATCTTCCATTTTTAGATTAAAGAGAAGTAACAATAAGTTAATCACTGCACTTGACTCATGCAGTATTAAGAAGAACCTGTGTGCTCAGTAGCACCTTCTGTCATGAGGCAGGAGGAGTACTTGCTTCCTACTGAGAGTCCTTTTTATGTGCTTTTATGATTAATCTTATACACCAGACATCAACAACCCTGATCCTGGAGAGCCACTATCTTTCATGTTTCAGCTGTTTTCCTCTTCCAGAACAACTGATGATTATTATCAGGCTCATCATTTAAATCAGCTGTGTTGGAAGAAGGATCCATGTAAAACATGTAGGACATTGGCTCTCCAGGACCAGGGCTCATGACCTATGTGAAAGATGATCAACTTGTACATACATTTCAAAAATGAAGAAAAAATCAGAGGCACTCTGAGATTTTAGAGAAATATAAAAAAGCCTTTAATATAACATGGCAAATCTATTTAAAACACATAGGACTACGCATTACCACCATAATGGCCTTCATCAGGGCAAAGACCAGTGATTTTTTTCTTCATTTTTGGATTTTGACTTCACCTGCTACAGATGAGCACCTGAGTAACATTATTTGCAGAGTCTCCTGAGCACTTTTGTGTCTGTACACATACATTTGATATATTATCCAGACTATAGAATATCAGAGCATAGAATCAAAGTGTTCCAAACCATTCTACTGGTGACATATACAGAGAAAGAAACACACTCTTATCATATAGGATGAAGGACAGTTTGTTTCGGATGAATTAATATCCAAGGGGAGGCTCCGCCCACTGCTGCCACCCCACTACCCTCCGTTGTATTTGAACAGGAAGTGCAGAAATGTCACAATTTTGAATAGAAAAAGAATACAATTTCTTATTTATTTTTTCCTCATGGAAATAAGTTTGTAGTTCAGATCAGTGGACAAAAAATATCAACATTTATCATTATTTCTTCTGACTGCCTCTGCCTCACCCATTTAGACTGTATGTAATACAATAGATTTCCATTCAACACTGATAACCACTAATCAAGGGGCATTAATGGGGCACAGATAGCATGTTGCTATTCAGTAGAATCACAATGGTACTGGTGAGCACACCCATAAACCCTTGCAAGCCTGGCCCCAGGCCCTGAACACCTCCCCTGGCACCTGGGGGTTTGTTTGGTGGTTTGGTTGTGGTCAGCATATTCTTCTTCAGATACTTTTCAGCGTAAACCATGTAGAGCTCCAAGCATCTCCTGACTTTCATCTGCTCAATGAGGGCTGGGTAACCAATCTCCACTATGCTGACGGTCTCCTCATTCTCATCATGTGCAGCAGCGTTCTGAACAGCCTGTGGCACTGAAGGCACAGAACTGGGTACAGGTTTATTTGGAGGGCCAGTAGTTAAGGGTGCAGAGGTGGAACTTTTATTTATGGAGCTGTTCTTAGTCTCTGTTGTAATGTTGACGGTGTCAGAGGAGATGACGGTAGATGTGTTAGCGGTTGCATTTGTTGTGGTTGTTATTGCTGCTGTTCTAGTTGTAGTTTTTATTGCTGCTGCTGTTGTGTTTGTAGTTGTACTTGTACTTGTAGTTGTTGTGGTTGTGGTTGTGGTTGTGGTTGTGGTAGCTGGCTTGTCTTTCTGTTGTCTGTTCTCTGCTGGCAGAAGGTCTGTTCTTTTCATGCACAAGTTCATGTGGGTCGTATAGCTCTGTGGGGGTTCACTATACTTGTAGTCTCTGCTGTAATCATTGCTATCAGTAGACTTCACACCATACCTTCTGTACATGTAGTAGTTATAGTAGTATTCCTCTTGAGGGTTGTGGAAGTTAAAGTGGGGCCGAGGAAACCTTCCTAGACCATAGCCCAGGGCCATTCCTGCTACAGCCCCTCCAGCTGCTGCCATCATTGCACTGCGTCCAAACCCTTTAGACTTTTCTGATGGAGAGTATCCCATTGCATGGACTGATTGTGAAAATGGAGAGCCACCTCTAGTGCCATAGCCTCCATACCCAAAGCTGCCACCATAATGAGGACTCAGAATTGGATTGTTTGGGTTTTGATTTATGTACCCCCCTGGATATACTCTATTAGCTCCATAACTTCCATAGCCACCATGACCTCCATAACCTCCAGAGTGTGGGAAGCCTGGTGCTGGGTAACTGCCAGCTGAGTATCCTGGCTGTTGAGGGTAACCTGCTGGTTGGTGCGGGTAACTTCCTGGTTGCTGGGGGTAACCCCCGGGATGCTGTGGGTAACCTGCTGGTTGGTGGGGGTAACCTCCTGGTTGGCGGGGGTAACCTCCTGGTTGCTGTGGGTAACCTGCTGGTTGGTGCGGGTAACTTCCTGGTTGCTGGGGGTAACCTGCTGGTTGGTGGGGGTAACCTCCTGGTTGCTGGGGATAACCTGCTGGTTGGTGCGGGTAACCCGCTGGTTGCTGTGGGTAACCCGCTGGTTGGTGCGGGTAACCCGCTGGTTGCTGTGGGTAACCTGCTGGTTGCTGTGGGTAACCTGCTGGTTGGTGGGGGTAACTTCCTGGTTGCTGGGGATAACCTGCTGGTTGGTGCGGGTAACCCGCTGGTTGCTGTGGGTAACCCGCTGGTTGCTGTGGGTAACCTGCTGGTTGTTGGGGGTTACTTCCTTGATTTGGATAACTCCCAGGTCTGTCTTGATAAGATCCTCCTTGCTTGAACTGATTGATTTTAGATTTGTTGTCTGTAGTATCTTTTGGTTTAGGGGTCTTTTTAAAGCCAAATATTTTCCCAGTGAGTCCTCCTTTACTCTTTCCCTTGGCCAGAGTGAAATGACACTGAACCAGGAGAAGCACCAGGCACAGGACAGAGACAACGTTTGGTTTCATCTTTGCACTGCAGAGATAAGAAGTGAGGAAAAATATTAATATATTTTTCGGATTTTATTATTTTACAACTAAGAATTCCAGTTTCAATATGTAAGGCCCTGTCCACACTATGGTTTGTTTTGCATGCATAACTTTAGCTCCATCCACTTAGTTCTGAAAATGGGTAAAATGTTGCTGATCCTGTATGTGAGAAACTCAAATGTTGTATAAAAATATATACAATTAGAAAAAACTACAAGCACAGTATTTGCTGTAGTGCTGTTATCAACCACTGCGTATCCTTCAGAATTTTAGTGAAAGCTTTAAAAGATTAGTGAAAGCATTATAGTTGATGAGCTCCAAACTGGCCCATACTCAGTTTGTTTTATGCTGGGAGTTGGTAGGGGGGGTTTTTTTTGTTTGTTTTTGCTATTTTGCCCAATTCAGAGCCAACTGGAGTGTGCCTATGGATTTCACAGAACATCTGTGGAACCTCTATAAAAGTATATTGTAAAAACTGTCAACATGAATGAAGCTATCCAAAATCTACAAAATTTAAATGGTAAACAAGGGTGACAGAAATTATATTTGATCCTGTAGCATTTGTAATATGATGTTTGTCGACTGAAAATATAATTTCATAAGCCAAGAAAGTCACTATCTTCTGAAATAAGGTCATATGAGGCACAACCTGAAGGGGCAGGACTTGAAGAACAGCTCTTTGTCAGATCTGCCTGTCAGTTTAAATACTGACTCAGTTGTTGAATAGAACATTTGGGGTTGGGCTGCACGATTTTGTAAAAAAAAAACTGATATTGTGATTTTTTTTAACCTTGCAATATATATATGGCAAAGAACATAATAGCTGTGTGGTGCCGATATAAATGGTCAAAGTTCTTTTTTTGGCACCATGTCTTCAGTGCTCATTTTTCAAAGTTATTACCAGTGACTCACTCCAGAATGATTGTGATTGATGGATAACTGCATGCAGTGTGTGTCATGTACCTTAGAAATTAGATAAAAACACACTACGTTCATTTGTCTCCTACATTGCAGAACCTGTGATGTGACTATTGTGCACGATATATTGTGCAGCTGTAATTTGAAGTTTCTTTTTATTGGAAAAAATAATCTTGACAGCTGCACTGTAATTGTGATTACTGTTTAAGTCAGTAAGTTAGCATTTAGAATTGGATCACTTGTGACCCAACACCCAAGACACTCCCACAGCCCCACAACTTTTGTCCAAATATACTCACTATCAACTGTAAAAAACAAACAAACAAACAAAAAGAATGGAAACAACTGACTTTAAAACAGCAGTTCTTGATGGGTTTGACTACACTAGACGGGACAAATACCAGAAAATGGCTTCAGAAAGTCAAACCAACAATAAACGAGCAGGTTGATATAATTTATAATATATATGTCATGGAAAGAATTATATTCAAACTAAGAAACCAATCTGATACTTTTGAAGAGAACTGGTCAAAATGGCTGATCTATGTATCAAATATAAGACCTGATTTCATATAGATGGCAAAGATAACACTGAGTTCCTTAATAGGAAATGCTGTTTCTCTTGTTCTAAGCAGCAATTCTAAGCAATTCTGACATATATTTATTTATATGTATATCATGTCTATGTTGACCCCTCTCTCCATCATATTATGTAACCCTATGTTATGTCCCGTCATGTTATATCCATGTTGTGCTATGCTATATGTTCTGTGCTGAGATGGCACATGTTTGTGTTATCAAAAGAAAATGAATAAAACTGTAAATAAATAATAATAATTTTTTTTAAAAACTGCAGTTCTTAAAACAAAAAATTGCCTGCTGTTGGCCATTGCACAAATGACAAAAAAACATGTGTCGAAAAATACAAGTCATCGTTGAACTTTAGCAAGGCTTCCATGACATTGAAAGGTATGAATTTGGTGATCTGCTATGAAAGCTGTCAAAAGTTATTGAGAGTACAGTGTTCCTGGACAGACAGACAGACAGACAGACAGACAGAAGGATATACGGACAGGCGAACAGCATTTCTACGTCCCCTGTAGACAATAAGTATGATCCCAGTCAGCCCAGTACAAAAGCCTCCCTCACTCTCCAGCACTCCCCTTCACCCCCCCCCCCCCCCCCCCCCCCCCCGCTTAATCTCAGACCACATATTATCGCCTGTCTTCCAGTTAATCTCCCTGTCTTCAGTCCTGGTCCATGTCTCACCCCAGTTAATCTGTCTGCCTTTCACCCACAATCACGTCTCTTCACCTGTTAACGTTAGTTTTTCCTTCCACTGTCACATAGTGTTTACTCCTGTTGGCTTCTGTTGGTGTCTGTGAATAGGCTGAAGAGTCTGGTTTATTCCAGCTCTATTATAAAGTGTCATGAGATAACTTTGTTATGATGTAACACTATATAAATCAAATCTATTTGATTGATGAAGACAAAATGCATGCACTGTAAAGTCTTTCAGTAATGTGAGTATTATTATGGTTTATTTCAATTCACTTGTTTGACTGAGTCTTCCAACTAATAATGTTTCCTAAATCACTGGACAAGAACTAACATCATCCTCTTTTTGTGTCATCATTAATTTGGCCAGATGGTCCAACACATGTTTCAACACACAGTGACAGGTCCAAAAACTGTAACCAAATGGAAAACAGCCAAACACTGCATTTCATCTCCTGTTCATAGTGTATGCTGACAGTATCTATGATCACTACAAAAAAAAACCACAAGATGTTACTTAAATATGTTACTTAAAGATGTTACTTAAATATGTTACTTAAATATGTTACTTAAAGATGTTACTTAAACATGTTACTTAAATATGTTACTTAAATATGTTACTTAAAGATGTTACTTAAAGAACCTGTAAGATGACAATTCTTTTGTTAGTATTCAGTTTCACAAGCACCAAGTCGTCTGTTCATAATCAAGGCACCGCAGTGATAAGAGTGTGTTAGTAACATTACAAACTTGAAACAAGCACATGTTTGAGGTGAAAACTCCTAACAGGAAATATCATTTTATATCAAATGATCACAAAACACCAGATCAAACTCGGTTAAAAATGAAATAAGTAGAGCTGCATACGAACCGTCTGAGCTTCAACACCACTGTTCAGTTTTCTTTTAAGATCACCATCCAAACTATTTCCGTCAGGCCACTCTGGGACAAAAATAGCCCCCTCCCCTCCCCTACAAAATGCACTCAGTATGTTTACAGAGTAATTAGAATTATCGCCTTAGTCCGGCTCTGGTTTCTCTACATTGAATAAATCTTTCCCCATTTACTAAAGATTTCCGTGCAGAAAAAATAAGCAAATTCCAAATTGTGGGAACAATAAAATACTTCTATTCTATTCTATTCTATTCTACTCTATTCTATTCTATTCTGCTCTGTTCTGTTCTGTTCTGTTCTGTTCTGTTCTGTTCTGTTCTGTTCTATATCTAAGTTTTAAAAGCCATGTATACACCTTAGTTGGACTCCCCCTTTTCTCTCATTTCCTTTTTCCTGTTCTTTTTCCTCCTTTTGTTACTTTATCTTCTTTTTCCCCTTTTTTCTTAATTTTTCTCACTTTTTTTTCTCCCTCCTTTATCTCTATTGCCTTCCTTCTCCCTTTTTCTTTTCTTTTTCCCTTTTTTCTTCTTTTTTTCCTTCATTTTTCTCTCCTTTTTTGTTCTCTCACTTTTCTTTTCTTTTTTCCCTCTTTTACCTTTGCCTCTCACTAAACCACAGCGAGGGGGGAAAAGCATATTGGCCAATACAACAAGAAAAATCCATAAATATCAGCCCTGTCATTACTGTGGTCACACAGGTAACGTGTGTGTTTTAAGGGGGATAGTTTGTTTTGCATTACAATAGTTAAGGCCTGTTCTCAGGCATTCAACTGTGATGGTTGAAGGTTCAACTGTTTATGGTCAGGCTCATATGAAACTAGAAGTAGAAGTACAGAAGAAGAATCTTTATTTGTCAATATATATTTTACATATGGACATGTAACCCACACCAGAATGGACCCTCTGACCTGAATGGATCAGAACACACCACACACTGTTATGACAGGCACACAGGGAGGAAAAGGGAGTTAGGTGCCTTGCTCAAGGGCACATCACCCAACAAAATGCAGGTCCTTGTATGGCTGTACACCTGTTTAAGCTTGCCATCATCTTTGGCCTAATACCAAGAACTAATTTCAGCTTCATGATAAGTCCTGGAAGAATTAGCTGTGTTTAATAGCACCAGGAAACTTTGTGTCACACAGAAATATTCTAATGATGATAATAATATACATTAGTGCAGTTCTGAATGAATGTGTATATTCTACTGGACTGTATTTGATGGATTTTATTTCAGATTTTGTCTCTGATTTCTGCCAGTTTTCATAAAAGACGACTGAGCTCTGGTTTCAGAGAAGCAGGAGTCTGTCTGCAGAAACAACAGCTCCATCTGTTGACCATGAAAGGTATGACATTACTGTTCTGAGTATCAAGTACTGTTAGTACTTGTATTTATACAGTAGTAATAGTATATCCTCTGTTAATACTTTTATTTGTAGTAATAGTATATCCACTGGTAGTACTAGTATTTATACAGTAGTAATAGTATATCCTCTGTTAATACTTGTATTTGTAGTAGTAGTATATCCACTGGTAGTACTAGTATTTGTAGTAGTAGTATATCCTCTGTTAATACTTGTATTTGTAGTAGTAGTATATCCACTGGTAGTACTAGTATTTGTAGTAGTAGTATATCCACTGGTAGTACTAGTATTTGTAGTAGTAGTATATCCACTGGTAGTACTAGTATTTGTAGTAGTAGTATATCCACTGGTAGTACTAGTATTTGTAGTAGTAGTATATCCACTGCTAGTACTAGTATTTGTAGTAGTAGTATATCCACTGGTAGTACTAGTATTTGTAGTAGTAGTATATCCACTGGTAGTACTAGTATTTGTAGTAGTAGTATATCCACTGCTAGTACTAGTATTTGTAGCAGTAGTATATCCACTGGTAGTACTAGTATTTGTAGTAGTAGTATATCCACTGGTAGTACTAGTATTTGTAGTAGTAGTATATCCACTGCTAGTACTAGTATTTGTAGTAGTAGTATATCCACTGGTAGTACTAGTATTTGTAGTAGTAGTATATCCACTGCTAGTACTAGTATTTGTAGTAGTAGTATATCCACTGGTAGTACTAGTATTTGTAGTAGTAGTATATCCACTGGTAGTACTAGTATTTGTAGTAGTAGTAGTATATCCACTGCTAGTACTAGTATTTGTAGCAGTAGTATATCCACTGGTAGTACTAGTATTTGTAGTAGTAGTATATCCACTGGTAGTACTAGTATTTGTAGTAGTAGTATATCCACTGCTATTACTAGTATTTGTAGTAGTATATCCACTGCTAGTACTAGTATTTGTAGTAGTAGTATAGTAGTAGTATGTTCTTTCCTGTGTTTGTTTGGACGGATTTGGCTGAAACTTTCTAGAAAGTATTGATATTGGCACAAGCAAAGGTGTAAAGTAACTAAGTAAAAGTACTTCATTACTGTACTTAAGTAGATTTTTTAGGTATCTGTACTTTACTTGAGTATTTACTTTTCTGGCAACTTTTTACTTTTACTCCTTACATTTTTGTGTAAATATCTGTACGTTATACTGTTTACATTCTGTGAATAGACAAGTTACTTTTTCAAACTAAACAGATGTGACAGTATGAAAAATACGTCACTTCAAAGTGGAGAGAAACTGTGATTTTATATGCTATAATTATATGACTTTTCATCCCACAATTTTGACTTTTTCTCTTAAAATTATGTATTTTTTATCTCATATTTATAACTGATTATGACTTTTTTATCTCTATTGTGACTTCTTTTTTTTCTAAATTTCCCATAAAACTGAGTAACTGTGACTTGATCAAAACATTGTCTACACAGTAACTCACTTTTAAAGGCTTTATTTTAGATACTTCTGAAACTTTTCAGATTTTTCCTAGTTAACTATTGTTGCATTCATGGAAAAAAATGCACTTTTACTTTTTACTTTTATACTTTATTACAATTAAGAAATTGTACTTTTTTACTTTTACTTAAGTAAAGGAGTTGGCGTATACATAGATCTCCATGATATAGCAATCTTATATTTACATATATTTATATATACAATATATGACTGTTGCTTTTTCATATTTATTAAGTGTGCAGTTTCCTGGGAAACATCCCAGAATACATAACTTAGGACATAAAGTTAAAATATTATGTTGATAATATAATTTTAAAATGTAAAATGGGAATGGACCCTCTTACCCTGAACTGGTTCACTTTGTCCCTTTGATTGTTTCAGATTAACCCTTGGCTGGGGTAATGTGATACACAAGACCAGTTTTTAAAAACAATCCTATTTTCATTGCCCTTTGTGTTCAAGACATTCTTATCTTTTCCATAGTTAGCGAACATCTGCAGTGTGTAAATATGTGTACATTTTACTGATAGATCATTTTAGCTCAACTAGAGGGGAGCAAATGTAAAACTACAAAAGCACTGGGAGAGTGTAGACATGTTGAGTTAGAACTATTTCTGTCAAAACTGACCCTATCTCGTCTCGGCGTGTCTTGTCATCTGAACCCGCTTTATCCTCACTAGGGTCACAGGGGTCACTGGGGGTCTAATCCAGCTACAATGGGTGAAGGCGGGGTACACCCTGTATGAGTCTCCAGTTCATCTCAGGACTGAACATATATAGACAAACCATCACTCTCACATTCACACCTATGGGTAATTTAGATTAACTAATTAACCTATCTGTGCATGTGTTTGGATGGTGGGAGGAAACGGGAGTACCTGGAGAAAACCCACATGGACATGAGGAGAACATGTGAACTCCACACAGAAAGTTCTGGTGTGGGATTCGAACGACGGTGCCGTCTCTGGGATGTGTTTACTGTTATTTATTTTTATTTCATTGCCACTATATTTGCTGTGAATGATGGATACATTTCATTTCAGTAGTATGTACATTTTTGGTGCAAGCAAGCACATTTGCACCCATTATTTGCGCTCAGAGTAAATCAGGCCCTTACAGTAATCCAAATTACTTAAAAAAGTAAATCAAATAAAACATCCCATTCTAAATGTTTTTTATTAACATTAACAGAAGACCTCTAATCAGACCTTTCTTTGCATGATGGCTTTCATACAATGCCATTAACATTAAGACATATGCAATGTAATATTACACGAAAATATGTTTAAGAGTAAACTTAACTTGTGATTCACAGTGGGGTAAAGTGAAACTGTCTCACTTTAACCCATAGCCACCATTTTAGAAAGAAATGATATCTGTAGCCATTCAGGTTAATCTTAAATTAGCATTAATCACATGGTTTAATATGTTAGAAGTTCATCAGTTTGTATGGTTTTACTTTTTTTTACCGGAATCTGTTTGCTTTAACAAAACACTTGATTAAATTCACTACAACAAAATGTACTTTTACATCTAAAAAACACATTATTGTGAAAAAAAAAAATACTTACCAAAGCACCAACATCGGGTTTTTGTTTTGGCAATGGTGGAATGGGAGGAGCTTGAATAAATGATGGCCACATGACCACAAACGTGTCCCGTTGCCTAGGTACAGGGGGTGTCTCACATTACCTGATGTCTCCCATTACTTAGTGTCCTCTACTATATCCACTGTTAAAGGAGTCATATCAGGCCCATTTTCCACCAGTGAACACAGTTCCCTGGTGTCTCAGTGACCTGTCTGTAACATGTTATGGTCAAAATACCACATTGATACAGAGATACAGCAGCCTGGAGAAACAGTCCTTTTCAAAACGCTCAGTTTTAGTGACTTTCATGCAGAGACACAGCTGACTCCGCCCCTCTCTTCCAAATTCTCCTGAGAGGAAGATCTGCCAGTGTGTCCAGTAGTAAACAGAGGCGCACAGAGATGACGTCACTTATGTGTCTCGGGTTACATTATTTATTTTGGGCTCAGCCCACCAGCCCGGCAGTTTCAAAAATGAAATGGGACTGCAACGGAATTAGCACAACTGTATCATAATGGACATATTACCTGATTTTAACAAAATAACTAATTTAGCATCTGCAAGTCGTTGCCCTGCCAACTGTCATATGCCGTTTGGTGGATATTGGTGCAAATCTAATTTGTTCTAGAGGAATGAAAATTGACAAAAAAAGTGACCTGGTTGAATAGAACAATTCAAATGACATCATAATTAAGGCCCCAATTGGAAAAAAACAGTGAACCTCATACACAGACAACACATTTATAGTGTAAAAACATTTGCATGATATGTCCCCTTTAATGGTTGTATTTGAAGTAGTAGTATGTCCATTGTAAATTATTGCATTTGTAGTAGTAGTATATCTACTGTAAATTATTGTATTTGTCATAGTAGTATATCCACTGTTAATACTAGTATTTGTAGTAGTGGTATATCCACTGGTAGTACTAATATTTATAGTAGTAGCAGTATCCAGTGTAAATCCTTGTATTTGCAGTGGTACTTATATTTTTATTTGTAGTAGTACATCTACTGTTAATACTTGTATTTGTGGTAGTAGTATATCCACTGGTAGTACAATTATTTTTAGTAGTAATATATCCCCTGGTACCACAAGTGAACAAGTATTCAGAGAATGCCTAACCTCGCCGTTCTTGAATTAGAGCCAATAATGTGATTTTGACCTTTCTGCTAAATGTGACCTTGATCTTTGACCTTTTGCAATATTGATAATTTTGTTTTATATATATATATATGCATCAGTGTGTGTAATATTATGATAATATATCCAGTTTTGATTAATTCAATTCAATTCAATTCAATTTTATTTATAAAGCCCTAAATCACAACAACGTCGTCTCAGAGGGCTTTACAAAAAGTTATATTATAACTTATAATTAAGTTATAGCATGATATGTCTATGCTATGACAGAGCCTTTTCTGTAGCCACCCCAAAGTCACTCCCTCCAACCATCCGTCACTGTTCCAACCTCAACACTTTTAAACCCCTTTTAAAAACTAATTTATTCAAGATTGCTTTTAATGTTTGATTACTTTTATTCTGCCTGCTTTCATTTGTGATTGCTCCATTTTCTATTGTTTGTTTTTATTGTTGTTGGACTCTTATTGTTCTGTTTTTACTGCATGTAAAGCGTCTTTGAGTGCCATGAAAAGTATAAATAAATAAAATATATAATAATAATAATAATAATAATAATTATTATTATTAATATGCTTGACATACACAAACAGTGTTACAGAAGTACATTTTGTGACATGTAACCTTTGACCTCAGGAGATCACAAAAACTCTTGGTCGTAGGTGATAACATAAGAATTATAGAAATCTTCATTTCGCATCGTTTGGTACCAATCTGAAAGTTCTGTGACCCTCCATTCTTGAGGGTTAGGGGTATAACCCACAATGTGATTTTGACGTTTTAGTTCATTGTGACCTTGACCTTTGACCTTTACTCAAATGGATCATCGCATCTGATGGACATTAGCTATATGTGTCTGCCCATGTAATTTCATGGTGATATCACAAAAGTTATAGCATGATATGTCTCTGCGGGGACACACACACACACAGATACATACAGACAGGCAGGGTGGAGTCAGCTGTTCAGATCTGCACTGGTCCCACTGTCAAGATCAGCTGATCCAGGGTGGGAGCACACACATGATGTGCTCACTGGTACTAGACTGTTCTGTTCTTTATGAACATTATGGTCATAAATGCCTTCATCGTCAGTCTGATGAGAAAACCAGGAAGGTTCAGGGGCAGGGCTTGAGAGCAGGCAAACTGGCCATTAGAGGGCCTCCTTCAGGCTGCCAAATTATTCAGCAAAAACAACAATGGGCAATTTGAAAAACTTTTCTAGCACCAAAATGTCTGACTGTTGTTTCTATGGTTGTATGAACCTATATTCTATGCAACCATTTCAGACTGAGAACATCACCAAAAATTCTAACATCAATAACATTTACTTTATGTCAGGTAATATTATCAGTTTATTCTTTGATTTCCTTTAAAACCCTGGTTTACATTACTGACTGTCTGAACAATGTTGAATAATAATGAAATGAGCTGACGTTTCATAAGTTATTAGACTTGGTTAGCAGTAGTAGCTGGATATGGTGGTAAATAGAAGGACAAGTCTCACACAAGAGCTAAGTAATACCAGAACACTGCTTTGAGAAATTACACTAAAAAGATATATTTTCTTAATAGAGTTATTTATTGTTACAGTATTATCTCCTGGTTGACATGTCCTGGGTGAACCCCACCTTCTCTCAGAATTAGCTGGGGTAGGTAGGCTCCACCCCCATTACACTAGTGAGGTTCAGCCACTCTGTTTGCTATTCAGTCCCATTGTAGCAGCATTTGGCTGCAGTTCCACCAGTATTCCACTGGGGGCAGTCGACGGAGTGCAAAATGAACGGGGCCCTATGGAGCTAGATGGCGAAAATTTCATCCAATTGTCACTGAGAGCGCTCACATTTGAACGTTGTTTTTGAGACTTCAATGTGGGTTTTAAGTCAAGAATTTACTGAATGAGTACATATGTCCCTTTGATTTCTTACGAGTTCTTGTTGCCCACAACGCATTAGCATTCTGCTAATGACCACTGGTCGGCCGGCGAGAGGACGGATTACGACCAGAAATACTGCTTGACGGCTGGCCCCATAACCACAGAACCACATACTTTCTAGCATATATAGCCTACTTACCTGCGTCTGCTGCAGCTCTGCCTTGGGATAAGAAGGCTTGTCACTATAAAAGTATTTTCTTTAAAGCCCCCTTTCCCTTTCATAAACCAGATTATACCCCCCCCCCTCAATCACTACCAAAACCTAATCACTTCTAGCCTAGGATCTAGACTGTCCCCAGTGGCCGCAAATGGTATTTGCTACGGGGAGAGTCTAGAAAGTCTAGGCGAATTTGTGGGCGGGATAACCGCTGTCTGTCAAGTTTTCTCTTTATACAACGCCACGCTATTGGATGGGTAACCAGTCACAGCCAACCAATCAAAGCGATGAACATGGATTTCGTAGAAAGCGTCACCGGAAGAACACACCAGAATGTAGTCTCAAAACGAGTGCAGCAGCTTAGCTAGGATTCCCGTACACTCTGCTCCTCTCGCAGGGAAAACTGTAATTTTAAATCACCTAGCGTTGCTGCCAAAGCCAGCTCGAATGGTTGTTCCTGGTGATGAGCCATGTTGTCTAGCAGCTAGCAACTGGTGTTACGGCAATGTGTGCTAGCTGCTACGTCTCTGCGACTACAACATTACGTGTCGTATTTGTGTCGTCATGAGGCAGGGCGGGCTCCAATCCCGCCCCTCGCGATTTGATTGGTCCGGTCCATTTTGGATTTTCAGATCCGAGGCCGTCTAGTCTGTCTCCCCGTAGCAAATACCATTTGCGCCCACTGGGGACAGACTAGATCCTAGGCTAAATCACTTCCACATCTCCCTATTACCAACATACCCTAAAAATGTCATCAAAATCCATCCATACATTTTTTTAGTTATCTTGCACAAACATCCAAACCAACGCCGGCAAAAACATAACCCCTTGGTGGAGGTAATTACAAGACAAAAAATTATATCCCGACACAAGGGCATTTTGGGGGTATAGCGCCATAGGACTCTGTTCTGCACTCCAAAATTGAGCACCCAGCATTGAAAAAAATGATTTAACTGCAACTAAATGAAACCCTTAAATGCACAGTGTAACTTCTGGCTGTATTAGAAATTCTTTGGTGTAACTACAATTCAAGTACATTGAGAGAAGAGATGCAGTTGTGACAGAAATAAAGACTAAGGACACGACAGTTAAGGGTTCCATGACTTTAATTGTGATTTCTAGTCCTTTACGGCTTGAAACACTCCCTTGCCCCAGTAAACTCACATTTAATGCAGGGTAAATGCAAGTGGACAATAGACCAAGTTTAAACAGAAAGAAAACAGGATTGCAGACAGCGGATGAATAACGGGGAACATGAAGCATCACATGATCTGTGATGTCAGCTGGAGTAACAGTTTAACTCACAGTATGATGACCAGATAACTAGAATACAAAACAAAACAACAAATGACATGACTGTCCACATATATTCATCTGTTCTTAAGCAAAGTTAAGGGGGGGGGGGGGGTCCTGCAGCAGATGTGAGGATGACATCTTTTTTTGGCACATGAGTGAAAGGTGTCATTAAGAACTCGAATGCTGTTTCAAATAGAGGAGTTCTATTCAAAGCATCCAGTAGAAATTGGACTTGTTTCTTCAACTAGGACAGTGGAGCATTACATAAAATCAATAAAACAACTTTTATGATTGTTTTAATCTTATCTTTCTCAATCATTTCTTGGACCAGAAAAAGACTCCGCACTATCAGTGATGGAGACTGGAAGAATGATTTGTAAAGAGAAGGGGGCAAAAGGTGACATTCAGGGTACTTCAGTCAACAGACTTGGGAGACCGTTTAGACCAAAGAACAACCTAAATGAATCCAGTGGTCGTATTTAACCACAGGCACATGTGGAAAACCAACAAACCATTAACCATTGTGTTCTTTGAAAAAAAACAAAAACAAAAAAAAAAAAAACACCCTTTCATCTATGGCACCCACATTTGTTGGTGCCTATGGATAAATAGCTATGATGAATAAACAATCAAAAATCGAAATATCTGCGTGTGTGGGTGTTGGCGGGCATGTGTGGGGGGGGGGGGGGTTATAAACCGTTAAGCACTGTCAAGCACATATGAATCTGCATTTACACAGTACACATTTTTATGGTCAACTTTCGGGGGCTTGTATTCGGGTACAAGTCTGTTATACTGATATACTTTTAGCCTCATTTAGAGCCACGATACCTAAAAACATAACCTCCTTTTTTGCATCTTCAAATCCATACTAATAATATATCTTATGGACAATATCAAGTTTTTCCTCTTCTCAGTTTAAGAAATATTAGCATCACATACATATACTGTATACTTGAATAAAATCTGCAAGGTCTGACAGTTTTGTCCTGTCAAATGGTTTCAGTAGAATAGACTGCATTTCCTACAGTCACCCCTAGGTTTAAAGGAGTGAGCTCTCTTTACAATAAGCAAGTCTTCATTTTCTAATTGAGCAGCAAGCACCTACATGAACCTGTTCTAACAAACAGTCATCCAGCCGACATGTTTCCCTGAACCTGTTGCTGTATCAAATGTCCAGAGAACATGTTGGAGCCAAGTGCTCCTGAACCAAAATGTTCAGTTATATATATTATATTTCCGGGAAAAAAACAACAATGCTTTTTTTTTTTTTCCTGAACTGACGTTTAAAGGTAAACAAATAAAACTAAGAGAGAGAAAACTTGAAAAAAACTTCAAGCGACTTTGACTTTTGCATAGCAAACTGTACAGAGCTGCTGCTGCGATGTAAGAGATGAAAATATACAGGATATTTACAAATGTACAGGAGGAGAAAGAAGGAAGGAAGAGGGGGCCAACTGGACTAAAGGGAGACAAGAGTAGACCAAAGAACTGTATCTGCCACGGGACCACAGGCCGATACAAGATCCACCCTAAAATTAAGACCGGAGGGAAATGTCAGGCTAGCTCTATCGGAGTGCAAAATTAGAGTGGGTGTAAACAGAGAGGACACGCCTCCTGTGGATGAACATGATGTCAAGTCCCACCCCTGAGTGTGAAAGCGGCTCTTATGGAGATGCTTTTAAATTATTATGGGGTGGATGAAAGGCAGATGTCTGGTCACTGGTTCCATGTATCCACACTGGTCCTGGTCCCAGTCCGTGTCCTTTTGTGTCCACATCAAACACCATTGGCAGTCATCTTGCTCTTCTGGGCCACCTCGGTCGCTGCCTTGGCCTGTGAGGGACAGAGGACACATCAGATGTTTCAGCCCCTCATAGACATGAACAACCGATAACAAGTGGTGTCAGGCACAACAAGCAAAAACTTTCACTGCTTTCTACGATAACGTGACAAAACTGAAAAGACAAACGTACATTTTTTTTTGTCATGTAAAATTAATTTACAGAATCCAGGGTTCACTGAGATGAAGATGCTCCTAATAAATGACAAGGAGCTTAAACTTAAGGGAAGACCCTAATATACCATGTAACTCAGTAACAGGAGACATTGAATAATGAATGAGCAGAGTGTTTCACCCTGAGCTCAAACATTCACATACAGATCATAATAATAATAATAAGTTCTATATCTAAGCTGCAGAGGTGTGTTTGAGGACATATATAACCCTTGTGTTTCAGTAGACAGACTCCTCAGAACCTTTCTGTACTATTGTTGGTGATTTAACTTGAACAATTAAGAGTTGATTAACCTAATACTTGTGACAGAACCCAATGGACCACAGGCCATCTCATAATTTTTATTTGGCACCAGTACTCATTTATCTGTTATGTTTGCACATACACAGAGATAGAAACATATGCACTCTGTCAGTAGCTGCATTTCCATTACCTTTGGAAATTCGCAAAATATAAATATCGCTATGAAAAACTGGTAATGGAAACACCTGTATTCTGAAAAAAGAAATCCGATAAAAGGTTTTCACGCTTTCATGAGGTGGTTTTTCAGACATTTCGATATTATAATAGTGCAATGGAAAGACTTTTTTCCGCAATTATATGTCACAGGATGTGACGCACATAGTCACATGTTCACTTCTCTTGGAGTGAAAATGACAGCCACAGTAGCTGTAACCATAACAACAATTGACTGCTTATAATTTGTTGTTGTTAAGTGCTGAGCATATTTACACTTAATATTTCACCATAACAATGTAGGGACCACATGTACACACCCTTATAATGTGAGCCAGGTGGTTTGTTTGACATGTTAATGTCTTTAAAGTGTTCACCAGGGACTTTTACTGACGAAAGAATTAGCCGATACGTTAATTCTAATATCAGGGTAATAGCCAATCTGAAGCTCCGAAGTTTTGCAGTGAAATGTCGTGGGATGATATTTCACAAGAATTATGACGGTCCTGTGTAGAACAACTGTCAATGGAAACCCGTTCAAAGTGCAAATATACTTTGTTGAAATTTTAAGAATATCGCTATTTTGCGAAAAACTTTAATGGAAACGCAGCTGGTGTCATAGCAGGAACCATTCAAGTAACTCATGCCTGTATCGTGCCCTGCTTCAGTCAGTAAAGCTGCCTTAAAACTAAACTCAGCTCCCAGGGGCAAATAAAGCATACACCTACATAACTACCCCTAAAATGTCCATTAATTACCCTCACCCACAGTAATAACATAAAGCCATCACACGATGCCTTCAGAAAGCAGAGAACATTAGAGTAGGGCTGCAACAGTCAAATATTTCTGTAATTGATTGATAAATACTTTATTGATCCCTTACAGGAAATTACTTTGAGTATTCTGACAATTTTTTCATAAATTAATCCGAAAAATCCCCCCCTTTTTTTTTACGAGATCAAAAAATGGAGATTGGAGAAGACGTTTACTAAAAATAATTACAACACATAAGGCTACATTCTAACAGATGCTAGTATCCATCAGTTAGCAATGTGTTAGGAATATATAGAAGATCTGAGTCTGCTTGAAGTGCTGTTGATGTGTGGATGCTTTCAATTCAGATGTTTTGCATTGATGACCTAATACAATGGTAGCTAATGCTATTTACCAATACACATGACACTGAGTTATCTGCCTTACACAGCATATGGTCCCACACTTTCAACATTTTCTTTTTGTTTTTTTCTTCCATACATGTTGCTGCTTTCTGCCATTTTCACTTGCAGTTCAACATACTGCACCACAGAACGCCTTAAACTAGGCATGTCCAAACTATTCCACAAAGGGTCGGTGTGGCTGCAGGTTTTTGTTCCAACCAAGCAGCAGCACACCAGAATGGACTCAATTAATCAACAGACAGCCACACCGGCCCGTTGTGGAATAGTTTGGACATGCCTGCCTTAAATCTTTGAAGTGAACTGATGTACAGCACATCAATTAAAACATTGTGTAAAACAATGACACAGGACGCACCAGAGTGATAAGATAGCAACAAGACGAACTTTGACATTAAAGGTGTCATTCCATGGTTATTTCATTAATGTTACTGTGTTCTCCATTGTTATTGTGTGTTGGTTCTATTTAAATAAACATCCAGATTGCTTTGTTTCCAGCTGTTTTTTCACGGTAGAAAAATGACTTGAGGTCAAACAACAGAGTTTACCGGTACTTCCTCATACATGTCCATTTAGGCGGTGATGAGGAGTCTCTGATTGGCTCAGAATACGTGAAGGAACACTCCCCCCTACCCTCTCGCTGTGTGTGTGTGTTTACCTTTACCCAAGTAGCATCCAGCTAGGTTTCGTGCCGTTGCTTGTTCTGAAAACGTGCAGGGAAAAAAACGAGGCTTTATTTCCACAGAGCACATGAACCAGTTTGATCCGCCATTTTTTTCCAGTTTGTGCAGGAGCTACTGTGGCGCCATCTTCTCTTGTAGATGCTAATGCTATTTCAGATTTGCTGCAAATCGGGGACGGGTTTAACCCTATGTGGGTGACGCTAAAGTCCATCTGACATCAGATGGACCAGCTTTTTCTGGGTCCCTCGTTCCCCTCGTTTTATGTGAATGTAGTATGCAGCCAGTGGAGGTGACAAACCACTTTCAAAGGCAGCATGTGTTGGTAAATCGGGGTGACCCATCAGATTCCAAAAGGGGCGTGGAAAAGTAGTTTTCAGTGGAATGACACCTTTAATATAATGAATCTTTGAGGAAATTAATCTGCCTCCAACATTTCAAAAAATAGTTTCACATCTACACCAGAGGAAGTCCACCTGCAGTTTGATTACAACTTGCCCACCCTTTATACAAGGTGAGAAAATTGGGCGTCAGATTGCAGATGGTGAGTTGACCTCAAACGGTGACAGGTCTACTTCACTCACCAAACAGTCTTCCCTCTTTGCTTATGCACTGAACTGACAAGTGAAGCCTTTTCTAAATGGAATGCAGCTACTGAAACAGGGATGGTGACTGATGAGTTTTTTTCTGCAGGTCTAGTGGAAGTGAACTGCTTCAATGTTGAAGGACTGACTGTATTTTCGAGTAGGCTTGGGTATCTAGTTATGTTTTCGGATTTCTGAAGTGTTTTCCACGGTTTTCTTTTAAAATATGTATGTTTATTTAACAGATAACATTTGAACATAGTTACATAAGACACTAACCCTAGAGTCAAATTCTACACTCAGGTTGTTTAGAACAGAATACAATATTGAACAATAGCAATTGTTTATAGGTTCAGTTAATGACAGTCTAGTTTTTGAAGTCACATAGCCCCAAGCTACAAAACGATTTGGAGGCATGTGTTTTAAGACCTCTAATTGATTAACTGAAGATTGTACTGGCATTATTCTATTTTTGTTAAACATGACTCCAGTCTAACTGAACTAATACTATTGTGTAGTCTCAATAATTCCCACATATCTCCATCTACCATCTCCATTTAATGATTTTTGCACTAAAAATGAGAAGTTTTTAGTCGTTATTAATTAACCAAGAAGTAAAATTGGCACCATTATTTCTAAGGTTATTTTACTATTATTTTACTTCCAAATTCATCCCACAGGCCTTTGGGAGACCAGTTTTGGCCCACAGCCCACATGTTTGACACCCCTGGTCTGAACCATTCAAGCATGCTTGTTCCCCCTTAACACTCTTTTCAGGATCTGTGGCACTGTCCTCCTGTGAGATCACCATGTCATATGAGCTCAGAAGAACTACCTAGATTACATGATGTTAGCCAGGATGAAATGCCATGCTAGTTTGTGTGAACGCTAAAAGAACAGAGGAATTGCATCTTCTTACCTGAAGGACCTCAGCAGGAGTGAGAGGTTTGTCTGACACCACAGGAGCCTTGTCCCTCAGCTCCTCCGCCTAAAAACAGACACAAATGCAACATGAGTGACCTGCACCACCTCATCTAAGCAACAACTATCCTGAAGTTTGGGTTAATGTAGTGTTTGTCAAAAAGTAGAATAGACCCCCTAGGAGAGGGGGGTGTGGAGTCTTCCCATGAGGGTCATGGAATCACTCACTCAATCATAATTTTTTTTTTTGCTCTTCAAATTTTAACATGTATCAGGTAGAACTCCTGTTTTGTCACTAGACTAGACACAAACTTTAGGTTTGGACAATGGACCAGAATGGGATTGGAAAAGAAACATAGACACGACATTTGTTCTGGATTAATTTGGACTGAGATGTGCAGTGGAAATGGGCTCATGGACCCACTGATACTGGTCACATGTTCATCTGTGGAACTAACTTAAGTTTGTTGGACTAAAAAAAACAAACTGTACTGTCACAGTTGTAGATAATTGTACATTTTAAATTTTTATTGGATAAATAAATATTTTATCAAAGGAGTCTGGTTAAGTTTAGATCGTTCAAGCAAAAAAGTAATTTCCTCTGCCAAGGAGGTTCTGTTTTGATCAGGGTTTGCCCATTAGCAAGATCACTCAAAAATATATTAAAGTATCGGTGGGTTGTTTTTTTTAGGAAAAAGTACAAGGAACAAATTATTATATTTTGGTGTTGATCAGGGGGGAGTGATATGTCTTCGTGGAAATCTGTACTTAGGATAGTTTTAGTTTTTAATTCAAAGAAAAAATTACTGAGGGAAAAGAAAAAGTATTGCTAGAATAGTGATGTTTCTTTCAATAAAAGTTAGAATTGCAAAACATTTCCGGTTTTGGGCGCTGGAGGTTTTTCACCTTCTAAAGGGACGGCACACAAACAGATTAAGACCTACTAGGTTAATGTCGGGTCCCCAATTCCATGCAACAAAGTGATCACATATTGACCAATGACCCACTTTCCTCATTATGCCCATGTTTTATCTGCTGTGTTTTTGAGGAGTGTACTGACCGGTCTGTCCTTAATGATGAGAGCAGGGTCTGCCAACATGTCAGCACTCACTGATTTTGTATTAGCTCCTGTATTCTCCAATGGGGTAGGAGGGGGTGGAGGAGGAGGAGCAACTTTCTGAAAGAAGAAAAACAAATGTGATAAGAAGATCTGACACGGCATGACAGAAATTATGTTTGATGAATGTTGACGTATTACTTCATTGGGCTATGAATGAACAGGCAGAGTTAAGAGGATGAGGAGGGTAGAGTCTAAAGAAATGCAAGTGACCTGGAAACCTACTCGTGGAAAAGCAGAGCTCTCTGATCTGTACATTTGATGGGAATTAACAGTGAGGAATTAAAGATTTGACAGAGATTGTGCAAGTCAGACCTCAAGTTTTGGAACAGGTGGGATGATGGGGGCTTTGGGTTTGAGGTCAGTCAGGTACATGGCTCTGGACAGCAGCAGCAGTGAAGGAGGCACATTCTCTTTTAGGTGGAGGTCCAACCACTAAATGACCAGAGACAACAAATCAGACAGATGCAACAATAGGCAAAAAAATTATTATATTTAGTTAAACATTTTTAGAAATTAAATAACAAATATATTCCCTTCCTCATGGTCAATATTTGTGGCCAATAAAGTACTTTGTGTTTCACTTCAAACATAACTATTTACATAGTATGTATTAGTATTTGGGAATCCTCTTGCGTCATGTAATCGTACAAAAACATTTTGTTATGCACTATTACACAGAAATATTTTCATTTCTTAACAGTTACTGAAACAGTTATGATTAGGGGGAAAAACAATCTGTGCAAGGGTGATGATGTACCAAAGTACAACTACACAGATACACCCCTGGTATAAAGAAGAAATTAACTTCAGCTCCAACATGTAGCAGATCCTGACCTGCTGCATCTGTTGACGTAGCTGATCGGTGGTGAGACCCAAAGACCTCATCCCCCGACTACGACACGCTGCCTGGAGTTCTGACACACTCATGGCTGGCACACCCTCTGCTGCAATCATCTGTGAGGAAACAGAGGGGAAGTTGAAAGAGGATGTAGCAACGTGAGAAAATATCAAATCTGTCATTTTGATGAAATTCTCAGAATGTGACTTTAACTCCAAAGGCTGATGATAGTAGTTTTACACGTTTTTCCCAACAGTCATTGTAGGTCATCCTAACGATCACAACAACCAAACGCATTTCACACCTTTTTCTTGACATAACACCAACACTAGTAAATTATATACATACATCTATAGAATGCAAATTCATTACAAACATCAGTACAAACCTCATCATCTGCCTTGATGGTCCTGAGTTGCATCATCAGTTGAAAACGCAGCAAGTTGTTGGTTCCGATTGGCTGCAGCTCTAGCAGTTTACACAGAGCCACCAGCTGGGGTCGTTCCAGATGCTCCAGCGTCAGCTCGTCCTCAAACAGCTTTGAAAACTTGACGATGTCCTTAGTGGTGGGCTGTTCGCCTGTGCCCCGGACCTGAGAAGTACCAACAGAGTCAGGAATGAGAAGGAACCAGACCCAGTAAACACTACAACTTAGAGAAGCTTTTGCTTTTGTCTTAACAAGGGGACAATGTGCACTTGGTGACAGGTTTCCACACATGCTGCTATTACTAATCCAGGTCCTGTTGTCACCTTCTGAACGTATGTGGAGAAGCGCTGTGTTTCGTCCTCCGTCTGAGCCTTAGCCTTGTTCCTGCGAGCCATCTCAGCAATAGTCTCCTGGAGAAACTTGGCCAGTTCCAGCTTAGCAGCCAGACCTTTCTTCTGTTTCTCCTCCTGCATGATAAAGAGGGACAAAACAAAGGCAGATGGAACATTAGAAGTTGTTCTGCAGCCTGATGCGGTTTTATAAAGACTGTGGACACCGACTTGTGTCCTCCTTATAAAAAGACTCAAGCACTTAAAGACTAAGGTTTCTTAAGATATTTCTAGTTGCACTTTAAGGCCTAGTTGTTAGTGTTCAGTAGGCTGCCCTTTGACCTGACTGGTAATGCTACTAAGGCAGAAACAGAACAATACTGGGTGATGTCAGGCTTTTTTTGGCACCTGTCTGCTGATCTAACTCCCCATATGACCTTATACACAAAGTACCTTGTGTTTTGTTACAAAAGCTGCAGAGGTTTTCAAGCCGAGTGTTTTCAGGACTCAACCAAGCATTAAATGTGCTGTCCTCAGCCACATGTTGAACATTTGATGATAAGAGACACAAACCCACATACCACATAGGGACATGCTAGGTGTAATCTGACACTGACCAGGATGAACAGTAGTTGGTGCTTAAAGGTCCATGTTAGTTTAATGGTAACTAAGACAGTTTTTTTTGTAGAAAATGCATATTAAAGTCATTCATACAAAATATTCTTCATAAAAATGTAAAGATCTCTCCAATAAATCAAAATACTAACCACCTAACTAATAGTATTCAGTATTTCCATCAACTGATTATGATCCGTTTTCAGCTATACATTTAACTGGTAAAGATCATACTCTTGACACAGTACTGTTCTGTGAAAGTACCATAAAACTATACTTTTCTCCCTTCTTATGTACTGTTCTGTTAGAGCAGGGGTGTCCAAACTATTCCATAAAGGGCCGATGTGGCTGCAGGTTTTTGTTCCAACCAAGCAGCAACACACCAGACTTGAATCAATTAATCAACTGATCTCAGTCTTCAGAGAGTCGATTGGTCAAACTGTGAACTCTTGGTTGGTTGGAACAAAAACCTGCAGCCACACCGGCCCTTTGTGGAATAGTTTGGAGACCCCTGTGTTAGAGGCTGCAAACCACTCTGCTGTCTAAGACTACAAGTGCATATCTGTGAACCAGTCAAGTGAAAATGACAGGAACCAACAGCTTAGTAGACCAGTACAGAAACCTGTTGCTTCTAAAGATCACGAGTTAACAAAAACTAGAGTGAAATCAGGACATTACTTGAACTTTGGCAACAAAGGGTAAATTAGAAAGTAAACACAAACACGTGAACTGATTAGATTAGATGAAGTCGTCTGACTGATCCACCCAGAGGCTGAGGTTCCTCTTAAAGTAACAGAAACGATAATATCTGAGCAGTTACATAATGGGCATGAACCCCGTCATGGGGTCAGTCTGGTGCTGTGTTTGTCTGTATACATCATCACATGCCTTTTTGGTCTCCGTCTCAAAGGTGGAAGGCAGCATCTCTGGGAAGAGTTTGAGGAATACAGGAAGAAGGAACTCCATGAAGGGAACAATGATGAACACCATGAAGGGCACCAGACGGAACAGATCAGCACAGGTCCGCATCAGCTGGAAATGCAGAGAAAACCAATACTATTAGAACACAGAACTGGGATTGGTACCATTTTAGTTTTAAACTAGTTACTACTACTTGTGTGTCAGCATGTAAACTCCAGAGCACGTGTACTGAAACTCTGTCGGTCTGATTCTAAAATAGCACAAATATACTTTTACCATGGCATGTGCACAGCCAATGTGTACACTGCTGAGCAAGATATGAAGTACAGTATGTTCTCAAAACACTGAACACGTTTGATTTAGGACTATTTAACATCTAGCAGTTTTTTTCTGTTCAGTCACAGAAATATAAAATAACATTTGAATAGACTAATTCAGAAAGGAGCCCAGAACAGTCGACATGTCAACTTATCACTGTTCCAAAAACTACAGATAGCATTTCCATCAGTCATATGACAATTAGTGACAAACAAATATATATATAAAGAGCAGTATTACAAAGAAAACTGAGTCAGTAAAATTCTCAAATTTAAAATTCTCTCCAATAGTGTGTTCAAATATCACTTTCACATTAGCTAATTATTTCAAACGTGACATTGTGCTGGATTGGGAAGATAATAGGGGTGTGACGAGATCTCGCGGGATGAAATTTGGTGAGATTTCTCTTCGTGTTAAAATTCTGTCTCACGAGATTTGTTATCCAACAAGCAGCAAAAATGACAGATTTTACTGTTGAAGACGCATCCACCACTTTCACATCGTTTGTTTGGCAGCACGTTGGGTTTGTGGAAGAAATGATAAATGGCAAGAGAGTGAGTGATAAGACACGAACAATATGCAGACTGTGACAGTGCGACATTAAGTGCTCCGTCATCTCCTGCCCCAGTGTGCTTTCTCTCTCGCTCTCTCCGTCTTTCTCTCACTCTCTCTCTGTGTCACTCCGTTTCTGTACATCGGGAGTGTGTGAAGCACAGCTCTCCCGTGACACACTGTTTAAACTGGACATTATTTGGACCTCAATGCCCAGCCGTTTCCCCATGTTGTGGGTGCCAGTGTGCACCCCCAGGCGCAAACAATGCCGTACATCACAGCTAATAAAAGCACAACACAGACATTTCCAGTACCACCACAGCTCAGTACTCAAATCAACAACTGCACCTGCCAAGAAAACACCAACAAGCCTCACAATGCTAATCAATACATTCGGACCTCAACTTCCACAGTCAAGCGCCACATTTGATTTTGAAAGAATGAGAAATAAATTATTTTATTTGAACTTTTATAACATTTTATTTTACTTTCAATTTGTAGAGGAAGAAGTTCATTAAAGGTTAACGCTTACAGAGTAAAAATCCATGTGCAACTCAGTTAAATAAAAGTCTATTGTCCCTTCATATAATTTGTCATTTAGTTTTCTTATAATCTTCTCTCTGTCTTGGAAACCAAATGTTTTGTCACACCCCTACAGTGTGTTTGGATATTCTGAATTTGTCCATTTGTGAAATTCCAGCCTTTTGGATCACAAATGAGAGACATGCTAATGATATTCTGCTCCCACATGGATTCCTTAGATATGTTTACAACACATTTTCAGGTTTTATGGCAGGCTGGCTCCTTTTATCGCCAACTAGAGCAAACACAAGCATTAAGACCTCTGGGAAAGATTCACACTCCAAAAACAAACCCACATTTCTGGTCCAAAGGAGAAACACACAAAGGAAAGATCCATCCACATAACATTGAAGAAAATCTGTGTGTACACATAAATTGGCAAAAATGACAACAGGTACTAAAACTAGGTGGTGCAGGTACTGTAGACCAGATGATACTGGCCCTTTTGTCTGTCACTGATGTTTTAAATGAGAGAGCTAAATCAAATGAAGTAGTACATTGCACTTGTCTTCTTCAAATAAATAAGAGAAAATACAGGGATAGTAGAAGAGAAACATAAATGAAAATTATGAGAATAAAAAGGAACAAATAAAGGAAATGAAATTAAGAAAAAAGAGAATAGTTGAAAAGAAGAAAATAGGGTGGGAGAGGAATAAAACAAGAGTAAAGGAACAGAGTAAGAGAAGAAGTAGTATAACCATTGGATGTAAAAACATTATTTTAAAGACATTTGAAAGGATTTATAAACTAATCTGGAAATATTGACTTTGTTTCATATTTGGTTCCTAATTTATTTAAATTTTTCAAAGTTTTATTGATTTTATTTATTGATTTTAAGTTTTAATTTAACCGTTTTATTTCAGATAGACGTCAGTTCAATCTCCCATCAATCTTCCAATAGTTGTGTTTCTCCCTGGTCGATCTTTTGAGATGATAGAGCAGTGAGTCCAGGTGGTTCCATTTTGTGTTGTTGAAGTCATATTTTATATACATTTTATTTATTACTAGTGTGTCTGCACTTTGGTTTAGTAAATAAATTTTTTATATTCTATCTCACCCTGGTGTTAAGTCTTTTTATGAAAATCTATTTTATTTCTTGTAAATTTTAACCGATGGGTTGAACTTTGGCCTACAATTTGTGTGTGAAAAGTGTTATGCAGATAAAGACTATTGTTATTATTGTTGTTACTGTCATCATCATATGCCAGGGCTGGTGTTTCCGGCTCATGTTTATTACACAAACAAAAATTAACCAAACTGGGCTGCAATTTAATTTTTTTAATCCTTATGTATCTCTAGGCGGTTTTTACAAAACATCACTTTAGGAGGTTGCATAAGTTCATGTTTTACTGGTCTATAATGCAGTTTTGTACGGATGGAAGTCCACACATGGCAAAAAAAAGTCATTTGGCAACATATCTCCATTGAAATAGTGTGGGCAGGGCCAGTGCGCTCACATTTATTAAAACTGCAGAACAGTAAGTGCACATTCCTAATTGGCAAGTGTGAAAAATTTACTGATTGACATAAGATATGTCAAAGTGATATATTGTCAGAGCCCCGGAGGGTTAGAGTAACTAAAGAGGAGCAATAAGACTCCTCCTGGAAGTTATTCTAAGGAGAATGAACAGACAGTCGACTGAGACTGAAAACTAGACAGACATGATGCAGTGACCTGAGGGCAACTGACGGCAACAGAAAAAGGTGCAGCTTAAAAAAATAACTTGGCTTAAGTGTTCCAAGATAGAAAATTTGTTCATACTCCTGTATTGACTTTAACTTTGTGGTTGACAATAGTTAATTGTTGGTGTTAAATTATCAAATTTTTCAAGTGTGAAGGATATTTTTTGTTAAATATCTAGTATGAATGCAAAGCGTTAACAATGATGATGCAGCCATGGCTCCCTTATCTTAAAGTCAATTGGTCTAAAGAAATCCTGACTAAAGAGTGACCAATACTTCCTTTTATATTAATACCATGTTGTAATGAAAAATGGTCCACATCCAGTTAATTGGCTTTAATTGACCATTTTTTACTCCAGAAGCTAGATAACTGTTGAAGTGAAAATTTGAGCCAAAGCAACAAAAGCTACATAAAAAAAAAATACCTAAAACCAAACATCAACACAACAACAAAAATAGGCTAGCCTAGCTGCGCTAGTCCCACATAGCGGCAGCACATCCAATGTGCTACCCTAGTAGTCTAGTTAAACTCAATGTAACTTTTGGCTAGATTTCCCTGAAACTGGCTGACAAATCGCAGTGAAGTATAGACAAGTTTTTGACCCATTTCCGCTTTACTTCCTCAACTCCTCCTGCATATGCTTTTCACTTCCGTTCTGGTGGCCTCCGGTTTGTTTTGCTAGCTAACTCTGATATAAACGCAGAAACTATGTGTGCTGTCGTTGGTTGTAAAAATGCAAGAAAACACCTATTGCGATGGAGTCCACAAAATATGCACAAATGTTGCTGTACATTACATTGGGCCACGTTGTCATATTATCCTCCCAGGTCTGTACTCAATTCAGGTGGGGGATAATAACTCTATCTCCACTATGTTCCCAGCACATTATAGCTCATGAAAAGCTAGCAATCGAAGTCTGTTTACATTAGCAAACACTGTGCCACTTACTTCCGGCAGAAATGACATGCATATCTGGACAGTAATGGCGCCACCCATGGTTTGTTGCGTAAACTTTTCTATAGAGTCAGAGGACATGTGTAACAAAGTGGTGCTGCAACGACTCAGAGAGAAACAACCGGAAACAACCATAAAAGAACAACAATAGGTGGCGATTTCCTTTTATCAAAGATGGGTGAAGAATGTGAGAAAACCTCAACCATCTTTTTTTTTTTCTTTTTTTTTTAACAGAAGCGACAACAGTCGTTAAGCTCCATAATCCCTAATTTTGTTTAGTCATTCATAACTTTCTCTGGACTCCTCTGTGAACTTTCCAGCATCTAACGTTGTCATCCTAAAGATTACGCTGATTGGTTGTAGTATTGTCCTATTGCATACAGAGGATTTGAAAGACAACCTTTTAGCCCGCCTCCCCTGCCTATGAAGCATTCCTAGACCTATATATGTAATGAATAGGGATAGTGCAGCTAGGCTAAAACTATGCTGCTTAAACTATAATATTTGTTTTCTGTTGTAATTTTTGAATGGGCTCCAGTTGGGAAGCTTAACACTACCCTTTGGCCACAACTGGAAACCCAGGCTTCCAATATCTAGTCCTTGTTTATCACCCAAAATGATTAAATTGCCTCCCTAAAAATCCTCTCCAAAGAAATCAGTATCCAGGCTGTTATTATACATGGAGGCAACTTCAACAATCATGACATTACAAGGGGACTTAACCACCATCAGGAAATGACCATTTCACACACAAAAAATACTCCAACAGAAAATTCACATCAGTACACAAATATGCCTGAATCTGAAAAATTAAACTTTATGGTTTAAAGTATAGCACAAAATATTTGTTGGAGTTAAAGAGTGGAATATCCTATTACATAACAATGAGATGTTTAAAGGCAGTTTTTGGAACTTCCAATCAGCTTGCTTATGCTTACCCTTCTCCTCTCCCTGCGGGTGAGCAGTTGTCCATGCAGAAGTCTCCACACCATTCTGCCTGCGATCTTGATATCGATCCCAAGTAACCGGAAGCCATTGTAATAATGCTTCAACTCATCTACAATCCTGACATACAGAGACTTTTTGACAATTGCCTTCTCCTGCACTGGAGGGAGGGCAGGTCCTGTGCTGGTGGAGGCCGGAGCCTGGCTCGGGGTTACAGCACTAGCCCCCGAGTCCTTCTTTGCTGTAGAAGTATCCTGAGCAGCAGGTGCAGAGGTTTGAACATCCTCCTGCTTTATATCCTGTAGCCAGATGCCGGAGCTGTGCAGGGAACGTGCAAGCAGGGCCGATCTGTGTCTGTGAGCGTGGCTGAAGGCATGAGATCCACGGTAACAGTGGGGAGAGTACCTGGGAGGGATCACCAAGGGGGCACAGTGGTGTGGAGGGTCTATGTGAAGATAGGCTTTGGATGACAGAGAAGAACAGCTGTTCCTCTTGGATAATAAATAGGATCCCCTGTTGACAGAAAAAAAGACAAGCTAGTTAGATATTACAGAATATTGACAATTAAGTGTTAGTTTACACTCATGGCGAGAATGCTTTGAGAAATTGAGGGTTACGCTGTCAGAAGTGATGGCTAGGGGTATATCCCTGAATACCTCCTGATCCTTAAGCAGGCAGCTATTATGAGATGACATGGGGCATCCCGGGGTCATTTGCACTTGATTTGAAGTGAATCAGACATATAGTTCCAGAGATATGAACAAAAGAGTGCTTAGTGATATTAAACTTTTGAGCACCCCCTTGTGGGAAATCTAAAAAAAAATCTTGTCCAAAATTGAATCGCTTCTTCCTCTTCATGATATTGATTGACATGGACAACATGGCATTTCTAAACCAAATGTGATCTATTCTGGACTGTCTTAAACATTTATGAAAATGTCATAAAAATGTATCCAGTAGTTTTTGCATGACATTGCTGACAAACAAGACAAAAACATCCCCAATCATACCAAAAACAATACCCTTGCCTCTCCTTTGGGTGCAGAGTAATAATAAAGAAAACAATCACTTAATATTGAAGATCAGAAAACTATTCCATATGAAAGCAGTGACTGTATAAATCTATAGTTTTAACAAGTCAGAATGCAATAATTCAGTTTCAAAATGGGTTATGTAACATTCTCCTCACCTGTGCCTACCATTTTAACCCTTGTGCGGTCCTTTGGGTCAAAGAGACCCGATGGCTCACAAATGTACCTTTTCATACGTACTGTAGGATGCCATTGCTTACTACTGAAAACAGTAATATATCCTTGGGGGGTGGGGTGATGAGTCTATGGAACTGAACTTTGGAATCTGGGTTTTTAAGACCCGATTGTAGGACACAGCCAGTGTGCCTTTTACAAAGGACTGCACAAGGGTGAAGAGCTGAATAAGTGCATGGATAAACCTTTAATTGTAGAACTCCCATTGGTTTTGATCATCGCCAACATTTAATAGCTGTGTCACATAAGGGTTAAAACACTTATTCATACTGTATACTCAAACAGAGTATATTCTTCATACATAACAGAGCACACTGTTATGTCTTCATTTTAACTTTTTACATAATAAAGCCAAAAATGGTAATATTCTGTACATTATATCCATGTATGCGTACTTACTGAAAGAGACTACAAGGAAACTAGGTCAAACCAACTAATGAAGGACAGGTATTTCACTTTAACAGCCTTGTAGAGCATGGCCAAAACATTTTAAGAGAACACTGACACACCCACAACTAGAATTATAATTATTACAAACAAATAACCATTTGCTGTAGAAACAACTGAGAAAAGAATGGGTTATTATTTCTTTTTTTTTTTTTTTTTTAAATCATCACACCACATCTCATTTTCCAGACCTCATTTGCTGCTGTGACCAACACCTTCTTTCAGCTCCATCATCTGTTCAATAATCTGTTCCATTTCAGCTGTTCATGAGAGCATGAACGACAAAACAGTACTTCTAACTTGTATCAGAATATACATCACATCTGTTTCAAATTAGCAAATTTCCTATTACATAAAGGATAGTGACAGTTTTATTAAGAGGCATTTAAGTCCACGGGTTTAAATTCTTACAGTGAGCAGAAACATCACAGTTGACAATTAATAACATCACAGTAAAAACAAAGGGTCTTTATCTCTGGCTCAGGGCCCCATCTAAGGTCAGTGAATACCATGACAGGACTGCAGGTGCTTTGAAAGATAGGTGTGCTTATTAACTGTATTTGTAAGTTTAAATTCAAATAATTGCTGAAGTGTGTAGTTTCAGCATCATTATCATGATGTGACTATATGTAATACAAATCCAAAACCATCATGGCTGTGACAAAAATTTACTTTGACCTTACGAGTAACATGAAGATTAATGCATTCACAATAAGCTATTCATCAATCATTCATGATCACCTCATCAACCACCAAGGAGCACCACCATTCATGCTAATCTGACCACAATCTAAGGATGATCAAAGACAAAGAGCAGAAAGATAAGGCGCTTCCCCACTGTAGGAACCTTTTGTAGTTATATATACCCCCCCCCCCCTTTCCCACAGCATAGTAACTACATAGTTCCTAGAACCTTTTTCATTTCAGGGTCTTTTTTAGTTCTCTAGGAACTATGATGACATAGGTGTTTGGTGATTGGTAGAGCTGAGACCATGCCTATGTCCGCATTTCTGCATCTTAACAGTACTGCTATCTTTAAAACCATCTGTGTAGCATCAGCTGTGTGTTGGAAAAAATACGAAGTAATAAATAAACAGACCAACGACACGGTTTTGTTTTTGGGTTAATAGGGGTGTTGGTTAAAGCTATTAAATTAACAAACGTTGTAGTATCACCTGCCACTAGATTATTCGTCTCCCAACTCTCTCTAAACTCCTCCATTCTTGACATTAGGTGCTGTATTTGACCAGCATTAACAACCCCGCAATATAGAACATAAATGCTGTGGCCTCCTCATTCTCTACTCTAGTTTATAGTAGCGCTTTCTGCTACTTCTTTGTGCTTAAAGAATGTGTCACTGTCGCGGATGTTAGCGTTACACTGGCCCCTCCCATGGTTCATACTGCCCTGTTTGAATGCAAACCCAAAGGTTCCCTAGAAACTATATAGTTCTAAGAACTATTTAGTTCCTAGAACTAAGTTCCTAAACTACTCTATGGGAAAGTGCCTATAGTCTGACTGACTGCAAAGATAGTAGTGGAAAGTCTATTTAATTATTTTTTTTAAAAAAAGGATAACATTGAACAAAAACTGCTCATTTATAACTTATATTAAGAGATAAGCTTTGTATCTTTCAACAAAAATTTTTTTTAGAGCCCATCACGTAGGTGAAATAAATGTAAACACCACCAGCCAATCAACACAGGAAGGTAGTTATTCTGCGAGACGGTTAAGAAACTCACAGGCCAAATTGTTTACATTTGGTCAGATTTAAAGATAAGCTGCTTCTGTTCTGTGCTGGAGTTTTATCAACACATGCACCTTATTGAATAGTTTTGTAAACACTGATATTTCTATTGTTTCCAATGACAGAAAATGTTGCATTCAAGTACATCTCATAAATCCAGCAATGCCCAAATTTCTATTTCCACACATTTATGTCTCAAAAATCAGGCCAACTGACATCTTTCTTCATTTGTCTAAGATTTATTACAGAGCACATACACAAACATCTGTCTACATATCACCCAGTCATGTTTTGGACTACAGTGAATGAGGGTAGATGCTAAGGGATAATTTTGTGTGTTGCTGATTTATGTGTGTTGCTGAATGAACCCACAAACCAGTGCCAAGCAATGGTTGCGCTTGCAAAGGTTTACTGTAAATGTAGCCTAATTTTTAATCTTCTGAACAAGAGAAACCATTGCACACTGTACATATACGTGTGTGACTGGAGTCATGTGAATGAGCTTTGCAGCAGACATTATGTAAACAGAGATAGACCTGACTCCTGAACAGCAGTGGAAATTTACTATAACTTTTATGTCAGTTGCAAAGACTCGGATTTGAGTATGTTCTTCACTCAATCAAATCTGAACAGGGCCATCCACAAACCTACCTTGATCTTGTAACTGCAAGGAGCACCTGGGGACCGAAGACTGCCATTGCAGGGGCTGGTTACAGTACTCTGTGGAGGCACATGCGGAGACAGAGGGGGAGTTAACAGGTGTCTGGTTACAGTCATGGGGCGTAACATAGCGTTATTTCAAAAAGCAACTCGATAAGATTATCCGTCATGTCAACTCTCTTGATAAGCACGCCACGGCGGCTAAACAAACAAGTGGCAATGGCATAATGTTCCAAAGCTAAGGTTAGCCCAGGTGCTATGCACCACCACAGACTCCACTGTTGGATAACAACAGGCGGAGCCTCCGTTCCGCTCATGACAGATACCCTGTCAGCCTAGGCAGACTAGTCGGTGTACAGTACGTCCGTTCATTTTCTACGAAGCTTTATAAGACTAACCTAAATACAATCTGAAATGACGCCATGTTATTGTTACCATTCAATGAACTATTAAAAGACCGTGAGATTCCGTTTACCTACACCAACCATTTTAATAGTTACCAATACGTTAGCGAAATGACACAAGGCTGAAATCGTTACTATACCATCATACATATATCTTAAACACATTGGAAATACCTATATAAATATTACATGGTTCCTATACAACATTTAAGGTTTTTGGTAGCGTCGTACTAGCAGGTTAAGCACTTACTATTAAACTGAGTAACATAGCCTGCTAGCCGGTTAGCTAGCTAGCCAGATTAGCTTGGTGCTGGCGAAGCTAGCCAGTGAAATGGCAGTCCCACTAACCTCCAGCGGCAATGACCGAGCAATGGCTGCTGCTGACTGGGCGTTGGAAGACTTCTTGCCGAGACGTGAATATAACAATCCATTCACCACCACCGGTTGACGGCAACGAGTACGACGAAAGTAACGGCAGAGGTGTTAATAAACCCATTTACGGTGGGTTTATACTTTTAAACAGCTCCGAGATGCGTCGTGTTTGAAGCAGTACCTGTAACCCGTGTGCGCAGCCTTCGGAGGCAGCTGCACTCAAAGGTCATACTTGACATGCGTGAATGTTGTTGCGTATTGCACCAAGATCGTTTATATTCAAACAGATCATCACTCATTTGTTAAAATGAAACACCCTCATATTGTCATTTTGTAAAGACTACTGCACGAAATTAATATGAAATCATTTTTTATTTGCATCCGTAAACTATGATTCTCTTATTTAGCATATAATTCACTATTTTTTTCACACATTGCATGGTCTTTAAACTTTACAATTAAGCCATAATATTTAAAACGTGTTGATGGGGGAAGTGTCATTTGAGAGACAGGTAAGTATTTTTTTCAATTACAAAGGACATGCCTCAGAGACGAAATTAAATGTATTGATGTAATCTATTATTAGAATAGATGTACATCAATAATGTACATCTATTCTATTCTATTCTATTCTATTCTATTCTATTCTATTCTATTCTATTCTATTCTATTCTATTCTATTCTATTTTAAATATGTCAAAGTTTAAATACTTTAATAAGATGGAAGACAAAGACAAATGACGAATGTCCTGATCAGGTCATGATATCAATGAATATGATAAAGTGTTTGTACACATATGTAGTGGTTTATGTATAGCTCTACAATAGACTTATAAATGCCCCATGAAAAAGAACCTGAAAAGTTCATGTATAATGATGTACAGACAGGGTTTTGCTCTGAGACAAACATTCCTTTCGAATAAAGGTAAATTTTCTCAATAAATCTCAGAAATTCATATTTTGACACAAGACTGTATTTCAGAAATTACAGGCAACACCCACTTTTGATACGTTTTTTTCACTGTTAGTGTCTCAAACTTTGTAAATACACTCCTCTCATTCTATTAGTGTTTGACTTGTAAGTATTGTCAGATAAACGTGCGTATATAGTTTTAGTCAAGTAAAGTTTTAAGTGCAGAACTTTTGATGTAGTGAAGTTTTTTGACAACACTATTAATCTATCAGGTAAGAAGAAGCATAAGTACTACGTAAATCTACTGCATATTTGCCCAAGAACCGTGGATTTTTACAAACAAAAAAGAGTACGAGTGAGACATCTTTAAGTGTGTCTCCTTCTTCCAGCTCCAGATCAGGCGAGGAGGCGGATAAAAGCCAATCAGAGGCGCTGCTGCAGACGTAACTACAGAATCTGCATGGCGTTGTATTAGGGAAAAGAGAGAGAGAAAATGAAAACAGTTATTTTACATATAGCACATATATCACTGTACAGCATTCAATACTAATTTGTTTCTTTGATAAAGTAAAAAAAACAACATATAAAATTAAATCTCGCGATATGTGCACATCATCCCCCTCCTCAAGTGAAATACGACACGGTTTCCTCCTTGCATTCAGTGTAGGCGTGACTTTTCTATTGGCCGCTGCGTTTGACCACATAAACCCTACTCATGTTTCCTATTTGACTAAATGTGAAGTAAACTACACATCCCGGTGTACGCTTGTGTGTTGACCCAGGTCTAGGCCGGATCTGGTGTGGTTTGGCGCTGAGCTGGAGACCGACCTCCGTCCCTGACCTCCACCGAGCCTCCAGCTCCAGAACAGGCAGAGTGCTTTTGTTAAGACAGAGGAAGAGGGAGCTAGAGCTTATTAGCAGGAAGAATGCACATGGGAGGGGGCGAGAATTGAACATATCTGTCTCTAGCAGGCTTTTCACTAAATGCTCCAGTCCCTACATTGAGGAAGAACCAAGCAATGGGATTGGGTAGCGACCAGATAGCGTAACACCCCCTCCTCCTCTCTGTTGAGAATTGCGTTAAAACCAAAACGAAAAGGAAAAGGCCTGCGCTTTATCAATATTACAGGATTATTTTTTATTTTTTTGATTTTTACCCCCATAGATTAAACAAGGAAGCGCTGCTGGCTGGTGTATGTGTTTAGAATGGGACACGCTGAAGGTATTGACATCTTTTCTTGCCTGCATCTGTCTTCTCGCCATCTAAATCTGTGCTCTCTGCTCCTTTGCTCTCTCCTCTTTACCGATAAGCCTGTTTGCTCTAGCTGCTGCCGCCGTCCGTTGCATGTTCTTATGCCTCCTCTGTACGTGGCCACGGTGTTTTTTGCTTGTAGTTGGTCTGTTTGCGGCCACATTTTTCACCAAACCGCCAGTGATGGAGGTATATTCACGCCAGACAATTTGATTTAAAGGGGCAAAGGCAGCCATATTGGCAGTGGAACGTTAGCCTAGCCAACATTAGCTTTCCCTTTCATCTTTTTCCATGTGTGATGCACGCCAATGTGTTAACATTATATCTCAACATAAGGCTATTTGGAGCCTATATGCACATTAAATGCATTCACACGGTGTAAGATATGCTCACAAGTCTGTGAACGGTGAATATGTTTCAACACAAGCCCCTTTGATGCCAGGTAGCTTTAGGCTAACATCGCAGAAGGCTACAAGAGAATTCAAATATTTTCGTCTGCGCAGTCGTTTTAATGCAACCACACGTTTTTAGACGCACATTAATGTCTGCCATATTGTCCCGTAGCCCAAAAATAACAGCACACACAAATATAGGCAGCGAGTGACCGTTAGTTGACACCTTATGGGTGTTTACATCACCGTTATCCACCTTTGCCAGTGCAGAGCAGACTGTGTGTGTGTGTTTATAAATGAAACTACACTCAGTGGATTAGTCTGTTCGCTATGAGGCTATTTCTGTCCAATTTTAACTTGATGAATCCATCACAGGCAGAACAGTGGACAGAATATGAAGGCAAAAGCAGCCACTGGATAAGCTCTTTGTTTTGCTGACACAGGCCAACATGTGTGGATGAAATAAAAACACCAAAGGAGCACATTCAGCTGCATACCTTCTACAGAGGTAGACTGTAGAAGGATGAGGAGGGACAGGAACCCCTGCTAAACACAGGCCCACTGGGCCGGTATGGTGTTTGACAGTGGCTGGTGATCCCAGTAGAACTGAACTACACAAGCCTGTGTGTGCGTACAGTTGAGGCATTCCCTAACTATTATCAGGTCAATGGTCTGTCATTTAGTTAGTCAAATGTCAGAGTGGTAACAGATGTAGGGGATTCTTCAGGTTTGTAGATGTGTAATGTGACTCTAATCTAAGGCTGAGTGGATTTGGTTGAAGCCATGTTGGATTGTTGTTGACACTTGTGATTTGTGATCTGGTCAGACAAAGTGAAGCATGTTTTACTTAATGGGGGGATAATACTGATTGCTATTCTTTGGGTTATATAGATGTATATAATTCCATTGTAAATTACTTATGATATATATTAATATGAACAAAAACTCTTCTTAGACTTCTCTTTATTGAGTTCTGGGTTGTATTTAAGTAGAGGTTTAATGGACTGTATCACCAAAAAATGGCCAAAACAATGGTGAAGTAGGATATTCAGTAAATGACATGAAGAGCAGTTCAAGGATTATGACAAGAAAGTTAGATTAAAACTGGAGAAGTTACTCTAAAAATCTGTTTTTTCTTGCAGTTGTGTAATTGCATAGTTTCACATTTCAAATCAAGTAAAAAATATGGTATGTTTTGCATAATTTAAGATTTTTGTGCAGCACAGAAATGTTTTTTTTTGCATGGCACATCAGTTAAAGAAGGAGAAAAGATTTGTCAAGAGAAAAGCCATTATATTGTCTTGAAACTGTGAATTTTGTTTTATTACTACAAATACTCTTTTTTTATTGTTGTTTGCAGAATTATGTTCATTTCATCCACAAGAATATTTGTTTGAGCTATTTCTTCAGTTGGATTATACAGCTCTGAAATTCCTTAGTTTCTAGTAGTGTAACATTAGACAAAAGCCAGAGTTAGGAAAAATATAATAACAAGAAAAGCACATTGATCTTATTGATGAGGTCAACAAAAATGTTTAGTTTCTGAATAATTACTTACCTATTAAAACAAAAAAAATTTATATATATATATATATATATATATATATATATATATATATATATATATATATATATATGGCATACACAACATTAAACTTCTCTAGTTTTTGTATTTTGTCATTTTATGTAGCACTGTGTGCCACTAGAGTGGCAAAAACACTGACATTTCCACTTCATGTTTAATTTTCTTAACAGCCAAACGTTTTGAAATGAGTTAATTTCATTAGTTTAATTTAATTACTCCTAAACAAAAAAAAACACTTACAAAATGAGCTGTAATTGCCAAATATGTAGTACATGAACTGAATTTTATAGGAGCAGCAGAAACTATTAAGACCTGAAAAAGCTATCCCCAGGTTTGCGCGTCATTTAGTTTTTTAATGTTAGCACCAGCTCTTTAGCTGAAGAAACAAAGAAAAAGATGCGGTATTGGCACCGAATGACAGGGTTTATTTTCCACAAAAAGAAACTTTTCAAATATAGTTAAATAGTGAAATTGTGTGTTGACTTCATCATTGAGCAGATTATTTTTGTGTGATTTGTTTAGGTAATTATTATATCATTTGAGGTCCACAATTTGCCAAAAGGGCATAATATTTAGTCAAATAACCGCATGTGCAAGTGGTTCACAAACTGAGCCAGAACCCTCTGTATGTCTCTACCTCTCAATCACTCTGTCTACCTCTTTCTCTTTTTCTCCCTCTTATCTCTCTCTTTCTCTCTCATCTCTCTCTGTCTACCTTTGTTTCTCAGTTTCTCTCTCCATCTCTTTACCACTGTTAGACAGTTTAACAGTGTTGATGATGTGAAAGACATGGTGTAATAATATGTAACAAAGGCTTCACTCCATTGTCACATCAGGGATATTTTGGTTAAATGATTGGCATCCTTTCTGCTAAGTCCTATTTCTGAATTGTATACATTTTTTAAGATACAAATGTATTTTTTTTATCATTTAGAGCATGGGTCTTTACGCCTGGTCCTCCGGACCTTGCGGTTTTTTAGATGTTACCCTGCTCCAACACACCTGATTCAAATGATCAGCTCATCATCCAGCTCTGCTGAAGCCTGCTAATGACCTACTGCATTTAATCAGGTGTGTTGGACCAGGGTGACATCTACAACATGCAGGATAGTGGGTCCTGAGGACCAGAATTGAAGACCCCTGATTTAGAGACAGCCATATTGACCAGTACTAATACATAATGCTATCAAGTAAGTAAATCATTATATTCAAGTGCATAGTTGTAGTGACAGCCACAAGAGGAGAAAAGGAGATGTGCCTTCGCAGGTAAGTTTCTCTGTTAACTTAAAGTTTATTATAGCCTGATATTACAAAATATGCCTTGAGAGGCTGTGAATAATAGAAATCCATAATAATTAATGAAAAACGGACGGAATTTGATATGAGATATGAAATGCAGAGTAATGGAGATATTGAAAAGACAGTGTATATATACATAATAAACCTCCAAAATGTGTAACATGTTTTACAATTGCAGGAAACTAACTGTACAATAGATAAATGCATGTGCATGGACTGCCACTTGTCATACCCTGGTTGACCGCTGTAACCCAACCACAAATCAACAGACACAAATTTGTATATTTGTGTATCCTGATGAGAGGTGGCAGAAGTCCACCACACTATCCTCCTGTAGAAGTAAGAAAATAAAAAAAGATTAAGATGCAAATAGAAGTACTAATCCAACCCCTTTACTACAGAAAAAGCCCAAATCTTCCATGCTCTGAAATGTTTACAGATGTCCTTCAGCGTTCTACTTGATGATTGTGACTAGTGCATCTTGTGTGCAAAGTGAACTCATTAACATCAAAACATTATGAGGCCTTTTCTGTGTGGCTTTAATAACCGTTTCATTTTGGATCTTTTATCTTGTTTTCATCTCATCAGTTTACGTTATTGTCTGTCTTCCATCTGGGCTAGAGCTGCACAATACATTGTTTGGGCGTCGTCATCGCCATGTACATGTGGGCAATAGCTACATCGCAGGTCCTGTGATATAGGAGGCAAATTAACTGAATGTGCTCTCATTTAACTTCATCCTGGGTACTTGACATCCACCAATCACAATCATTCTTAAATCAGTTTGCCAAAGCAGGCCACAACGCTCCTGCACTTGGAGAGAGTCATTGGTAACAACATTAAATAATGAGCAATGAACAAGAGAAAATGACTGAAAATGAAGACGTGGTACAAAAAAGCAACATAATTTATCTGTAATTATTTCAGCTCCAGAAGGATGAAAGTGAAACAAGGTGAACCTGAAACATGTGTTATATACACAGTGTCTTCCACTTGTCCACACAACCAGAGGAAATGCAACAAATTAGTTTGACCATTTACACAGCTGTTCTACCCTCAATAGTTTTTCAAATTGCAGATTTAAAAAATTGCAATATCAGTTTTTTTTTCTCCCAATATCGTGCAACCTTAATCTGCACCTACTTGTGTTGGAATTGGTGATTCATGTTAAGATAAACAAAAAGTTCATTTATTCTCGCAAATGCATTAATATGAATGTAATGATCTTGTTTGGAAAATGTATGGAGTAAAAAAAAAAGCAGAAGTCGTGAAGTTGGTGTTTATGTTGGCAGGAAGAGGAAAAAAAATATCAGAAAAATAAATAGTCTGGTTGAAGTGCATGAAAACTAGAATAATGCAGTATTTGTACCGTGTCAGTTCCACCTTTGGCCCTGTGCCATTTCTGTGTTGTGTCTTAAAGTTTAGTTTGTTTTTATTTATTTATTTTTTTACAGAAAAATACCTCTATATTGATTTCAGCTTCTTAAATGTGAATCTTATTTTCTTATCGCTCTGATAAGGAATGGTGGAGTTATGTTTTTGTCAGCATTTGTCTGCCTGTCTGTCTGACTGTTAGCAATATAACTCAAAAAGTTACAGATGAATTTGGCTGGAACTTTTAGGAAATGTACTGGCACAAGGAACACATGACTAAATTTTGGTGATGATCAGTGGAGGTATATGGGGAGCACATGTGTTTCATTCAGTTGGCTGGGGCAGACCACTGCTCACAGAAGTGAAAGGGGGGTGGGGGTTGATCTGCCTTGGTGGAGTCTGCACTCTGAGTGCTGAGTTACTTTTAAGATTGGCTGAAGTGACTTGTTCTTTTCGATTAAAGTCATGTTAAGATATGTAATCTTGTCAAATCAGCCCACACTGGGATTTTGGGTTGTCCAAGACCAATGACGACTACACAGAGATAGCTTTGACTATAAATAAATAATGGTTTGATGTCACAGAATGAGAGAGGTTCACAATAAGTGTCTGAAATGTATATGGACTGTCTCACAGTGTGAAGGTACAGCAATGTACATCTGTTCAATGACCCAAAAGGTGTGGGTGCTCATTCAGCTGCTCTGCCTTGGCTTTGGAGGTGGTGGTCTTTGTACACTTTTATTTCTATAATGTGCAGATGAGTGTGACCATTAGCTTAGCTTCATTGTTTCTGACTTTAGCTGTACAAGAAGATGACGTGTTCTTGTACATTTCCGTCTGTCAGACACCACTTGTGTGTTCACACAATATTTACCAGATCCATGGTCCACTGCGTGGCTGCAGCTGACGCCCCATCGTCTGTAGGACACTTGGATGAGTTACGTGTGAACCTGCTGTCTTGTAATTGTGTACATACATTTCTTTCCACAGGTCCAGTCAAAGAAAAAGACAGTTAAGGATGCAGGAGCTCAACAATGGATTTCTCCTTCTCTTTCATGCAAGGGATCATGGGAAATACAATTCAGCAACCCCCTCAGCTCATTGACTCAGCCAACATCAGACAGGAAGGCACCTGTGACACCGGCAGTGACCCGGGCGAGGATGGTGGTCCCTCCTACGATGCGGCCCTGGATGCAGAGTTCTCGTACCCGCCGTCGGCCTCGGAGGACATGCCTCAGGTCCCCAATGGCTATCCGCCTGGTCTGGGTTTGTACGAGCCTCAGACCAAGTTCTCCATGTACTCGCAGTTCCCCAATGGTTCCGCCAATGGCTACGGGGCCATACGGAGCTACGGGGAGCATGGCCTCATGCCGGGTGAGGGGACGGTCCTGAGAGGCCCGGGTCTCCAGGAGAGACCTTTATCCCCTGTGTCACCGCCACTGCCGCTGCCGCCCTCCACCCACCATGCATCCCATCTTCACCACCACCACCATCACCCCCATCACCACCACCACCACACAACACACCACTACCACACAAACCCAGCACACATACAGCAGCAGCCCCACCCCCAGAGCCCCCCGCCGCCACCCCCCGATGCCCTCCCAGCACCACCTAGCCCAGACACCCCACATCATGAGCCACACTCTGCCTCCGCCCCCACCTCTGCATCTCCCCTCCTCCAGCCCTCCACCTTCACTTGTGGACAGCACCCCATCTTCACAGCAGCTGTCCCACGCCCCGTCCAACACTCCTGGTGGGGTGCTGAAGAAAACCAGCTCTCCAGAGATCAAGCTGAAGATCATAAAGACGTATCAGAACGGCAAAGAGCTGTTTGAGTCGGCCCTGTGTGGAGACTTACTGCAAGAACTGCAGGTAGGACAGTCACATCCAAGCTTTATACACATCCCTACTAGACTGAAGTTTGCTTAGCACAATTCAGATAATAGACTTGGCATCCAAAGAAGTACTTTGGCCAGAAAAGAAAAAATAAACTATGACCTATGATGTTTATTTGACAAATAAGAGGCATTTTTACTGTTGGATTCTGTAAGAATGATTTTAGGCATGCATCAGGAATAACAGTGTTTTTAATTTTGTGTTCTACTACGACAGGGGTCTCCAACCTATTCCACAAAGGGCCGGTGTGGCTGCAGGTTTTTGTTCCAACCAACCAAGATTTCACAGTTTGACCAATTGACTCTCTGCAGACTGAGATCAGTTGATTAATTGATTGAAGTCTGGTGTGTTGCTGCTTGGTTTCAACAAAAACCTGCAGCCACACTGGCCCTTTGTGGAATAGGTTGGAGACCCCTGTACTACGATAACATGTCTATGTTGTGTTATGAACATGTGCTTGATTGGGTTGAGATGTCGTTGGCCTTTTCAGAACACTTTTGGTAAGTACCAGCTACTTCTTCCAACTGTGGAGGAGGGAGTAAGCCAGAGGATATCTTTGACAATTCAGATCCTCCTCTTTTTCATATTCCAACCAATCAGAGAATAGGCTTTAGTGCCCTTACTTGCCTCATTATAATGCAGGACTGATCACAGCAGAAGCACCTTAATCCTCACTGCATCAGTGTCCAACACCTCAGTCCACAGACAAAACTGATACTTAATATTCTATCAATAATTCACTACTTGTTTTGTTTGGGGTTTTTTGATTTTCATTAATTCTGCGCTGAAGATAATATGAATTTTGTTTTTGGTATGAACTAAATAATTCTAATTCTGAATCTGAAAAATGAAAACCTCACAAAAGCACCACCTTTCAGAAACATGATGGTTAAATAAAAACTACAAAGAACTTCACAGCTCCAACTAAATAAATGGCGAATAAAATCATGTTTGTTAGTGGTCCGTGACATTGGACCCACTGTATAAACAATAGTTTGGCAAATCATACCAAAAACAATGCAAACCTCAGAGTTTTCTGTTCCATAAAAGCTAATAAAAGCTACCCAAATACACTACCTAAGAAGTGGGGTTAGCTGGGGTTGGCTCTCAAGATCAAACTCCAACACAAACTTTGCAAAAGCAGATCAGTACTACCACGGTCATGGTAATGATGTTTTAGTTGATATATAATTGTCAGATCCAGTTAAATGTTAGGTTCTTCCTTCCACAGAAGGTTAGGACATCATCCCGCAGTGTTCATCATGAACTTGTGCACTTGCATAATATTTTTATGAGGTTCCTCCACACATAGGGATGATAATCATGAATATGCTGGATAATTACAGTTAGATATATGATAATTAACAAGTCATTTCAGGTAAACCCTCGTAAACTTGTGACCTGTTTTGGTTTCATTGTGAAACGAGATTTTTTTCATTACATTGACCTTTGACCTACATTTGCCAAATTTTATTGGGATCTATTCTGATCCACCTCACATCTTTCCTGAAAATTCCATGGAAATTGGTCCAGTAGTTTTTACATAAATTTGCTAATAAAACAGACAAATGGACAAACAAAAAAACAAAACAAAAACGGCACCCATTGCCTCCCCTTTGGTGGTGGGGTAATATTTGTCACTAGACTAATGACCGTGTGCATGTCTAGAGCCATGGTGGGCCCAGGGCTCTCAAATCAGCTCTCCCTCCTTTAAAGATTTAGTTTAAACAAAACAATTTAGTTGATGTTCCATTAGATCGTAGAAAAAATGTGATAGGATTCTTAATTCGGAGACAATGCAACTTGACTGAATGTTCATCCATGTTAAATCCCCATGGGTTTGTGTTTCTGCAGCATAGTTTTAGGATTAACATCTTAAAAACAGCCTCTTTTAAAGCTTGTTGTGTGCACTCTTTGCATGTTTTTATGACTAAATAGATGAGTAAAGTAAATTGAGAAGCTTGCGTAGAGCATCTCTGAAAGTGAAAAACAAAGTCTGACCTAACCTTTACAAAATCGATATGAGTCCTATCCACTTCACCGGGATTCATCAGAAATGTTTCTACTGATGTGTGAAAGCTTTTCATCTGCATCACTTGAAAAGTGAATATCTGAAAGTTGTTCTATCTGCATACCAAGTGAATGGGTTTTGTGTGGCCAAAGTAAAAAAAAAAATTGTCTGTTTTGTTATTCACTTTAGAAGGAGTCTCAGAAGAATGAAGCTGCAGAGATGCAGCGCAGACATGAGAGGAAGAAAGAGAAGAGGAAAAAGAGTGCCAGGCTACAGCAGCAGCAGCATCAGCAGCAGCTCCAACAACAACAGCAGCAGCAGCAGCAGCAGCAGCAGCAGGTCCAGGAAAATAGCCTGGACCAGGGCCAGGCAGCACCAGCAGGTACTACAGGCCAGACAGAGGACACCCACAGCCCCGAGCCCCCACAAAGAGAAACGCCAACCACACAGACAGAGAAGCCCCAGAAGACTGTCATCAAACCTGAACCAAAGACGCCAAAGGCAAGAGCACAACAGGTTATTCTGACAAGAACTCCATCATGATCCACTCAGTCGGTGTTATACTCTGAGCGATTCAGGGGAAGACCGTTGCTCATATGTCTATCTTTATGTTCAGGTTCCGAAGGTCCATCATCCTTCAGTGATCCAAGAGACGGGCTTCTGTAAAGAGTTCGTCATTGGAGATCTGGTGTGGTCCAAAGTGGGTACCTATCCCTGGTGGCCCTGCATGGTGTCATCTGACCCACAGATGAAAGTCCACACGCGCATCAACACCAGAGGTAAAGGAATTGGTGGGTAGACGACGTTAATATCAAATCTTTCATCTTATTTGGGTGATTAGATTATTTATTAATTTCTTGTCACTGTTTAGGTCACAGGGAGTATCATGTCCAGTTCTTCGGCAGTGTAGCTGAGCGAGCGTGGATCCATGAGAAGAGGATAGTCATGTACCAGGGGAAACAGCAGTTTGATGAGCTTCAGGCTGAGACTCTGCGCAAGACCACAAACCTTGTAGAGAGACACAAAGTATGTACAAGTCCATCCGAACAGTACTAGCACCCTAGTTATAGACACACTCATTAGGTACAAGTTCTGTCTTTGTGTTTCACTGTAAAAGTCTAAATATGACGATGTTTTTTTTTTTCTCATTTCTAGTTTAAATGTTTCATCACACTTAAAATCATACAGAATAACTTATAAATAAACTTTTCAGTGAAATATAACAACTGATTTATGGACAATAGATCTGGAAAATCTGATTTAAGAAATCTGACCAAGATTATTTTCATTCATTCCATTGGCAGATATATATTATTTTTTGCTTAATTTAAGATTTTTTAAAAATTAATCCAAGCACAAAAATCTGCCAATGGAACACATGAGAAAAAAAGCCTTTGGCTCCAAAATGAAATTTATGTGGTAGTAGTTTAAAATTATAATACCACTGATGACCACTAGATGTTACTCTAAAAATCCTTGGTTCCCTTAGACTTGTGTCTAAAAATAGAAATTTAGTATTTTGTTTTGCAGGAGTCATTCTGGTCTCAATATTTTTTATTTGGAAACTAATAAGTGATCTGGTTCATTTTGGAACGCTAAATTAAATGCAAGGGCAAATGCAAAGATTTGATGTCAGGCTTTGATTGACAGGTCTGTATGACCTCTCACCCAACTGTCACGTTGAACTTGTTCTTGTTTATTTAATGAAACACATTTTTGTCTTATGCACAGATCAGTTCCAGTTCTTCCATAAGGCTTTTTAGTTTGCCTTTTTACTGAACCTCTAAGCAAATGTCTAACAATATTCTGGCTCTTGTACTTTCCTTTTACCAAATATGGTCACTTCAGGCTCTAAAATGCCCACATTAAAATGGTTAGTTTTAGTACCTACTGGGTGACCTCCCAGCCCTTTACCTAAGCCACACAACAATAGGACAAACTTTAAATTGTATTTACACAAAAACCATATTTTATTTTAGCAATATTTTTATTTATTGCCATAAATACATGGTCTTAATGAACTGTAAATTGATAATTACAATTAGACAAGTAGGTATTGTCTAGGGATTGGGCATGATTTTCGAATATTCGTTACACACTCGGATATAGAAGACTAATTTCGAATGCTGCATTACTTTTATTGTGTTTCACTTGGAAAGAATGCCATATTGACTTGCATTGTACAGTGGCCAACAGGGGAAAATGCACCTCATCGATAAAATGCTGCAAATACAAGAAAGATGCACAACCAAAAACACAAGCATGTACCTCTGTGCCGTCGGCGCATGTTCTCGGCAGCTGGATTATTTGCGAATAGGCTGCACACAAGCATCCACCACAAGCATGTAGACATGTTAATTTTTTTAAATAAAAACCTGGAGTAGATTCATGTGACTATTGTTGTTAAATCCATTCAACATTGTCACTGAAATCAGCCGGTTCCACATACAGTTATATGAAATATAGCGTTGGCTGCAGTTATTGTGATTTCAAAATTAAAAGCCGTATTTGTTTCATGCAGAAGATGAGATGAATTGCTCAGGGAAGATTGACCTGTTGTTGTGTGATTTGTAATATTTGTGTTTATTCAGTAAACGTTCAGTTACCTCTTTTACCCATCACGTGTGTGCTTGTAGCTGGGGGCACACATTTGGGGAGGGGGGTCGGTGTCATGGAAACACATTTGATTTTCGAATAATATTCAAATACTTTCTAGTGACTTTCAAATAGTGTTTTGGACCAAAAGTGACATCCCTGGTATTGTCATCATTTTGTCACCCATCTGTCTATCCATATATGCAAAACATTTGGCGTGGACTAAAGGCTGAGGTTTTCAAGTGTGGGCACATTATGTTTACAACATGCTTTAATTCATAGGTTTTTACAAATGATGCTTTCTTCATTTCCTAATTCCTCGATGTACCTCATGTCTTTCCTGGTCCTCATATCTTTAGTCCTGGTATGTATCATTCTATCTACGTCTTTGTTTCTAGCTCCTGAAGCCCATCCCACAAAGGGAGCGTTCCCAGTGGGAAGTGGGTGTTGGCCATGCCGAGGACGCCTTCCTGATGACACGGCAGGAGCGGATCGACAACTACACCTTTATCTACGTTGACCCAGACCCCAACGAAACCCCACCTATCAAGAAACCCAATGTCAGACCCGAAAAGCGGAGCCGGCGCTCCAGTGGCTCCACTAACAAGAGGGAGGACACAGCAGTGAAGTCACCTGACAGAGAGCAGCCGCCTCGCCGGCAGCTGCCTCGCAGGCAGTGTAGTATTTCAAATACAGACCATTCCCAGGCCTCAAATGAGGAGGGGAGCCACAGGGGTGAGACAAACAAAACGGGCTCCCCTAAACGAAACTCTGGTTCAGATGGACGAACACAGCAGGAATCTCCTCCACCAGTTCGAGCCTGGAAAACTGCAGCAGCACGAAAACTCTTGCCTCTGTCCATCACCATGAAAAGGCTGAATGTGGAGATCACCAAGTGCGACTGGCCTCTCCTGCAGAAGAAAGCAGCTCCGTCCTCCCCCAAAAAGGACAAGGAAGATGAAAAGGAGGGGAGAGTGGAGAGAGAAGGCCGGCAGCCCGACCTGGGGTACTGTTCACCTGAGGTAGGCAGAGTGAAAGTGGGCCAGGAAACATGTCCCACATGATGATGTGGGTCAATATTAAACTGTAATGTTTTCAACAGGACAGCAGAGCTAAACCTGAAGCCAGTCCTGAGGAAGAGGACGAAGGGGAGGAAGCTGAGGAGGAGGGGGAGGGGGATGGGGAGGAAAGGAGAGGGTCCCCTGCTAGTCGGAGGAGTGAGGAAGGAGGAACACAGCACACCTCCTCTCCTGGATCACACCACAGCAGTCCACAAGGTCTGTAGGGAACACACCCACAGGGATGTGTAGATACAGGGAGAGGAAATATTCAGAGTTGTACTGCTATGTTATCTTTAGCAACAGTACAGTAAGCATAGTCAAACACTATATTTAAAGAATTGTGTAATTAACTTTACCTTAAACCTAAGGAGAAAGCAAATCAGAGAAAAATTCAACAAAATATTAACCAACCTGTATATAGGCATACATAGGACATAGGCATATCCAATGGAACAAATCTCTACACCAGTCAAAACAAGCTAAAAAAAAAAATCTACAAATTTACATTGAGAAGTGACAAAGTGCAAAATCCTACTGAAATATTGATTCCACTGTTTTCCCAAGCTTGACATTTCAACATTTGAAAGGACTCTGTGACATTAGGTGAGCGTATTTTGTCCAGATGTCACCACTGGTGTTATTACCCCGCCCCCTCAAAGGGGAGAGGGGTATTGTTTTTGAGTCGGTTTTTCTGTTTGTCGCTCGGGAGCTTTACACAAAAACTACTGGATCAATTTCCATGAAATTTACAGAAAAGGTATGAGGTGGTCCAGAATTAGATACCATTAAATCTTGGACAATGTAGGTCAAAGGTCAAGGTTACAGTCACCAAAACGTATTTGCAATGATAAGCGATAGAGCAAATCAGGTAAAAGGTGTGCAAGGGGGGTGGGGCTTGTTGTACCAAGCGCCACTTGTTTTAATCACTTAGAACATCCCTGTATGTGACACATATCATCACCCCTGTCATGATATGTGTCATATGCCCAGATCCTTGCAAACACACAGCTGGAGCAAGATGTAAAACCAACATGTCCATGTGTTCTCAGGCTCTCAGGAGAGGAAGCTACAAAGGCGATCAGTGAGGAGCAGGTCTGAGTCTGAGAGAGGCACTGAACCTGTCCCCAAGAAAAAAACCAAAAAGGAACAGGTAATAACATTTTCTGAAATGAGCCTCATGATTAAACACGAAATCAGTTCCACAGTAATATATACCTGCATGTTTAATATGACCACAGGCTGAGATGGCTCCTGAGACCACACTAAGGACAGGTTCACAGAAAGGTAGGTGACTCCTGCTTGCCTCTGCTGGGGGAACACTTTTAATTTAAGAATGAAATGTGCCCTGTTTTAATGTTGTCTTCATGTGATCATAAGGAGCCAGTGAGATTTCAGACGCCTGTAAACCCCTGAAGAAGAGAAGCAGAGCATCAACAGATGTGGAGATGGCTTCATCTCAGTACAGGGACACATCGGATTCCGACTCTAGAGGCCTCAATGACCCACAGGTAGGATTGAAATATTTAAAAGAATTCTCTAATAAATCAACAAAAAGCTCAGCATTAGTTTATCAGTAGTTAATCAATATGTTGAATGTACTTTTTAGTGCTATGGCTTCCTGTGATTCTACACAGGATGGAGTACATGCCTGTTCAATTAACATATAATAGGTTTTAAAGTCGATGTAATCACACCTGCTTTGACTGTTTATTTAGTTTTTTTTGTCACTTTTACTAGTGATTCATTCGTTAGCTGAAAACGGTACAGCAATATCACAGTCATGTGATTCCACCTTAATGAAGGCTTAATTATAAATGCCATGTTTTATTTCTAATAGCAGAGCCGCACTCATGTAAAATCACAACGTGGGTCTTTTGAAAGTCCAAGCTAATAAGCAGTATTTTTCTTTTAAGAAAAGTTTGTGTTGACCACACATTGCAAGATAGAACCTGCTGACGCTGAATGAAACCGAGCATCCCAGGCACAATTTCCAACAACACACCCAAGTAGTCTGTCATAATGTCATATAAGAGGGGGGTGGGGGACAAAAAAGGAAAAATAAGAAGGGAAAAAGAGGCGGAGAACAAAAAAGGTGAAAAAGGAAAGAAGAGGAAAAAGGGGGGAGGGGGACAGAGGAGGTTATTATTATTATTATTAGGTTAACTGTCAATGTTGGTATTTTCTCCTTGTAAGTAAAGATGAGTATCTGACATTTATTTTTATTTGACAGTGCATAAAAAACATCTATATCTGCTCCAATTATTGAGTTATTAATATTGGCTGATGGAAAAGAAAATCGGTATTGGCCCCAAAACATCCATATCAGTTGATCACCAATACTTTATGCTTTATAATGTTCCCTGGTTTGGATTTTTCATATACTATAAAGCAGGATTCCATGTGTGACACCTACTCATATGTGCTGTTGACTGTGTTCATGTGAAAGGGTTTATTTGGGAAAAGCCTCGACAGTCCAGCAGCTGCAGACGCAGATGCATCAGATACTCAGTCTGTGGACTCCGGATTGTCCCGTCAGGACAGCAGCACAGGGAAAAGAGACACTGTGTGCCAGGTCAGTGCTTCTGCCATCTGTCGTATCCTCCTTCTTTCTTCTGTAAAGCTGCAGCTATGGAGTTCTAATGTTGTTTGTTTGTGTGCTTGTAGATCTGTGAGGTGTATGGAGAAGGTTTGGTGGTATGTGAAGGTGAATGCAACAGACAGTTTCACTTGGACTGCCTCGGTTTGACATCCCTACCTGAAGGCCGGTTCACCTGCCTGGAATGTAGAAATGGTGAGTGGACATCATGTTAACCTGTTGAATATTTCACCTGTAATTCTTTACTATCATACACTACGCACACATAATATTCAAATGTCACAGATCTGATGTCCTGCCCCATCCACTTGTGTGTGGTGTGGGAACGTATTTTGGATAAAAACTGTATTACAGTCATTGGTGAATTATTTCACTATTATACATATGTTTGTCAGTTTGAAAAATAACTACAAGTCAAGGATGTTCTAGTTTGGGGTAAATGTGTTGAAGTATCAGACTCTGAAGATGCATAAATCCAAAAACAACCCATCCAAAAGTCCCCTAGGTGATGTCAGTGTACCTGTTTATGATGTGTTGAAGATGTTCCTGTAGCATCAACATGACCAGACTGAGCTGATTTTTCAACTTTTTTAATGGTTTCTATTTGCTCTTGAAGGTTCATGTACAATGCACTGAAGTAGAGGATTTTTTGGTGTTTGTGACATGTACCACATCCATTGAGCTGTTTCCATAAAGAAATGCAAGTTTTTAAATCATCTTTGTAACAAAGTGTCACTTCCTGTCTTGCATAATTACCTTTTAAATTTATAAGCACCATACATGTGAATTATGACACCGTTTAAAATTGACCCAAAAATAATTTGTCGCTCATCTTTGACTGTTGTTAATAAAAAAAATTCAGTTAGGTCCCATGTGACACACCAGAGGAAATGGAATTTCAGAATATGATAATATTCCAAGTTAGATATAAGTCACACAAACCATGTGATCAAGAGTAATCTCCAGTTAAGCACATGGGATGTTCTGGTACTGGTACTCTTGGGACCTGTGTCCTGTACATTCAAATTTGCATCTCAGTTTGAGATTGTACTGCAGTTTGCAACACACTCCATCCTGCCTGTACACACTTAGTGCTGTAAGTTGGACACAAGCCAACTGACCAACAGTTCACAAGAGATTAGGAGTTGCATCTTCTGTCATTGACATAATGAAATGTAAATGTGATCTATCATTTTGAAAGATTAGAGTTAAGGCAGTCCAACATAATGACCCCTGACCTTTTCTTTTGCTGTTGTCTAATTCTGAGTTGCAGTATTTATGTTTTACTCTTTTGACACAAAAGCTATTTGCCTGACGGCATAGCGTTTTAATGCCTGCTACTGTCACTGCATGAAACGCAAACCAGTTTATGACCACAGTCAATGGTTAAACACAAAATCTATACAGAATATTTTCCTTCTTTATGAAAATTGTGACTATGATCAAATTGCTTTTGGAAGTATTGTTGAATGGATCTCAAAATGGTTTTAAAAAAAGGAAATCTACATGATTTGTAATGAATTGGGCTGAATTTCTATTGTGCCATCTATGAAACTGATAGACAACATGAAAGTATAATGCAACCTCTCTTGGATTATGGATGGTTTGAGGAAATGCCAAGTGTCATATGATACAGGGACAGATGAATGAGTATGCACTTCCTGTTGCTGTGTTCTTTAACTATGTCATATTCCCAGTCTTCTGTGCAATACGAATTTTAGTTTGTCATGTAATTTTCATTGTAGGAATTTTGTAGAATATTGTAGCCATTGACCTCAACACGTTATCAGCCTTCCTAAAATTGCTTGTGGGTGTACATGTGACTGAGTGGTTGTTTGTCTCTGACAGCTCTGTGATGAACTGTTAAACCCCTTAAGGTGTACCGTTCCTGTTCCATGTGAGCAAAGACAGGTTCCAGCATCCCTGCAAACCTACTGACAATTGAGAACTTACAGAAAGAATGAAGGAATTTAAAAGATGGGTAAAAACTGTGCCACTGTGTGCATGTAAACACAATGTCTTTTCACTGTTTTTCTTCCAGGCAATCACACTTGTTTTAGCTGTAAAACAACAGGAACGGAGGTGACACGCTGCTCTGTGTCTGGATGTGGCTGTTATTACCATGAGGAGTGTGTCAGTAAACTGCCTGGTTTCAGCAGCAGTCCGAGTGGAGGCTTCAGTTGCCCTCAGCACAGCTGTGCTACCTGCTGCCTGGAGAGAGACCTACCGAGAGCCAGTAAAGGTAAAACTGGAGTCTGATGTCCTGTTTGAGTCTGCAGCTTAGCCCTGTATAGAAAGACATCGAACTATATAGGTATACATATAGGTTTATGCACAAACAAACAAATTACTTTCCACAGGTGGATGTTTCTAGGAGGTGCTTTTGTGAGGTTTAAAGGGATAGTTCACTATTTTTCACATGAATCTGTATGGGCTCACTGTCTTTACTCTGGTGCACCCAGTGACATACTCCCGACAGTTTCCTGTGAGTTAAAAAATACCAAACTGTGCCTTGAAGGATGTATTTTGTATCTGTCAAAATAATAAGACAACATAGGAAAGGGTCTACTGTGTGTAAGTTATAAATGAGAACATGAAGGGAAGACAAATGTCTCGCAACAATATCCGATTGGACAAACAAGTCAGATGTGACATTCCATATAACATTGTTTTCCATTGTCACTCCAGGGTGACAATGGGTGGTGAAGTGATCAGGAAAACAAAGTAATTGAAAATTAAAATTAAAACCCTCTCAGCTTTTGCATTGTTTGAGCCATAAATGGACAGGAAGTAATTTCAATTTTCTTCAAATATTTCAAGCTGAAACTGAATCCCTTCAAATGATGATGTTGTATATGGTTGTGTTCAGCCTTGATTCACCTGTTTCAAGTGTGCCACATGTCTTCAGATATATCTACAATGTCCACAATGACCAGGGTTGTTCATCATCCCTTCTCATTTTAATGTCATTTAAGTACATCTGCAACCAAAAAGAATCCAACCGCATTTATTAAAGCTACAGAAAGTGTTTCTGACAGTCGGGCTTTCATTGTGATGTTGTGAAAAGGCCCGTTTTACATCAAACTATGATTTTATTTTATTTTTTTCTTAAGCCTTTCCTAGTAGTTTTGTAGTAATTCAGCTTTTATTAACACTGAAAGGCTACATGACATGATGAAAATTTCCACAACAGTTTCAACTAATGTTTCTTGTGTGTCTGTGTCTTGTGCAGGTCGTCTGATGCGCTGCATCCGCTGTCCCCTGGCCTATCATACAGGAGACAGCTGTGTGGCGGCAGGCAGCGTAGTCCTCACCCATCACATTATGATCTGCAGCAGCCATGGCAGCACCAAGAAGAACGGCCTCCTCTCCTCCCCTGTCAATGTGGGCTGGTGCTTCCTGTGTGCCAGAGGTAAGCTGTCCCACAAACACACACACACACACACACACACACACACACAGTAATGGCTTTCCTTCTACAGTACTGTTTCAACTGTGACCCTGCACAGATGAAGCAGAGAAGGGAAAATGTTTTTTCATCCCAAAACTTGACCTCTAGATAAATTAAACTTTTGACAATTGGAAAGATCAGGACCTCATTGGCATCCATGATTGGAGGTTTTCATCATTGGAATGTCAATACCCTCACAGCTGCAGTAACATTTGAGTGACGACACAGAACTCACAGTCACTTCTTGATCAGCACCAGAAACCCAATTCATTTTATGCATGTGCAAAAGTGCAGCAACTTTCTGTCAATGTTACATTTAGAGAAACTGCCATGCAGTCACTGAGGGTTACGTTTGATTTGATTATATATAAAACAGAATATTTGTTTTGTAATAGTATGATACTAATAAAATATAAGATTAGCATAGTTTCTTCATTATAATGCAGTAGACATCAAGGAGGCGTGAGGGCTTCTGGGCTTGGCCTGTTTAAGTCTTTCAAAATTATATTAACAGTGGAAGGACATGTCCTGGTCTCCTATCTGTTTGAATTTATTGCATAAATAGGTATGTGTGTCTCAGTCAGATGCATGTAAAATCCTTTTGGTCCATGGTCAGTGGTGCATGACTCGGTTCCTGCAGTAAAACAGTGTTATTTATCACCTCCAAATTGATCCTTTATCCTGATCATGTCTGTAAAACTAAGTCTGAACTGTGTTGGATTCACAGGGACATGATTGACTCAACTGGAACACAGTTCCATTACAGAACTAATCCTTCTTATCATTAGAACAAATAAACCTTAGTAATGTGTTCAGGTGATCAGCTGGGAAGTCCATTCACTTCTACACGAAATGGATCAGTGTTCAACCTTTTCTGCCGTCCTTCAAACTGAACATCTGTTCCTCCTCGTAGATTCTACAGCTGAAACATTTGATGTATAAATATAGTGTGATGGAACATATTCACACCAATAGAATCTCCAATATGGACCAGAATGTTCTGTTAGATTTGAAAAGTCCAACCTGATGATCTGTCATGTTTAGTCCGTCTATGGAACTCCAAATGGATTAAAGCACTATTTCACTATTATATGTACGAATGATATAGAAGTGGATCCAACTGCATCAGAGCTTTGATGGGATTTCAAGTAAATATTGGTCATTGGAGGTGATTTTGAATAGGTCTGAGTTTAGAATCTGGAGGTTTAGAGGGATGGAGAAGATCCATATATGGATCAGAAGATGGATCCTCCTGGAGTCAAACATTCAGCTGTCAGTCAGTCTAAGACAGTGCAACAGGAAGTACACACAACCTTTCATCATTTAGTCTCGTTGAATTAACTGATGAGCTGTGGTGAATGAAGTAGATAGGTGTGTGTGTGTGTGTGTGTGTGTGTGTGTGTGTGTGTGTGTGTATTCCTTAGCAATTAATTACAAACTGTTCTTATTTTGTAAAGTGTGTCTAATATCAAGTGCTAGTGAAATACAGAGTTACTTTTACATTATTCACTAAAACGTACTTGGAAGGAATACATCTGAGGCTCTGGGTTAACTTCATAGCATTTTGTTTCTGTCATAATTTTTCAGGTCAGCATCAATTATGAAAAATTAATCGGCAGTGTTGGAAAAGTATAGTTATGCAAAAATCACAATTAGGCCAAAAATAGAAAATATGAATCATGCTAACAAAATACTTCTTTAAAAATGTAACTCTGACTGTGTTGCCAAAGTGTGGCTAACTGCAGTTGGCTCACAAGGTAACATTAGCTGCATTTATTTTGCATGTGTAGCTACTTCTTGTCTAATATGTGGTGCTGTACCAGTGACGGTGATTTTTTTATTTATTTTTTTTCTTCTGTAGGGTTTTTAAAATTTCAACATGGTGTAATTTTGCTGGCATTTCTTAACAAAACCTCTAGCTGTCTGCTCAAGCTAACATCTGCTACCATTAGTTTGCTGTTCTTGTATGTTTGCTAGCTGCTATTACTTTCCAAGCTAATGTGTGTTGCTTTAACAATTTCATCGAAGATTCTACTAATATATATATATATATATATATATATATATATATATATATATATATATATATATATATATATATATATATAATGTAATTGTTAATAAAAAATAATACACCCTTGAAATTCAAGAAACTCTTATAAATTGCTTATAAATGCAGGGTGATGGAAGTTGTCACATATTCACACATGTGTAGGACCAAATGGGTTTCTAGTGCCGCTCTGATAGTGATAATCGCACACACCATCTGACACATATGATCTTTAATATTACACATTTGATGTTTGGCATTGTTGTTCATAAATAACGGTGCTGTGAAATGTAATGTTTGTTTTCCATCACGATACTAATCTGATGAATGCTCCAGGCTGTTACACTGCACTCCACTTAGAGGAATGCCTTCTGAGGGCGACAAGGCCAAAAACACAATCTGCTTTCCCCCTCTTGTAGCTTTCATCCAATTACGTTGTGATGTTTGACTTTTGCCTGTTACACAATAAGTTGAGTGCACTGTTTGGCCTCTTTGTGTCAGGACGAACTTTGTTTTGCATATTTTCTTTCTCGTGTTATAACTGTGTGCGTGAACGTGTGCGAGACTGTTGTGTGTACGTGTGCGACTTATGTGTGTATGTGTGTGCTCGTTCTTTCTCTTTTGTGAATTTTTGGGTAATTTGGAGTTTGACTGCGGCTCACCCCCGTCTCTTCCTGTGTGTCTTGTGTAGGGCTGTTAGTGCAAGACCTTACTGACACCATATTAAGTTCATATGCCTATAAGTCCCACTACCTTCTGACTGAGTCAAATCGTGCTGAGTTGAAATTACCTATGATTCCCTCTCCTTCGTCAGCTACCAAAAAGAATATTGGGAAAGGTAACTGAACAGTTTTTCTCTTTCTCCTTTGTCCCACTGGTTTGTGTTTGTTTTGTGCCTGCTCCCATTCTCATTTAGTTTGCCTTTTTGTGTACGTATGTTCATTTCAAAGCCTTGAGGTGCTCCCATAATTAACTGGTTTAAGCTGCAGTTAATTTAAATGCAGAGTGGCCCAAACTCAGCCGAGTTCCCCAACACATTAACTGAATGTGGGCGTCATACAAGAAGGTTTCTGTCATCCCAAATCTTTTGTACATCGTAACTTTTGTGAGGCCAAACTCTTTAAATCTGCTGGCTCTTTAACACTATAAGTAATAGGTCTCTGTGTTAATTTCCTGCCATAAGGTGATTTAGTGTCTGCTATGAAAAGGCCTGTTTGACTGGATTAATGCCACCTGCTGTGTGGATGTGTTGAACACATAGCATTGGTTTGAATCATTTGATATCAGTGTTTAAACTCAATATAGGCTTTCTCATGTACAGTATATGAAATTGGAGCTGAAATTGGCACTTGTAAGTCAAACAGGTTAGAGTTTTCCCACACTATTTTTCTGACAAACTCCTTCACATCTAATTCAGTTCCAACTCACAACTGAATCGGTTCTGGAAATCAGTGGCTATAGTGAGCTTCTAAGTCCTGAAGTCAACCTCAGATTCAATACATGCTTTGATGCAGGAGAAATATTACAATATCTTAGCCTCTAAATACATTTATTATGACTTCATCATATGTATTGTAAACAAATGACATTTTATAAGGTCATTTTCATCATGAAAAACATATTTTGTCTAATCTGTCATTGAAAAATACCACCTTATACTTAATATCTCAATAAAATAATGTTTTATGAAGTTGCAAGAGCCATCTGCATTTGCATTAATCTGAGTAACATTCAACAGCATACTACATTTTAGCCAACCTGTGTAAACACATTCATTTTAAACTGTTGGAACAATTTTAAACAGTCAGTCTTACATTTTTTTATTGTCTATCAATTGAGTGGAGATATTAAACATGCAATAATTGTGATACATTTGTTACGAAGCCTGATGTAAGAATCATAGTTAATTTTAAAAAGTTTATTAAAACCAGTGGCCAATAAAAGGTCCAAAATCAACGGGCATTTCCAGTATTAATAAAATCAGTATTTTGATGTCATAAGAAAACCAACTCACACAAACTGTTCCAAATAGGCATAACATTACCTGTGACTGGAGCCGGGTTCAGCTAATATCCATGTCCTGTAAAAGCAGTGTTGGCTCTTTTCTATGTAGACAAAGCTCTTTAGATTCATTGGGTTTGTATGAGTTCTTGTATGACGCCCAGTGTCAAAGTGATTCATGCTGTGCATGAAACTGGCTGTGAATAACATCCAAACATCTTGCTCTGGCTAAATTCAACCAAACACTTTAATGAGAGTTGAGTGTGTGATTGGTCCTTCATGTGCACTAGTTCACCTCCTGGGTGCTGTGGTGTGGTTTAGTTTAGGTTCTGCCTGTGGGTTTGTGGAGCTTATTGCTGCTAGAGGCTCACTCCTTCTCTGCTTCAGCACTCTAGGCTCTTGATTTCGTCTTCCTTTTTTGTTCACTCTCACCTCCTTTATGCTGACTGTAATTTTTTCCTTTTTGACTGAACTTGTCAGATGATATGATATTTTGGTGCACCTCCATTTCTTAGCTTTGACCTGCCTTGGATGGAATATACTCTCAATTAGGCCAATATAAGATAAGTGAAATTAGCTACTTAATGCTGTGATGTCGAAACTCAAACTAATTTGTAAAACCTGAAAAACTCATGTCTGATTCCATACAAGCTGGTCTGTGCAGGATGCAGGATGTGTGATGGGTCAAGTCTGCTTCACTAGCAGGACTGCATGCCTGCTTTTCCCCTGTAATTTGTTATGAGTATAACCCTGGTTTGTTTAACATTCCTGGCTGGCCATTTTATTCATTTTATTGCACTGCTGCATGTTATTCCCCATAGACTGGTCTTGGTACAGTGCTCTGAATCTGATTGTCAGACATGCTGTAAATGCTGCAGTAAAAGGTGAAGCTGACCTGAAAGCCCTGTGCAGACGCTTCCAAACCATTATCGGTCCTTTTCATACAGCACAGCTGTCACAGGAGCCTTCACTCAAGCAAAGAGCCTCTAGTCTGTGTGATTCAGTTCAGAATAAAGACCAGGTGGATCAAGTTTTGTACCTTCCTAAAATTATTGCCAAAGTCATTTTTCCAGATTTGTGAGGAAACATAAATACCTTAACCAAGATTTGAGTATTTTATAATTTCATCAAAAAAGTCAATTTTATGAAAATGACTCAAGCAATTATCATAGGAAGGTCACGACATTGAACAATATTTGTCATTGTAAGAATACACAATAGATGTTGGAAATTTGAGTTTGTTTCATTTGTAGGTTGTCCTTTTCAGCCTCACTCTTGTATTTGTAATTCTCATAGGCTTGTCTGCAAATGAGATTCAGAGTTTTCCATAGTTTTAAGATGCATCATCTAATCATACACTCCTCCTCTCTTTGCATACCTATTTCATGCAATGCACGCACGCACACGCACACGCACACACACACACACACACACACACACACACATACACACACAAATACAAATGTAGGAGGCAAGTTGCTGTGCTGCGACTCCTGCCCAGCTTCCTTCCACCCGGAGTGTCTGGAGATGGAGATGCCAGAAGGACCATGGTCCTGCAGTGACTGCAGGGCAGGGAAGAAACCACACTACAAACAGATTGTCTGGGTCAAACTGGGCAACTACAGGTACGCAGCAACTAACATGATGGTTTCTGATGGTTGGGGCCAATGTTTTTCTGTTGTACTAAAGCTTTCTGATGATGATGGTGTCTGCAGCTGCTGCAATTTAGTTTTGTTTCAGCAGATCTACATTCACTTCAGAATGTATGAGCAGTGCTGCCAAAAAATAAATCACCTTTTTATGGTTGTGAATGATTCATAATTTTAAAAGTTAGCACAGTTTTATACTATGTATACGTGTTCACTCAGAACTATATACACAAACAAACAAGATGTATTTAGAATTTTGTTGAGCAAGAAAGGAAGCGCTAATAATGATTTGCCAATTTTGGTATTTTTCAGAATATTCACAATACAAAATCTCATTAGCTTAAAGTACTTCAAACTTAAACTTACTTAAATTAAGAATTTAAGGACTGGCGCATCCCTAATAGCTGCAAAAGAAGACAGACTGCCATACCAATGCATCCTTGTACTGTCTGACAAATAGTTCCCATATTGTTGACATGAATGTTATGTACTAGAGGTTTATAGTTGTAACTCTGTTATGTGCATCAGTCTGGAATATAATATCCATGTATGAAATATGTATTCTATTGTATGTTCTACATGTGTTATCTGGTGGATCTCACAGTTCATACCCCAACCACATTCATGTGACAAAACACAAGTAGCTTCTGTCTTAGGTCTGAGCTTCTCTTTCCACCTCAGGTAGATGAATGAAGTCCTCTTTGCAATGACCCAGTTTGGTGGCATGTTGAGTCCTCCACCTTCATTTTATAGTCTAATAAACAAAATTAACAGTGAAATATACCATGAATTAATACATGTGATTTTACACACACACACACACACACATATGCATACATACATATACACACACACATATTTGAGGGTCTCAGCCCAGAGTTGTACTGTGGTCCACACCTATGTTTTTTCATCAGTGTATGAACACTGTTCTTTAATTTAATCTTTTAATCCCGACCCTGTCTTGCTGCTTTAGTAACTCTGGAGTGCTAAATATAAGACATAGATATGATAGAAACCAAATACAGTAACTGGGAATTCTATCAATGTACTGTATTATATAATCCAGTGGTCTCTAACCTTTTTATAACCGCGGACCGTTCAACGTTTGGGAATTTTACCACAGACCGGGGCGGTTACGTAGATTGTTTATTTCAGTTGCTGCAAGAGCAGGCTCGCTCTGTGGGAGTCACCTGTCATGATAAATCCATATTTCAAGTATAACTCCTGGGATTGTCTGTCTGTTAAAAGCTTTCTTTTTCTTGGAAGTTGTAGGCTCTTCTGTCTCTTCAGTGCGCCTTTTCCTCTTTGAAAGAAACTTTCCAAATCTGTTTTTTACTTATTTTGCTAACACGTGGGTTACATTTTTGGCGTTTAAGTGACTGAGATGTAACTGAGAGAATCCAATAATTTTTCAAAATAAAAGATTGTTCAGACTCAGATAATGAATACAAGAGAAATAATTATGTCTTTATTAGGCAGCTGGTGGCCCGGTACCAATTAATCCATGGACCGGTACCGTGGCCCGGGCGTTGGGGACCACTGATGTAATAGACTGAGAAACTCACCACTCAATCTAAACAAAACTGGTTCCTTTTCTCTCTCTTCAATGCCCTTGTACCGATGTACTCCAGGTGGTGGCCTGCAGAGATCTGCAACCCACGCTTGGTGCCATCAAACATCCAAAGCCTTCGCCATGACATCGGTGACTTCCCCGTCTTCTTCTTCGGCTCGCACGACTACTACTGGATCAACCAGGGCCGTGTCTTCCCTTATGTAGAGAATGACAAGAACTTTGTCACAGGTCAAATCAACATCAACAAAACCTTCAAGAAAGGTAATTCTCTCTCCTAGGCAAAAACAAATGTGGAGTTATAAGCCAAATGGTTTTCTAAGTTGCTGGTCTTGCTCTTCAGCTCTGGAGGAAGCAGCACGCAGATTTCAGGAGCTCAAGGCTCAGAGAGAGAGCAGAGAGGCTTTGGAGCAGGAACGCAACTCTCGTAAACCTCCACCCTACAAATTCATCAAAGTACGAGTCATGCAGTCATGAAAACCACAGACACCTTGTTTGGTCACTAGCAGGTATAGCTTGACTCATGTTTGTTTCATTTCTTCTATCAGGTCAATAAACCGGTGGGGAAAGTACAGATGCATGTTGCTGACTTGTCAGAAATCCCACGATGCAACTGCAGACCAACAGATGAGCACCCCTGCAGCATTGACTCTCAGTGTCTGAACCGCATGCTGCAGTACGAGTGTCATCCACAGGTCAGCGTGCATGCTCACTACGATGTCAAAAGCACGTAGTTCATTCATGAAAACTGTGGAAAAGGTGCTTCCTGTATTGATGCTGTTGTCATTGTCACCAGGTGTGTCCTGCCGGAGACAACTGTGAAAATCAGTGTTTCTCTAAGCGTCAGTATGCAGAGACGGAGGTCATCAAAACAGACGGTCGTGGCTGGGGCCTCAGGACCAACCAGGCTCTGAGGAAGGTGAGCTGCTCATATGGCCTTTGTTTCTCACTTTAAGGAATTGATTTTCATTTCTTATGCCTTGAGATATTATGCTTCCAGCTGGTCTCTGTTCAATTCTTAGGAATACCATGGCTCAGAAATGAAAAGAAAATTTCTTGAAATTTCACACAAACTTTCAATTAGTCAGAGGTGAACTGACTGTTAACAGTTTGGTCTGAGGTGAACTGAATTGAAGGTGTCTTCGTCCTTATAAGCGAGGACTCAAGAATTCTGACAGAATTTCAGCCATATGTTTAACGGAACAAAATTATAATGTGATGGTTTTATTCCTAAAAGACTACATCAAAGTGCATCTTAGATTATTTTTGACAGGAAATGCCTGGCAGTAGAAAGGCAATAGTTTATATTTAAGAGGAGGGGTTAGTGTGGATGCATGTGAAGTGTCTGGACATGTCCAGGATGTGGCACAGTTCAATTTAATGCTACATTACCATCACCATTATTTGATGTAGTGGAGAATGTGTTTAGCCTTCTGATCTCACATCTCCATATTAAAGATGTGACTCATTGGACTTTCCTAAGTAGAGCTGCACTGCAGTTCTTTATTATTTTTGGTTTAATAGATTGCTTCTATTAATGAAGTGTAATTATTACTGTATTCTTTTGTACAGGGTGACTTTCTGACTGAGTATGTGGGAGAAGTGATTGATTCAGAGGAGTGTCAGCAGCGAATCAAACGAGCCCATGAAAATCACGTGACTAACTTCTACATGCTCACGCTCACTAAGGTAACAGTGATCTAACATCTGTACAGCTGCTTTATGTCGTGTTTCTACTGGTACCAGCTTGGCTCGACCCGGCTTTTTGCGTTTCCATTATGAAAAAAGACCTGGAATCTAGTTTTTTGGTTTCGCCTCCAAACCTCCAGTTCCTCCAAAAAAGTCCTGGAAGTTTCTATAGTGGAAAAACGCCTGTAACGTGTCACATTATTTCCTGAGTAACGGTAACGGCGATACAGTTATGTATAAAGTAATTACTCCTTTACTCGAAATATGGCTGCGTTAGTAACGTTGTTATACTAACGTCGTTATTCCTCGCTACTAGTCAGGTACTCAAAATAAATATAAAAGGCAGGAATAGATGTAATTTTCAGAAGATCCAGAGACAATTCCACCATGTTGCTTTGTAGGACCGTGTGATTGATGCTGGCCCCAAAGGAAACTCCTCTCGGTTCATGAACCACAGCTGCAGTCCCAACTGTGAAACTCAGAAGTGGACAGTTAATGGAGATGTTCGCATAGGACTCTTCACCCTCTGTGATATCGAGTCTGGTGAGTGAATATGAAAATAAACATTTACAAACAGTTTTAATACCATCTATAGACAGAGCACAAAGGTATATGAGCCATCGAATGTGTTGTGGTGTGTGTGCAGGTACAGAGCTGACCTTCAACTATAACCTCCACTGTGTGGGCAACAGGAGAGCATCCTGTCACTGTGGATCAGACAACTGCTCTGGATTCCTTGGGGTGCAGCCAACAGTGAGGGCGCATTGACTCCTATTACCATGATGTCTTTGCTACTCCCATTGTAAGAAGAAGCATGACTTTAATAGTGTCATCTGATTGTCCCCAAAATGTGTCATTAAGAGTGCAGTGGTGATGGAGAAAGAGGAGAAGGCCAGAAACGCCAAACTAAAGCCGAAGAAGAGGAAGCTGCGGCCAGAGGGCAAACACACACATGAGTACTTCTGTTTCTGCTGTGGAGAAGGAGGGGAGCTGGTCATGTGTGACAGGAAGGACTGTCCTAAAGCTTATCACCTGCTCTGTCTCAACCTCACCAAGCCACCATACGGTGAGAACATGCACCACATGGGTTTACTCATACGAGCGTCTTTTTTATTGACCCTCAAATTGCATAAATATAACTTGCATATAAATATAAAAATGTACCTCATGTAAAAATTTAAATGTCAACAAAACCCTAGTTTTTCAATTAAAAGTTTTTGTGCTGGCAAGAGGTGGTTTTTCAGGCATAGCCCAAATGGTATATTAAACAAAACTGCAATGGAAACAACTACAGTCAGTTTTTCACAACTATAATCCAAAAAAAAAATGATGTTGACAGATGTTACAACAAGAGAAGAAGAGTTTTAAAAGAAATGTGTTGTGGTATGTGTGGACACCAAGAAACCACATAATTTTTACAGAATACCTTCTTGTATTTTCTCATGAAAATAAAGAAATCATTGCATTTGTGATTTACTGGAAAAACGGACATTACTTCTGTTTTTTTCGACAATTAGTAAATATCTGAAAAGTTTTTGGCATATAACTTATGGTAAAATGACAAATAGCCCATATCCACATCTTCTGAAACAGGCATACAATAAAAAAAATAAAATAAACATTTTTAAAAAGTATAGAATCCAAAATATAGAGAGTGATATTTTTTTGGAAAGGTTCAAACATATCACAACTGTAGAAGAGCAGACAACATTGGTTTGACTGTCCCTTAATGTGATTGTCCTGGAGCCAGAAGTGACTAGATTTGTGTCAGGAACACAGAGCTGGGAAAGTACTTATTGGCCTAATTCACCAGACATTGCTATTGATAACTCCATAGAGAAACAGCATTGGGAAGCAGGATAGCTAAAAGGGCCAATGAATACTAACATAAGCTAATGTACCCCAGATGTTCAGTAGGAGTAAGTGGTCTGTAAAAATGAATGAATGAATGAGCATCTTTAGCTACATTCTACTCAGAATTTAGGGATATATATTTTTTTTTATTTCAGCTGTGGTTGTTAGTTTTACTAGTACATGTATCTGTTTAGTTGGATTTTATTTGGAGCAGCTGAGTTTCATGACTTTTCCAATTAAAACTAATTTACTGCAACTACTTGGATATTGAAATAGTTTCTATCAAGATTACTTTTGTCAAATGTGGGACCAGCAACCTTCAGATGAAATAAATATTTATAATGTTCTTGGTTTGAGAAAAGCCAACTTATACCATACTAATGTCAAACAGATATATCAGCCGGCCGATATGTCGGGTCGATATTTCCACCCCCCCCCCCCCCTTGTATCGGCATCGAACTGTTGCGTTGGCCAATGCGCCATTTCTTTCTTTGCCATAATTTAATGACAGGCGAATGAAAAAGAGGAGAAAAGAAAAAAAGGAAAAGGGGGAAGAAAACAGAAATGAAAAAAAGATAAAATGGAGGGGTGAGGAAACGAAAAGAAGAGACAATTGTAAATCAGGGTTCACTAACCCCGGTCCTCGAAGGCTGTTATCCTGCATGTTTTAGATGTATCTGTCGTCTAACACACCTGATTCAAATGATCAGCCTGTTATTAAGCTCTGCAGAAGACTGATAGTGATGGGCTGGTGTGCTGAAAGAGGGAAACATCTAAAATATGCAGGATAGCAGCCGTCGAGGACAAGGATTGGTGACCCCTGGGTTAAATAATAGAGCAGGGAAAAAGAGAAATGCAAGAAAAGAGAAAAGTATTAGTAATATTGGGTTAACTGTCAAAATGTATATTTTCTAAATGTAAGTAAAGAACATTTTCAGACACTTGTCATTTGACAGAAAAAAAAAAAGTATCAGCTCCAAATATCTGCTTAGAAACATCAGCGGCCTATATCGGTCGTCGGATAACGCTGATGTAAAAATAAATAAATAAAACATCTGACAAAATTGGTATTGTTTGATCAGTAACGTATAGCTGTAACCTGTATATGTTCTGAATTAATGGCATTTGTGTTTGTTGTCAGGGCGTTGGGAATGTCCATGGCACGACTGCAGCGTGTGCCGCGCCCCGGCCTCCTCGCTCTGTGATTTCTGCCCCCGCTCCTTCTGCTCAGACCATGAGGCTGGAGCGCTGACCACGTCTGTGGACGGCCGCTCCTGCTGCTCCAACCACAACCCCCTGAACCCCCTGAGCTCTGACCCCAGCTCCGCCCAGCCGCCGCCGCCACAGCGCCGCTCCTCCTCCTCCTCTGTGAGCCCTTCTGTCCGGGTCAAAGAAGAGCAGTCCGACGCATCGGCGGTGGAGAGGACGGGCCAGCGGGCTAAAGAGTGACGTCCTTCCTTTGATACCTCATTCCCTGTTCCAGTGTGCTGACCCCGAACACCACATCTGATCTGAAGAAGAAGTGCACTACGAGAGGGAATCCAGTGCTTTGTGACCAGTTTGACAGCTGCTGTTCAGAGCCACCAGTAAACACACACACTGATGGCAAAGGATTTGAGCAGGTTTAGTTTTTGCGCTGTTTACCTCCTCTTTTTGCCATAAAGCACCACTACTAATGCTGTCCACAGCTCACCAGTGGTCCACTGGATGTGCCCCAGACCCACCACCTCATCTTTTTCTTCTCTAGTTTGTGGAAATTATCAGTGTTGTCAAGTTTGTCCGGCACTTTGAAGAACTCGGCGAGCGAGGTGGAGAGGGAAGAGAGGAGGAGCAGAAGCAGATCCCCTCCACCGTGTGGCTCCTCGTTTACCTGCTGTAAGCTGCGGCTGGCTTGTTCTTTTTTTTCTTTCTTTCGCAAACACGTCGGCCGTTTGCGACAGAAGAGCCAGCCTTTTAAAACTCTTTCTCCAAACTCACCATCACACCTAACGTCATTTGTCTTTGTAATTTTATCTCTGAGAAAGTGGAGCATTGGAGAAAAATGACAGATTTTGTGCAATTTTTTTCAGGACCACACTACATTCCAACCTTCTTTAGACCTGGTTTTAATATGCTTATGGGTATAGATGAATATAATTATATACAGTATCTATGTTTGTTAATGTTTACAGACGGATTCTCTCACTTCATCTCAGTGAGTGGTGTATTATGTTTGTTTAGGTGTTAAGCATTACGCAGACCTCCTTGTGAAAATAGTCCTATTAAGGTGAAATATAATGGTATATAGTGTAATGGTATGACATTACAGTGTGATTTTCCATTTTTTTTGCCAGTCTCACTCGCCATTGTGTACATAATTGGCTCATAATATTGTAAAGTACTTAAAGGTCAGAAGGAGCAGAGCCTCCCCTCTGACTGTTCCTGAAAGAATGGCTTTTTTTAAAAAACGATCCTTTTTAGTTTCCAAACGGGCCGATGACGTTCGATCGCCGGTATTTTCCTCCGAACAGTTACTGACACTGGTGTTGCAGACGGACGGAGGGGGCCCAGCTTGTGATCACACTGGCGCTGTCGAAAAAGCGTTGTAACCAGCCTAGAGGGATAAGGCTGCAGTAAAAGTTACTACCCAGACGCAGTCCTATTCAGTAACGTCATGTACTGTGACCGCTAATGCTTCGGTTTGATTTTTTTTAAAAGCATTTTTAATTATTTTTTTTTGCCAAACTTTTCTGAAAAGCACTTTCACACAGCTTGTCGCTACACAGACTTAGGTAGGTCATGCATATACAGAAATATTAAAGGAGCATATGAAAAAGTGTACATGTTTCAAAAATGGATACCTCTTCTTGTTAACGTCGGGATTTAAACTGTGTTGTAAACTTTTTTCTCTTGGTCAGAAATGTGGTGGGTGGTTAGGCGTGGCTCTTGAGGAAAATGGCCTAAGTGCTGATTCTTTTTTTTTTTTTTTGGTTTAATTTTTGTTTTATTTCTGCCACAAACAGGTTTGATCACCAGTTCGGCCTGTTCGCTGTGTTGTTAAGTCAAAAAAAAAAGCCCTCGCTGTCCTCCTTCGTGAAGAGGCACTTCTTCGTTTTTGACCTGGACTGGGCTTTATATAGAGACATACGAGTCCAGGATCATGTACAAAAACTTCTGTACAGTGTTTTTAATCGCTCATCTGTCAAATCCAAATCTTTTGTATTTATTGCACCACATTTTATACCAGTTTTTTTTTTTTTTTCTTTGTTCCAAACACCAGTGCAGTAATTTGTCTCCCTCTCCACTAAAGGTGTAAGTGAAATAGACTATTTAAAAAATGGGGAGTTTTACATAATATATCTGTATGTAGTCATTGCATATGTTTTGTTTTCAAACATTGGTGTAATGATTCCACATTTGGTAACAACCGCTGCTCATCGACCTGTATCGTGACTCACTGTATTTGGTGTTTAAAAGCAGTGTGAAGCAGTTTCAATATAGGAATGTAAAGTTTCTGTTTCCCGAGCACTTTGTTGCGGTTTTTAGCCTGGACTAAACCCATCACATAATGAATCTGTAAATGATGCCTCAGACTTTTTCTCTCTTTCTTTTTTTTTTTTTAAATTTAGTTACATGACGTCTTTTTTTTTTTTTTGTACCTTGCCCTGTAAAGACCCCCCCCCTCTCCCCCAAGTGTCCCAAGATGTCTAGAGTTAAGCCACACTGGTTGGTTGAAAACGGTGCCAATGTTTCAAGTCATTTCGTTTCATGTAAGATCTCTCCCAGTGGATGGAGGAATTGAATTCAGAGGAGTAAAAGACTGAAGAAAGTCAAATGAAGGGGAGCTGTTGATTGCAGAAAAGTGAAAACCTTGCATATGCCCCATATGTGCACCAACAACATGCACTTAGTGGCATTAATAACTAGAATCAAGAAAAAGTAGGTGAAAAACTATCGGCAGCTATTTTGATATCATCATTTTAGTCAGTCTCGAAACAAAATGTGTGAGGATGCACAGCTTGAGGTGTCTTTGCCATGTCTCACTGTAGTGAATGTGCTTGCGTTGGAATAGAAAAAAAGGCCGTTTGAACTGGGGTGAGGGGGGGAAATAACATTTTTAACCTTTTTTCAATTAATGTTCAAAAACATGAAAGCCCATTCCCACCGCTGCAATGAGGGGAAAGAAGATCATATACTATAATGATCTCAAAATAATGAGAATTAATATTAAGTACAGATGACAATAACTGGTTATTTTGAGATACTAATGATTATATTTTTCCCAACAGTGAAGAAAAGAACTCTTAATAGATGACTTTTGACAAGACAAAGACACTTTTCTGATTTGTCAGTGGTGCTGAGTGCCTTTTTTGTGCACATTTCTTGCATTTTCTAACCTTTTTTTTTTTTCTGAATCAAATGACCCTTATCGTTTTTCTTGTTCTGCTATCACTGATGTGCTTTGCTGTCAATCCTGAAATACTCGACTGTGCCGATTTCCTTCCTTCCTCCCTGCTCCCAAATTTGCCAAATCTGCAGCATGGGTTTTGCTCATTGTTGACATCTGACAGCTTTAGTTCTTTCAGTTTTAGTATGAGGCAGGTGCATCATTAACACACTTTTTATTTTACATACAGAATAGTTTGCGTATTAGCAGTCTAAACTTGAATTTTTTTAAGTTATTAATATTTTATTTTTTTATACAGGGTTGAAGCATTATCGGAGAGTAGGCGTCTTATGTTTCTGACTGAAAGTGTCTGACTGGTGGCTACTGATGGTCCTCAAGTAGTGTTATAATTCCTTTCAAGGTGACTTTGCACGCCTCTAACATCAGGCACTGGTTTAATCCTCTTCTATCTTCACTTTTAGTCTCTAAAAAGTATTTTGAATGCCAATATTTCATTACATTGTTTGTTTGATTCATTTTTTTTAATCATATTGCACAGAGATTACCGAACAGCCTTTACTTTTTTCTTTTATTTTTTTTTGCACCTGCAGTTCACGTCTAACTTTGTGCCAGTTCGTTTTTCTGCTGTTCTTAGCTAAAACAACAGCAGCAGTATTAAATTTGTGTCCCAGTGTCCGGCCTTTCATTTTCTCCAGATAATACCTGTTGTATGTTTTGAGTATTATCAGTGGTAGTGTCCACATTTAGTTTTATTCTGACATGACTGCATGTTTTTCATTTAAGTGTCCCTTATGTAAACGCAAGGAGGTTTTAACTTTTTTTTTTTTATAAAACGTCCAGGAAGCTTTATGATTCTTTTCTCTTATTTTTTTTTTTTTGTCACTTAAACTTAGGATGAACTAGCCCCCCTTGTTTGTCAAAGGGCATATTTCAGTTCACTGTGATGTCATATTTGTTTGTTTGGGGTTTTTTTGTGCAATGTTGCAAACTGTCTTTTTTTTTGATTGACATGCTGTCGGCAGAGAAGTAGTGTTGGAATAAAGAAATAAATCGACTCATCTTCATAAGCACTCATCTCTTTTTACTTGTAGTAAAAATTGCTTACAGTGACTGGGGTCATATCTATATCTTGGTGTTGCTTCAATTTAAAAACGTGGATGAACACAAAAGACCATGTTGATTACTGTTCAACCTGTGTTACTGCATATTGTTGAAAACCTGTAAATAGTTTGCATTGAACTTGCATAGGATCATGTTACTGTGGCGTGCTCTTTTTGCCTGTACAATTCTGCTTCTTAATGTGTGTGACTGTTGAGACGACACTCTTTTTGTACATGACTGTCTTTTTATTTGAGAATATTGATTCTGTCCTTTTTCATTCGAAAGTTGAGTTTGAAGAGTTCAGACATGCCTGAAGTTTGACTTTAATAAAGCTGTACTCTGTCTCAGTGAAACAGTCTGTGAGTTTTTTAAGGAGCTGATGTTAAACCACTTTTATCTGTATTTTATAGTAGATATTAGATGAGTCTGAAAGATTCAAGTTAAACAACTGATCAACAGTCAAATACCATGAAACGGAGCAGATGACTCATTACTTTAACCATGTTAAGTAAAAAATTCTGCATAAAAGGATGTTAGAAATGTGTTAGTGTTATTCAAAATTAAGTTCTTATTTTTTAAGCAAATTATAACATATGCTTGGTGTAATAAGTATTGTGTAGTTGCAATTTTTTTTATTAAAAAAAGGATATGGAACTGTGGGAGAGAAAAGGAGCTGAATCTAAATTTCAAAATTTCCCACTAGAAAATACCATAAAAAGTGTGGCTCAGTTTGACATGTGCCACAGTTTATAAGATGATTGTCTATTCTATATATAATTTTAAAAGTCAAGTAGCTGCAGTTTGTAATTTGTAGTAACGTAACCTGTAATAAATGTCTGTGGACTGAAAGGCTTACCCCACACCAAAACAGAAGTTAGAGTCACATATTTCACCTCTAACTTTGAGGGATGAATATAACAATAAAAGGTTAAAATCACTACAAATCTAATCATGCTGAACATATTCAGCAACTCTGAACGTATTACAGAGAGCGAAAACGAAAGTTACGTATGTAACTACGGTTCTATGAATCCCGGATGACCGCCAGAGGGCGGTGCTGAAAGCACTGAATGATCCCTTCGCGCATGCGCAGTTCGAGTAGTAATACCAAATGAGTCACACCTGTGACCCTGGATGACACTCCAGAGGTAATATAAACCCTTGTCATCCATGGCTCTGTTCCTAGAGACCCTTCTCGCAGAAAACGCAAGGGTCCTGAGTGACAGAGAACTCTGGCGGTCATACGGGATTCATAGAACCGTAGTTACATACGTAACTTTCGTTCTATTTCATCCCTACTGACCGCCAGAGGGCGGTGCTGAAAGCACTGAATGACGGAATACCGACAATGTCACGAAGGGCCCCGAGTACAAACCTCACAGAGAAGACTCAGAAGATCCTTGCTGAATGATGCAGCCAAAAGGATGAGGAGCGGCCACATTGACATTGTAGAACCTGGTAAATGTGCTCTGCGAAGCCCATGAGGCCGCAGCACATATGGTTTCCAAAGACACCCCTCTCATCGCTGCCCATGAAGCAGAAATGCCCCTGGTCGAATGAGCTGTAATGCCAGATGGCAGAGCACGACCCCTCAGAGCATAGGCATGCTGGATAACCTCCACAATCCAACGAGAGAGACGCTGCTTGGAGAGTGGACCCCCCATCCTAGGGCCACCATAGCACACAAAGAGCTGGTCTGAGCGCCGCATATCAGCCGTAGCCGCCACATATGCACGCAACGCTCGCACAGGGCACAACTCTGGCCCCTGCCCATCCTCGCCTGGAGAGGGCTGAAACTGAGCCAATCTCAACGGCTGGTTAAAATGAGAGCGGGACACCACCTTAGGCACGAATGCCATGTTAGGCCACAGGGTGACACCAGTGCCATCAGGGCTCCACCTGAGGCACGTGGGACTGACAGAAAGGGCGTGTAACTCCCCAACCCTTTTGGCTGAGACAACCGCCAACAGGAAAGCAGACTTATATGAAAGCCACTTAAGCTCTGCCTCCGCCAAAGGCTCAAAAGGAGGGTGGCACAGTACCTCAAGTACCAAGGACAAATCCCACACCGGAATACGGGGTGCGGCCCGTGGATGCAGCCGACGAGCACCCCGCAAAAACAGAGAAACCAGGGGGTGGCCCCCCACTGACCAAGTCTCCACCATATCGTGGTGACACGAGATGGCAGCAACATATACCTTCAGTGTCGAAGGAGATCTACCAACATCCAGGAGAGACTGAAGAAACTCCAAAATAACAGGGACCGGAGAGGATACTGGATCCACACCACGGTCAGAACACCACTGGGAAAACAGTTTCCACCTGTTCACATACTGCAGCCGAGTAGAGGGCGCCCTGGCATTCAAAATGGTCCGCTTAACAGGACCCGTCAACTGCGGCGTGGACCTTCCAACGGCCAGAGCCACAGACGAAGTCGCTGAGGATGTGGGTGCCATATCTGACCCCCCAATTGAGACAGCAGATCCCGCCTGTCTGGGAGCTGCCAAGGAGTGCCGCGACATAGGCTGTGCAGCAAAGGGAACCACGGTCGTGCCGGCCAGTATGGGGCCACCAGCAACAACCGGTGACCCCCCATGAGAACCCTCTGAAGAGTTGGCAAAATCAGAGGGAGAGGGGGAAAGGCATACAAGAGGCACTGAGGCCACGGATGCGCCAGCGCATCCCTGCCCAGAGGTCCTGGCACCCCCTTGAGGGAGAACCACAGAGGGCAATGTGTCGACCCCTGTGAGGCAAACAGATCTACCTCTGCCTGACCAAAAAGACTCCAAATCGTGCGCACCACTTCCTGGTGGAGAAACCATTCTCCCGGGGGGGGGCTGTGGCGGGAAAGGGAGTCTGCAACCCGATTGTCGACTCCTGGCAGGTATACTGCCCGCAGGGTAGCAAGACAAGGCGCAGCCCACAGTAGAAGACGGCGGGACACGCACAGGAGTCGCGCCGACCTGACACCCCCTTGGTGATTTATGTGGTAAACGGCAGAGGCACTGTCTGACCGTACGAGCACATGCTTGCCTCTCAAGTGAGGCAGAAAACGCCTGAGAGCCAACTGAACAGCACGCAGCTCCAGCACATTTATGTGCTCGGCGCGACGCCTCCGAGGCCAGGTCCCGCGAACCGCTCTGTGCTGCCACACAGCTCCCCATCCTGTGGGGCAAGCATCTGTGGTGACCACCTCCCTGCGACACACCACCAACCCCATGGGAACTCCCCTGGACAGAGACACCCTGTCCCTCCATGGGGCCAGCGCATGGAGACACTGCCAAGTGACCCACAATTTCCGATACCTGTGTCGTGTCACGTCCAGGCGGAAGCTGTTCAGCCATCTCTGGAAAGGACGCAGCGACAGCAAACCTAGGGGCACAACATGCGTCACAGAGGTTAGTTTCCCCAGAAGCTGAAGGAAAGTGATAAGAGGAAGGCGACTGCCTAGCCTGAAATGATTGACCATACCGAGTATGTCGTCCACCCGCCGGGCTGATGGGCGAGCCACCATGGCCACCGTGTCCAAGGACAATCCAAGGAATGTCACAGTCTGGGATGGGGTCAGAATGCTCTTCGCCGGATTGACCCTGAGCCCCAGCCGGGCTACATGGTCCAGCAGGCGGTCCGTATCCCGGATTGCACGCGCCTCTGACGGAGCACACAACAGCCAGTCGTCCAGGTATGGCAAAATCTTCAGTCCACTGGCCTGCAAGGGAGCCAGCGCTGCCTTCACCACACGGGTAAACACCCTTGGGGAGAGGGAAAGGCCGAAAGGGAGCACCCTGAATTGCCAATGGAGGCCCCGATAAGCGAACCTGAGGAACCGCCGATGTTCGGGGGCAATGGGTACATGAAAATAAGCATCCTTCAAGTCTATCAGCGTGAACCACTCCTGGTCCGCCAGAGACTGAATGACGTCCATTGTGGTGAGCATGTGGAACGGCAACACCTTCATGTAGCGATTGAGTCCCCTGAGATCTAATATGGGACGCAAACCACCATCTTTCTTGGTCACGAGAAAGTACGTGGAATAGTAGCCGCTGGGCTGCTGCAGAGGATCTACTGCCTCGATTGCACCCTTGGCCAGGAGGGCAGAAAGCTCCTGGTCCAGGGCCTGTGCCTTTGCCGGGTCGTGAATGATTGTCATCACCACCCGACCGGAGATATGTGGCCGGCGTCGGAATTGCAGTCTGTACCCGTGAGTCAGAGTGGCAACCACCCACGGGTCTACTGCATGAGCAGCCCAGAACTTGAGCTGCTGGTGGGAAAAACATCCGACGGCCGGCCCACCTGCATCACCGGCTGGCCCCACGGCCCTTAGAGGGCATGGGGGGGGCGGCGGTGGCGGCGACCAGAGTCCGAGACCTGAAACCGCCGTACTGGTAGGCGGGGAGCAAAAGCACCCCTGTTGCCTCCCTGGCGAGAATAGCGTGGGTCACCACGCAAACCCTGAGGAGGGAGGTGAACGCGGGGACCAGCGGCCATGTGCCTCGACCCCTGAGAAGAGGAAGAAGGTGGGCTGAGCTCCGAAAGCTGTTGCCTGGTTTGCCGGGCTTGCACCGTCCGTTCTAGAGCCTCAAGGGCAGCTGAACCAAACAGTTGCCCCGGCTCCACGGGCACATTGCGGAGGGACCGCCGACATGCCTCGGACAGGCTTGACTGGGCAAGCCACACCTGTCGACGAGCTTGGACAATGTAAGACATAGTCCGTCCAAGCTCTCTCGTCAGTAACGCAAACGCCTGCAGGGCTGCATCACTGAAACCACTAGCTGCAGTCGCACCTTCAGTACCCTGAAGGGAGGCAGACAACGCAAACATAAGGTGGGCCAGAGAGTTACCCAGACGGCCAGCCCGAGCCCCAGCATTATAAGCTTTGCTAATAAAGTCATCTGTCACACGACATTGAGGCCGAGGACACCTAACATCCGTGCGTAGTGCTTCCTCAGGTGACACGATGAGGGAAGCAATAGCAGGCTCCACAGCTGGAACACGATCCAGCCCAGCCGCAGAAGCATTATGCATAGACGCCAGAGCACGCCCGTCCGACGACAGGCGTGAAAAAGCATGAGGATCCCTCCAACAGGCATGCAACTCCCTCAGGAAATCTTCAGAGGGAGGAACAGCAAAAGGTGCGGAGGCACATCCACGCCTAAAAAAGGCACTATGTGAACCAGGCCGCTCCAGCTGAGGAACCTCCAGTTGCAAGCAACCCAAAGCCTGACGCATGACATCCTGCATAAAATGGTCTGTGTCAGCAACCAAGCTCCGACCAGATGACAAGGAGCCCGTAGTAGAAGCCCGAGGAGACTGTGTCTCCTCCGGCCCCTGAAAATGGGAGGCCGACGCCGCCAGAGAAAGAACATCATCGTCCCTGGCCAATGTCGGCATGGGAGGAGAAGAACCCCCCGCCTCTGATAAAGGTGCGTCCTGGCGATGGGCATGAAACATAGTCCTCATCAAGTCCAGTTCCGCAGACAACTGCTGAACCTTAGAAGACAGGTCCCGGGTGGACCTGGTCTTCTTCCTAGGGGGGGCCGCTGCTGCTGCAGTGGGCTCACAGAGACGCTTGGAGCGTCGAGGTGGGGGCAAGGGTAACTGACCTGAAGGTGGGAGGTCAGGCGCACCTGCCGGGGCCACCTGCGCCATCCTTTCCAGTCTCACAGCCCGTGGCATGTAACTACAGTCCATGCACGGATCACCTGACAATGCTTCCCGCAGGTGATCAGGGCCAAGGCAGGCAGGACACTGGTCGTGCCCATCATCCGCCTGAAGCACAGCCCCACAATCTACACAACAATGGGAACCATCCATATTGTGCCAGATAGCGTAAAAATACACCTACGACCTAAGGCCAAAGCTGGGAGCGGGTGCGCGAACGCGGGCCTTCACCGACTACGACCAAAGGTGAATAACCAACAGTAACAGCAGGTGGCACACAGGTAGGGAACCACAATCTGCACCAGAGACCAAAGTTGGGAGCGGGTGCGCGGACGCTAGCCTTCACCAACTAGGAGGCGGAAACCAGAGAAATAAACACTCGTGACCAAAGGCCAAATCTGGGAGCGGGTGCGCGAACGCGTGCCCTCACCAGTCACGACCCCAAAACATGTGGCACTATGAGTGTTCAACAATTAACAGCAGACGGCACACAGATATGGAGGCACAATCTGCACCAGAAAAAACCAAGGGTGGGAGCGGAAATCAGATTTTTTAAAAAAATCAAACACACTCACGAGTTCAGGTCAAAGCTGGGAGCGGGTGCGCGAACGCGTGCCTTCACCAGTCATGACGCAGTACGAGCATTTCAACAATAAGTGCAGACAGCACACGGGTACGGAGCCATAATCTGCACAAGAAAACAAAAAGTGGGAGCGGGTGCGCGAACGCTTGCCGTCACCAAACAGGAACCGAATTGCAAGCAAAAGCAATTCGAACAATAGAAGGCGGCAGCCAGGTAATAATACAGAACATTAAAGACGTGGGACCAGAGCTGGGAGCGGGTGCGCGAACGCGTTCCGTCACCAAGTATGACCCAAACAGATGCAAAAAAAATAACTCGATTACTCACCAGTAACCAGTCAGGAAACTCAAATAGGGAACTAACACCGTCAGTCCATACACTGTCCACATGGGATGGGTGCGACAGTAATACAAAGAAAACTGGGAGAGGGACGCGGTCGTTACCTTCACCAGGAGAAATGAAACGCTAACACCGTTAGCTGCGTTAGCCGCGTGACACTATGGTCACACAGCAAAATAATGATAAACCACCAACCGGAGAAGCCCGTCGCAGCCCCTGGAGGGCGAAATTCGCAGCTCCAACAATCAGAGGGCGTCCAGCAACAGGGCAAATCAAGCACTTAGCAAACTGCTAAACTCTTGCAATTGAACTGCATGCGAGAAGAAAAGAGGAACAGAGCCATGGATGACAAGGGTTTATATTACCTCTGGAGTGTCATCCAGGGTCAAAGGTGTGACTCATTTGGTATTACTACTCGAACTGCGCATGCGCGAAGGGATCATTCAGTGCTTTCAGCACCGCCCTCTGGCGGTCAGTAGGGATGAAATAGAACCACACACCTTTAGAATCAATTGACGCATAAATGGAGGGAAAAACCCAAATCCATTACAACTGATAAAACAAGTATTCAGAGAATGCATAATTTCACCCCTATTTTGTGCCAATCTCAAATTTCTATGACAATCCATTCTTGAATTAGAGGCAATAACGTGATTTTGACTTTTCTGCTAACTGCGACCTTGACCTTTGACCTTTTGCAATATTGATAATTTCGTTATATGCAACAGTGTGTGTAATATAATATATCCAGTATTGATTAAGTTATACCATGATATTTCTATACTTGACCCACACAAACGGTGTTGCAGAAGTTAATTTTGCGACATGTCACCTTTTACCTCCAGAGATCTCAAAAACTATTGGTCGTAGGTTATAACACCAATTATGAGAATTGTAGAAATCTTCATTCCACATCGTTCGGTACCAATCTGACCCTCCGTTCTTGAGTTATAACCAGTAATGTGATTTTGAACTTTTAGTTAATTGTGACCTTGACCTTTGACCTTTACTCAAATGGATCATTGCATCTGATGCGCTTTAGCTATATGTATATGCCCATGTAATTTCATGGTGATATCTATTCACTGTGTTATAGCATGATATGTCTCTGCGGACACACACACACACACACACACACACACACAGTGATTACAATAATCTCTTCCAACCATTGTTGGGCGAGATTTAAAAAAAAGTGTTTGCTTTGTATGTCTTCATCATTCTTTTGTTTATTTGTTTATTGGGGGTGGGGTTTTAATAATAGATTTGGACTCCATAAATGAAAATCTCTCTCTCTCTCTCTCTCTCTCTCTCTCTCTCTCTCTCTCTCTCTCTCTCTCTCTCTCTCTCTCTCTCTCTCTCTCTCTCTCTCTCTCTCTCTCTCTTTTTTTTTTTTTTTATTTTATTTTTTTTTTTTATTTACAATACTGTATGTGTACCATTCCGCTTGGCCACCGCATATGATCATGTGATGCCCCAGTTGGCCTGTAGAGAACGCACCTTAATGTGACGTGGCTTCTCTCATCCATATGTCAAGTTGAATTAAATCCAGTCGTTTTCTACTTCCGGTTTGTAAAATAAATTGTCCTCTTATTTCCACAAAATCAGTTTAGGAAATTCTGACACAGGACCTATTCAATTAATAAATATATAGCTTATGTTCTCTGTGTGCTTATTTTTACTGTTTAAACCATGAATGAAATAGATTCAAGCCGGCGCATTAAACTTTAAAAACACTCTGAAACATAATGACATGTAAAATACATCTTATATGATGCTACTCATATTTTAATAATACTAGAGAACAGTACCATATATATATATATATATATATATATATATATATATATATATATATATATATATATATATATATATATATATATATATATATATATATATAAGGTAAACGGAAAAAAAACTCCTAAGCAGCTGAAAAAGGTGAATAAATGTATTTGTAATAGTGAGAGACTCTGTAAATGTTACCTTTTCACCTGGAAAACACACACAGTCTCTTGTTGTGGGTTGTGTGTGTGTGATACTGCTTCAGTAAAACACAGATGAACTGTGTGCTGTGTTCACATATTGACTTACTCATTGTGCTGCACAGTCTTTTGTACTGAAAAGCTCCGTACCGTTGTTAGCCCGGTTAGCTTCACAGGTGCTCGGCTGCATCCCCGGTTCTCTCTGATCTGAGCCCAACTTCCAACTGCGTCGTCATAAACTGAAGATGTCTGGGCCTGTGTCGTGTTAAGGGGACATGCTCCTTACTATGCGGATAAACCGAAAGGCGACGGGCTTCTGTCAGGTGACTGGACTCTCTGTTTGACAGACGGACATGAGCCAGATGTTTGTGTGTGGACAGATGTTACTAGCTAACCGGCTAACGCTAATTGTGTGTTAGCACGGAGCCACTTCTTGTCAGTCTGAAACCTTCTTCCAGAGTTAGACAGTAGATGACAAACGGTGGATTGTTATTTTTAGGATTATAGGTATTTTTTAAAAACTAAATAGTCAATGAAATTGTAAAATGAGCTAGAGCTGAGGGTCGCAGGTGTAGCAGGCTGGCCTTAGAGCTACTTAGCACCATCTCCAGCTGAAAGCTTGCTCTAACAGGAAGTGCTAACCTTTACCTTTTTTATTTTCTAAGGTCAGAGATAATGTTTGACCTAAGAGTCTTTCAACACTACTGATATATGGCAATAGATAACTTGGCAATGGTCTATTTTGGTATATATTAGAGTTGATTCAAAGACGTGGGAAAAGCAGAGCCACAGCTCTGTCACAACAACCAGAGATGGATCATCCTCAGGGCCGTTTCTAGCTTCACGGGGGCCCGAAGCAAGATACTCTTTCAGGCCCCTAGTTTGTCAAACTGACTGAAACTCTTTAGATGGTCAACTAAAATGCCATAACATTACACTGCGTGAGCTAAGTTGAGCCACTGAGGAAAGTTAAAGTGATTAAAAAAGAAACTACAATACAAGAAAAACAACTATCCAATATATGTCCATAAATAAAACTAATTGAGTGTTTATGAAAAAAAAAAATACTTTAAATAAGAAAATACAGCTACATCACTAACTGTGACAGTGGGGTTTAATAAATATAATCTAATAACACCATACAAACAGCTAAGTGTTAGTTTATGTTATTTATTTTACATGCATTTTTTAATAAGTATATAAGGGATGGAATAAATACATCAGATGGCTACAGATGAAGACAGGGCATTTTAATTGTGTTCAGGTTAGGCTAACATGCAGCTTTGGGGCCCCCTTGTGGCCATCAGGGAGCACTAAGCATTTGCCTTGTTCACCTATTTCTTTTTCCAGAAAGTTCAGTAACAATACACAGCATTTCATGTCTAATTACCCCACCTCCCTGAAGGGGAGAGGGGTATTTTTTAAAATTTGTTTGTAAGCAGGTTAACGTAAAAAAACAAAAACAAAAAAAAAACACTGGACCAATTTCTATGAAATGTTTAGGAAAGGTGCAAGGTGGTCCACAATAGATCCCATACAATGTTGGTGAATGTAGGTCAAAGGTCAAGGTCACAGTTACCAAAAATGTGTTTTTGTAACGATAAGAGATAGGGAAAATCAGGTAAAATGTGTGCAAGGGGGGACAGGGTTTGTTGTGTTGGGCACCACTTGTTTGTATTTTTTTCCACTTTGACATTAGCCACCCTCTATGTTATTATATAATTTAAAATACTACCAAAGAATGCTAAAATGAGTTTTTTTTCTGCTTAGTTTCCACGACTGGTGTGACAATGTTTGCTGTTGACTGAAGTTCACACCAAGAAATCAAAATGAAGAGGAGACTCCTTCATGGTTTCCTTTCGGAAGTTTCTATCCGGATAGCTCTGCTGCTTGTGTTCCTGTGAGTATATTTAATATACCTTGTTTTGGATACATCTGTGGAAGCATTATTACTGCATTTGCAGTTATGGACACCGGATGTGAAGGTCCAGCTTTGTGGTTGAGTGTAAACTTTCTGTTGAGATGAGGCACAAAATTCTTAAGATGTTGAGAAAACGCAGACTGTTTGGATGTATTACACATGATGCATTGCTTCAACAGAGATTGTTAAATACAAGAAATTGAAGAATCTGTTTCTGAATTTACTATTCAGGGTTCCCACCTGTCAGGGTTTTTCTGGAATATCAGAGAATTTCAATAAAGCCTGTTCCAAACAGGGAAAGTCTAAGAATTTCATTTTGTATATAAAGGCAGGGAATATATGAGTATTTTGTAACTGCAGCCCCAAACCAAATGTGTAGCATGTATCTGTTGCTCTGATTTTATCCTGTAAAAACTCCCGTTCTAAGAATCCCCAACATTTTAGAACGCAACCTTTGCCTTAGAGTTTATCTAGTTGGAAGGTAAAGTACTTTTTTTTGTAATTATACACTGTACAATGAAATTTGTCCTCTGCATTTAACCCATCCTTGATGCCATTGGGGCACCTGTAAGGAGCAGTGGGCAGCCATGGGTGGCACCCGCGGACCCATCTCCAGCTGTAGAGCCAGGCTAATGATCAGAATCACCTGGCTGGAGGATTTTACCCTAACAAATATATTTTTGGGTGATGGGGGAACCCGGAGCACACAGAGGAAACCCATCCAGATACGGGGAGAGAAACATGCAAACTCCACACAGAAAGGCCTGCACAGTCCAGGAATCGAACCTGGGCCTTCTTGCTGTGAGGCAAAAGTGCTAACCACTCAGCTGTGGTGGTACGGTGTCTTAGCAAATTAATACACTTAATATTTAATACACTTAATAATTAATACACTTTTAATACAAAAGTGTATTAGTTCAAATCAATTCACCTGTTATTAAAACAACTCACAGTGAAAAGTACCTCTGTGGGTTTCTCATGTATAAACTAAAACCATGTGATAACATAATTAACTGTCATGAATTTATGCTACTCTTGGTCAATTCATGCATGTTAGGAAGTCGGCTCAAGGGGAGGACTTTGGGATTGGTTTGACCAGTTAACTGGCCCTTTTCTTCTCTTTGTCTAATTGTTAAATTTTATATTTGTTTCTACAAAACGCCATTGTATTTCTACTTTTTGCTCAGGGAATTTTAAGTTTGACTTGGAGTCGGAACCTTGACTATTGTACCAACCTTATGTACCACATATTAGAATGACAGATGGAGTGAACATATCTCTGAATAACTGACTTAAATGGGTACCAAAGGAAAACATGATGGTCAATCCACATATGCACATTCCAACAGGGAACAGACAGAGATGGTTTAGGCACAATATATTTACAAAACCTGAACTGTGGTCATATTGTCTGCAAATGGCAAAGTGTGTAAGCAGCTGCACACCATGATCTGTGTCCTGACCTTATGATGAAGAAATATTTAAAATGACCTTTTGATGTGTTTGTCCTCAGTGTGACAGAGCAGCTCCCTCCTTTCTACCGTGAAATCCAGCCAGAGGAGATGTGGCTCTATAAGTTCCACCGTGTGGACAGTGACCATGTGCCCACATTTCTGATGTTTGTAAGTAATGTAGAGATGTTTCCACTGTGTGAGCCATCCCTGGACAAGTGTATTTTGATGACCAACACAAGAGGTGCTGCAGTTACTATAACATATTTCACCCTGTAAGAACCTGTTGTATGCAGTTTAACCTCAAGCTGCTCCTCTTTCATTAGCACAATAGAAAACTAGTGTAAAAACCTGCCAGCAGACACAATTTCTGCCTTTTGGGTCATGACTCATTCTTTTTGGATTGATGCAATACATATTTATCACATTGTACACGGTGGTGTTAAATGTGGGACAGGTGTGAAGAGTGATTTTTGTTATAGTTGGAGACTCCGTAACCATTTAAAGTAGGAGTATTGCTTAAAAACTATAAAGTTAGAGCTAATGTAGAAAACTAAACAGTGTTTCGCAAAATATATGGCCTAATTTGCTGCAGTGAGGGAAAAAAAATCTTTTTATCTTAGTGTGTATAATTTATGACTAGAAAAATAAGCTTCAAATACTTGTGAAGAAAATGACATCTACCGTATATATAACAAAACCTCCTTCCATAAAAGCTCAGATTCATGTAAATGAATCTGACCTATTGATACCTTCATAATAATAATAATAATAATGTAGTAGTAATATTGGATTAGATTTATATAGTGTTTTTGTATGGAAAGCATACTCAAAGCGCACAGTGGATCCATTATTCATTCACTCTCACATTCTCCCTCTGGTTGTGGTAAACTACATATGTAGCCACAGTTGTCCTGGGGCAGACTGACAGAAATGCCATTTTGTGGCATTTCTCTGACCACCACCAAACATTCAAACACATTCATACAAGGAGGGTGAAGTGTCTTAACCAAGGACACAACAGTCTTGACTAGGACAACAGGATTTGAACCACCAACCCTTCAGTTATTAGATGACCCGCTCTACCAACTGAGTCACAGTCACCCCATGAAGTAAATATTGACTTTATCAAGGAACGGTGGAGTTGTGTTTTTGCCAGTGTTTATCTGACTGTCTGTCTGTTAACAAGATAACTCAAAAAGTTATGGACAGATTTGGCTGAAATGTTCAGAAAATATTGACACTGGCACAAGGAACAAATGATATTTTGGTGGTGATCAGTGGAGGTATATCGGGGGTAGCGGTGAGCATGTGTGTGTGTTTCATTCTGATGGTCGGGGCAGACTGCTGCTCACAGAAGTGAAATGAGGGTGGGGGCTGATCTGCCTTGGTGGAGTTTGTGTGAGTGCTTTTCGAGTTTCTTATGGACTAAAGTGTTGTCTTTGTTCCATCAGAGTGTGGCGTGTTTTACACCGATGATAATAATCCTGGCTTTCACTTTCCTGAAGAAGTCAGAGAGAGGAGATCTGAAGGAAGCATCTCTGGGTGAGCCAGAAGCCACTGGATGTTGATGTTTTTCTTGTGTTTAGGATTTTTATGTGATCTTTTGTCATGACTTGCTTCCATTTCCTCTTATTACCAGCGGTGACACTGACACTGGTACTAAACGGGGTCTTCACCAACGTCATTAAACTTGTTGTTGGCAGGTAAATTTCAGTACAAACAAAGAACAAGAATAATCTACTTACATTCAGTGTTTGACTTGAGTAAAGTTGAATATTTTTGGTTTACCTTTGTTTCAGACCACGCCCAGACTTCTTCTATCGCTGTTTCCCAGATGGTCAGATGAACCTTGAGCTGCGTTGCAGTGGTGACCCAGATGTGGTCATAGAAGGAAGGAAGAGCTTTCCCAGTGGACACTCATCCTGTAAGAAGCTGTTGTATGCAGTTATACCTCAAGCTGCTCCTTTTTCCTTAGCACAATATAAAACTATTATAAAAGTCAGCCAGCAGGCAAACAGTCTGATTCTAAGGGGTTCTTCTTTGAAACTGGGTTTAGTTTAGTATCTGTCACTTTTGCAGTTTTTTAGAACCAATAATAAAGGTAAATGGTAGACACATTTCCCAAAAGGATGGACCTAATAATGACCTCAGATAAATGCATTAAAATGATCCTCTTGCTCTTATCCATTCCATAATTAATGCAATTATAATCAATTATTGGGTCCAAAAACAGGCCCCAAAAATGGACCATTAAATCTACCTATAGGTGTTGGTGCATTAAAGGTGAAAACATGGCTGTAAATGATTTTATACATACTCTAAATAAAGACAATCCTTGTGGCTTTTCTAATTCAGGAAAATGAAGTGTAAAACAAATTAAAAAAGTCAGTGTATCTCTGTTGTGAGGTACATCTGTGGAATAATCTGGATCAAAATCTAAAAAAGTCTACTTCAATTTGTGCATTTTAAAGGATATATAAATCTAGTGTAATAACAAAATACAGAACATTATCTGAATAAGTGAAAATTTATTTTTAATTAGAAGAATGCATAAAATAAGATTTTATTGCAATAAATTAAAATAGACTATCATGATTAGAAGATATTATCATATCTGTTAAATATTGTATTTGTAGTTAATTTAAAGTGAATCTAAATATACTAATAATCCATTATACAACTTGGATTCTGTGAGGTGACTTACAAAACCATGTGTATATAAAAGGTTATGGATGTTTTGTGTTAATGATAAATGGACAAAAAATGTGTTAAAGCCGAGAATGCAGAATCTATTTTAGTTTGTAAAAAGGGATGGGCGCTTCTACATTTTATTTCTTCCAACTCCTTTTCAAGTGCAAGAAATAAAAATGTATTGACCATTTTGATTGATGCTTTGATGATTTTTTTGTGCTCAAAATGAAATGAAATTGAAGTGAACACTTAGGTTTTTCATCAATCTAAGTCTTATTCCAGGTTTGATGTGGAATCTATCCTGTCCACTGGAGTTACATAGAGAACCTGCCCCGTTAAGTGCAAATAAATCACCAGTGACTTTGCAACAGTAGTCATTTTTGTGAAACACTCTGCCTTGAATAATTAAATTCCACAAATATACCTGTGAGAAAATACAAAGAATAAAAAAAAAAATAGAAGTGTATAATTTTGATGTCTTTTTAATATAATGTAAATAATAGAAGCAAGTGTTTTATCCCCTTATGTCAATACGTATTTATTTTGAAATAGACCCAAAGTATTTCCAAACCTGCTTCCTAACATTCACCTACATCTGGTTTGAATGTTTAACTATAGATCCTGTTTTTAGGACCAGGTTCACAGAACAACTCCTCCAGCCTTCTACTTAGTACTTTCTATTTCCTGCCTTGACTATTATTATAGGTCATTCTTTTCTCAGACAGGGGTAATTGTTTATTTACCTGTTTTATTAGTCTCTGCTACTTCCTGTCGCCTATGTCATGCCTTGGCTCTTTATGTCTTTTGTCTTTGTGTTTTTTGTTATAGCTCTGATTACTCAACCTTTTCATCTTTTCTTGTGCAGTTGCTTTTGCAGGATTGGGTTTCACATCACTCTACATTGCTGGTAAACTGCGCTGCTTCACAGCAGCAGGTCAGGGCAGAGCGTGGCGCTTGTGTGCCTTCCTCACTCCTTTACTTATGGCAAGTGTGATTGCTCTGTCCAGAACCTGTGACTACAAACACCACTGGCAAGGTCAGAGTCACAACACTTTCCACCTCTTAAATCACAACATCATTATGAAAGTGAAGAGATAGTCAATAAGGGATGTTTTTATTTTTAGTTTTTTTTCACTTTAAACATGAATTGTCCATCATCCTAACAGCAGAATGTTAGTCTGGCTGCTTTTTGGTGATGAGCAAATTTGCTTTGCCAAGGGAAGCTTAATAACGTATATGAGTCACCCCTTGATAATCTACTGTCTTTATTATAAGTTTTGTTGAAACATATTACGATACGAGACCTGACATGAAAGGATGACTTGTTATTAGGGGAAGTCATAGTGGGTTTTTCATGTATGAACTACAACCATGTGCTAAAGAAGTAACTGTCATGAATTTACACTACTATTGGCTAATTCATGCATGTTAGGAAGTCGACTCAAGGTGTGATTTGACCAGTTAAAATGTCCTTTTCTGCTCTTTGCTCAGTTGTTAATTTGTTTGTGTGAAAGGTCAGGGAATTTTAAGCCTGACTTGGAGTGGGAACCTTGTTAATACAACAGTGCACATACAGAAGAAGGGAACAATACTTAGTAGAGTTCAATGACTGAAGGATTTTTAATGTAATATAGTACAAATACATGGGACATCCAATAACATTTTTCCACCACTGTATGTGAACATGATTCATAAATGCTACTGTCTTCTCTGGACCAAAGCTGGTTTCAAAGGGCCAAAGGAAATGTATGTTATTTGTCAGGTGTGAGGGGATGGCTGTGCTTGGTCAAATATGAACGTGGTCTTTGTCTGCTCTCTGCTCTACAGATGTACTCGTGGGTTCTCTGCTGGGTCTGGCCTTTGCCTGGCTATGTTACAGACAGCACTACCCTCCACTTCAGGACCCCGACTGCCACAGACCTCTGCGTCACAGACAGACTGTTCCCGCTGCACAGGAACGCAAGCTGGCCAACTCTAACTATATCTTACCCCTGTAGACCAGCTGAGACTGGAAGAGGAACACTCTGTACTGCTGTCATTTAGGATCAGTACTGTGGTAATACTGCAAACCTTGATTTTCACACTTTAAGACTGGGCACCACAGAAATATTTATTGTATTTTCATGAATTACTCCTAGTGCAATATGTGAAATTCCTTTAAGCACTCATGACACACAGTTTGTTGTCTAAACGTAGGTCACTAGCTCATATTTACTTCTCTAACACATGAGTTCCTAGGAACTGAAAACGTCCTGTTTAGTCCAGCTTGTTAGACATTCTCATTAAAACACAACCTAATCATGTGTAACATATGGCCTACGTCCGCACATGCTGTGCCTGTTAAACATCAGCTGTGCAGTGCACTAACAATCCGTTACCCGTCCCACTGTGGCTCAGCTGTGGGGGAAAAATTAATTGTCACCATTCTTTGGTATTCTTTTGGAAATTTGCTCCTTTAAACAAGCAGAATTGAGACTTTTGGTGAATATATTTGATTAATGTGCATGAATGACCTTTGGATACATAGTGTGAGTAAGAGAATGTAGAGTCTAAAGTTTTGGGTGTGATTTGACGCTATGATGTAGACTTTAGCAAATGGAGGTGACTGTTAACATCACATCACATTTAATTTGTTACAGCTCAAACTTTTTACACGAATTCAAGGATACAAATCCATGTTTTTGCTGAGGTTTGATTTTCTCAGTATGAACAGCACAAATCAGATGGAATCTGGTCTTTACAAGTTCAGTTTAGGCCATTTGTCATCAGTGGTCCCAAATGGTAGTTTGCTTCTTCTTCTTTTTTTGAAGATGACATGTTTGTCATATGTCTTTTGTAATATTTGTCAGCTTCAACTGTATATCATCTTTTAAATGAAACTTGCCACTAACTTCAGAGTCCATCCAGGTTTACATGTTGTATAGGGCATCTGTTCTTCAGTTCAAGACCATTATCGGCAATTGGATAAATAATATATTCTATATATTAACAAAAAAGAGAAAAACTAAAACACACAGATTTGTGCTGTGAATTCCAGTTGAGTTCAGGCTTAGTGTCAATTACCCAAGTCATTTCCATTTGCTAAAGGGAACTTTTGGCTGTCGTAAAAATGTGAGTCATTGGTGACTGGACCTTATATTCTCTTCATCATAAAGTATTTGATCACTATTTAACTGAAATTAGAGAAGGGGAATCTAATCTGCAGCCCTGTGATGAACCACCAGCACACCCAGGGTGGACCCCGACTTCATCTGATAGTGGGTGGAAGGTTGGGTAGGCTAGTCTCCAGCACATTGGTGACCCTCCCAGGGACTAAAGGGGGTGTGAAATTGAATGAATGTAATCTGATAAATATGTGTATTACAGTTTAGGTTTCTTTTTAAAGGTTTCATATCGAAGGTCTATACATGTTTACACCAGGTCTGTGTTGAAGTTTGTTTTAGGCTGGAAGCTTTGTTTGAAAAGAATTGGCTTGTTTGCCTTTTGTTTTTTTTTCTGGTAAAACAACCTGCGTCCTTAACATAACACTAATAATAACAATAGTGTAGTATTACAGAATACAAACGAGTGCAACAGAGATGGCCATTAGCTTAGAAAAGAAGTTGGCTCATTTCAACAAACAGCTGACATCCAGCATAAAACAGCACAAAATTATCCTAAGCACATAAGCAGATTTCAGTGTCGCATATTGAATCATTAACCTCAAAAAACGCATCACATTGTTACAGGGATAGTTGCCAACTGCGAACTCTGATGGGCGTAAAAGGTATTTTGTCATTGAAGTATCTACCCCAAGTATGGATGCAAAGTCGTCTTTTATTGACTTGAGTTGTCAAATGGAGTCCTATAAAGTACTTGGTTAGCGTCACACACCCAGTGTACAATGTTGTTTTGCTCCACTGCCTCTGTTTCCAGTGCTTTAAATCTCTCCGTCTTCCTGTAATATATTTTGAATGTCATTCTGTGTCCATTTACAAACATGCAAAGTGTTCATATCCCCAATCTGTAAAATACTATGTTAATGTAGCATCTCCACTCAGCTCTTGTCACACTTTTTACAGTGCCTGCTGTACTGTTTTTTTTTTTGTTTGTTTTTTTTAACTGAACATCACAGCTTTGCTCTAAATGGACAGCACACCCTGTCAAAGTTATTGCAAGTGTAAAATAATTAAGGTAAATACTTTCCTACATCAGCAGTCTCAGGCTTAACGAAGGTCTGGTTTTCATTGAGTGCTGATGTGTAGAAGAGGATCGGTAACTGTAGAACCAGACCTCAGTGAATTGGAGTGGGTCAAACCTCTCCAGGTGATGGTGCTATGACCTCCCAGTGCTCCTGCTGGTCAGGTTTTCTATCCTGTTAAAATATTTATTTGGCATTTTACACAGTGAATGCTACAGCCTGTAGGTCATAATCTTTTTTTCTTTTTTTGACGTCAACTGCTTATCAAGGGTAAAGCATTATAAAATGTACAGTAGATGAGACTGTTTTTGCAGATTGAATCATGGGGAAACAAGCAAATCGTTTTTCTGTTTGTATGTGAAACCAGCCAAAGTTTTGTAGGGTCAAAGCATTTTTGCATCAGTGCTGTGAATTGACATTAAAGCATCTGGATCACAGTGGATGCACGACCAAACTTGGTGGGGGAAAAAAAAACAAATAATTTTGTGCCTTTGTTTACTACAGTAATTAAAATGAATGAAGTGTATACTGCATGTTAACAGTGTATGCTCTCTGTCATGTTGTAAAAACAAAGCTCTTCTTCACTTTTTATTGTTTCATAGTGTACAGGATTCTTTTAAAACATTCTGGCATGCTGCCTTTCTTTACCTCAGAAAAAAAGACTGTACTTAGGTTTTGTTGGTGATGGAATTTGATGCATAAAAGTGTGACTATCTTTTTGTTATGAAACTAATTTACAGCAGAATGGGAAACAAAGGTTGGAATAATGTAACAGATATCTTAGTTTAATTTTTGTTAGTCTTACGGGATTTTTCTGAAATGATGTATATTGATGTTGGAATTGTCTTTCAATTTGGGGCATGTAGGAATTTACTTGAATTTAAATGTTTTTGTTTGTTTACCTTAAATGTGATCATTTTATTTGATAAGAATATGTAAAGTGCTACATTTGTTTGAAGATCTGATTGACCATTCACACACAGATGTTCTTTGCATTCTGCTGTTTTTTTTGTTTTTTTTTTGTTTTTTATAAATTTCTGCATGTTTGACAGTTTAAAAGCAACACATTGTAAGCATTTGTCATTTGATCATTTATATCTTCACCTTTCTGTCCACATCTATGCAGTTTTTGTGTTGTTCCAGAAAGTTCTACATCTTAGATTGTTGAATATACTGTGCCACCTCAACACCCCCAATGAACATTCATGCCAAACTTTTATTTTAACGTCTTCATTGTAATTATTTGCCTAGAAACTGCTCCTGGTGTACATTACCCTGGCTGTAAGTGTTGTGTTGCTTTTAATGAATCTTTTGGTGACACTAAAAATGTTTCTAAAAAGTTATCTAAGACAGTGTACTTTTTGATCTTTTTTTTTTGTTACCCTGGTTGCTCTAAATTCAGGTATGACTGCAGGATTTAAGGTAGTTATGGTAAATTATACAATGGAAGGGGCAATTAATGTTATACAGTTAAGTCAAGTTCACCCAATGAAGCTGCTCAATAACCACTTTATGTAAATGTGCATATGTAAAGGTTTGTGCTTTCAAAACTCTTACATTCACCTATCACTCCAGTTGAATGTAAAAAATATTCCACAGCATAATAGTCTAGAGGCTGGTTTAAAACCCTCTGAATTTTAATACATGTATTTACTGTAATTTAACTGATATACGGGTATATGTTGGTAATTGTTTCACAGTTGTATTTATTAAAGCTCCGTCATTACTTCACTGTACTTCAAAACAGTGTAACTTTGTATTTATTGACGTGTGTAAATTATATAAGACAAAAAGTCAGTTTTTAGTTGTGAAATTAATTCGTTTTATCCAACTTTCCTGCTACAGATACGTTTACATGTCCGAGTTCGGAAGTTTTCCTCAATTAAGCTTTGTTCAGTAACAGCCACTTGTTATTCAGTTCTTGTACGTGTCGCGTATATATGACGTAATGACTGTCTTCCCAGTGATTGGTCAGATGTCATGTGTGGATTTGGCGCCACACTTCCAACAAGGAACAGAAGTATAGCGCTATTCTTTAGCACTGGCTTCCTTTCCTGACAGCAAACACAAATATTTCAGTTTCTAGCCCTGTTTTATCTAGTCTATGTGCTACGTGTCAGAAGGTTTTCGAAGGGCTGTGTCCAGCTGTTGATTATAAAATGTTCATCACGGACATCAGGAAGGAGTTTTATGAGATTGTGTCCAACCAGGTAAGATACTGTTGTTTTAGATTAAGTTACGGTAACAGTAGAAGTCTGATGGGATGTTTTTTAGTCGCTGATTTTTAATGTTTGTCATGATGTGACTTCTAGAGAGTTGCACTCCTGGTCGCTTCAGACATCGATGCTCTCTGCGCTTGTAAGATACTGCAGGTAAGGTATTCTGCTGACGGCTAGCAAACATTAGCCCTGGGAACTCTGTACACAACCTAGTTCATATTACAGTAACAAACATTAAGGCCAGTGAAATGACGCCATTATAGAGGTAAACAAAACATTCTTAATAGACTTCATGTGTGCTTCATCCTACTCCTTTTCGGACATGCCATTGTGTATTATTATTATTATTATTATTATTATTATTATTATTATTGTTATTGTTGTTGTATTGATTATTGTTGCATTCTGCACATGTTCGAAATAAAGCATTCAAATCAAATCAAGGTACTTAGGTAGTTAATCATAGTTTTTATCCCTGCAAAGTATTTTTATAGAGATGCAAAAAGGATATTGATGCCAGCTGTTTATTCTGTAATCAATCTGTAGAAAATTTGCATCATGTCTTGTCATCTATTCTACACTTTTTGTTATAAAACGTATTTCTATGTTACTCTTTCATATGAAGATGTGTTGTTATGTTTAATTTTTCTATAATCCTGCCAAATCAGACCAATATTTTGTCATCAATTCTATGACTTGCAAAGTTCCATATCTATAAGTGTAGATTCTCCATTCAAAAGCTGTCATTCTCAAGTTTTGTAAAGTAATTCAAACAATTTTAGATCAATACAAAACTCTTAAAAACAAGAAAGCTGTTAAAATCACTGATCTATGTCTACTTTTTAACATTTAATGAAAAATTGTGAATTCACTTACCCCCATTCTACAGTTATTTGTTCTTACTGTTTTGCACTGAACAACTGTCAATAAAGGCTACTTAAAAAACAAACAGATCCACAACTTTAACTTACTGAAATGACACTGCTTAACATTTGTCTACATTTAGTGTTTTCATCACAGATACTGTGCTGTAATTCATAACACAAACCAGTTTGCAGACGGAAGAGTAAAATTCTAATTATAATTTCATAATAAAGATTTGTATCTTTCATTATTTGTGTGTGTCTATATACATATGTATATATATGTATGTATATGTGTGTGTGTGTGTGTGTATTTTGGTTTTTTTAATTTAATTTTTTTTTTCTGATGAAGTGCCTGTTACCGTCTGATCTGTGATTGAAAGTGTAATTGCTGCTGATCTTTTGGTCTTCCCAGAGCCTGTTTCACTGTGACCAGATCCAGTACACACTGGTCCCTGTTACAGGCTGGCAGGATCTCAGCACTGCCTTCCTCGAACACAGAGAGCAGGTGAAATGTAATTTTATATCATGAGGATCACCAATGAATAGAAAGACAATAGTTGTTTGTTTGCTGAGTCGTTCATACAAAATTTATCTCTGTTTCTACTGTGTTGTAGTTTCGCTACTTTGTTCTCATTAACTGTGGAGCAAATGTTGACCTGCTTGAGATGCTTCAACCAGACGATGACTCCATCTTCTTTATTTGTGACTCTCACCGTCCTGTAGATGTGGTCAATGTCTACAATGACACCCAGGTGAAACCTAATAGCCTATTTCCTAAATAGTTTGGTTCATATTTGTCTTTTGTCCTTCTGGTGTTTGCTGTGTGAGCCTCATCACCGTATACACTTGACACAAACTCAACTGTGCTTCCTTGAGGTGACCTCTGCTCTTGTCTGCTCTTCCACAGATAAAACTGCTAATCAAACAGGATGATGACCTTGGCGTACCCTCTTATGATGATATCTTTAGAGAGGATGAGGAAGAGGAGGGAGATGACTCTGGAAATGAAAGTGATGATGGCTCAGAGCCGTCCGGAAAGAGGAGGAGATTTGATGAGGTGTGTATTGGACATTATTGTAAATTCCACTGAAAAGACTCAAAGCAAGTTGGTGTGATATTCATGACTGTCGCCATGTTCATGTCATTTCAGGCGGCAGTAGAGAGGAGAATTGAAAGACAGCGAGCAAGGAGGGAATGGGAGGCGCGAAGGTCAAGTGATTTTTGTTAATGAATTTATGAAGCAAAGGGAGTTAAATTATCCGTAATCAAAATTCAAATGCATATTTTCTTTATTTCACAGGAGGGAAATCTTGTTTGACTATGAGCAGTATGAGTACCATGGAACCTCAGTGAGTATTTTTTTTTTTTTTTTTTTTTTTTTTTTAAACACAGCCCACTGTTAATTTCATTCTTCTATTGTCGTCTTTCATGACAAACTGTTACTGCTGATCCAGATCAATAGGAGCATGAATAAACTACAATGAATGTCTATCTTCAGAGGCAGCTGCAAATGAAGGTTAGGAGCTAAACTAAAGCATCTGACAGCACGAAATGATCCAATATACCTAGTTTTCACGTATTCACATTGAAGAAATCAGCTTGAGTTACTGTTGCACTAGTGACTGATGGATTTTCTGTGGGTTTTTTTTTTTTTTTTTTTTTTTAATTATACTTTCTGCAGTGGTGGCTAAACACATCACAGGGTGTAAACAGCAGTGCATTTTGTGTGATTTAAACTAGTGATGATCAATACCACAGATTCCTTTTCCGATTCAACCCTGGATGAAATTCAGGCTGGTATTAGTGATACCGACACTACAATACAAATATACTTCATGTCTGGAAAATCTTTAAAATAAAAAATGGACTGTACTTACATAGCGCATTTTATACACCACTTGGTGCCCAAAGCGCTTTACAATTCCTCACATTCAAAATGAAATAAAAAAAAAAAAACGTACTTCAAATCATAACTTCACAAAGAATACATGACATGAGAGTTATTATTGCTTGATTAAGAACTATTATGAAAATGAAAATTGCATATTAATTAATTGTCCATGATCGTGTAAACATGAATCATGAAAATACTGAGCATGTAACACTTCAATAAAAGCACCCAACACTAACATTTCCCCTCACCCACTCAGTGCTCTACACTAACTTTTTTTTCCAGGAGCACACGTGCCCCTAAGTTAAAAAAATTTAGGAGCACACAAAAAAAAAATAGGGGCACAAGTAGGTTTTAGTTTTAAATGTTTATTTATTTACAGTGCAGTACTTGCGCACTGATACCAACATTCTTGAATGACTGCTGTCATTTGTGTTAATTTAGAGCAGACCATAACATAACTTTGTATTATGGGATGCTTTGTCCTTTGATACATTTTAGAACGTTGTATTGGCTGCCTTGTTATTAGATCCATTTTAGAATGATTAACCCTTTAACTCCTGAGACTGAGACACAGTTAAAAAATAAAATAAGATCAAATAAACAACACAATGAACAAAAAACCGTCAAAGTGATCATGTAGCACGCGTTATGGAACGTTCTAGCACGCGTTATGTAACGCGTGCGAGAACGCATGCCATTGTGTGCTGCCTTATTGTGTGCTGCAAGAAGCACTCGCACATGTGTGACTGTTTTGTTTTCCTCGTTCGCACGCTGAAATATTTGCTCGCAAATGCGAGTGAAATGGGTGCACTGTAGAGCCCTGCACCCACTAGTTTTTATTCAGGAACAATCACATATTGACTGGGTTCCCTTTACCGTAATTTCCGGACTATAGAGCGCACCTGATTATTAGCCGCACCCACCTCATTCTAAGAGGAAAACCGATTTTGTACATACACAAGCCGCACATGTATATAAGCCGCATGTGCCCACATTAAAACATGTAACACAAACACAAAATTAACCCAAACCCGACTTCAAGTCCCGCGAATGAAACTAAATGTCCTTCATTAACCCTTGTGCGGTCCTTCGTAAAAGGCACACTGGCTGTGTCCTACAATCGGGTCTTAAAAACCCAGATTCCAAAGTTCAGTTCCATAGACTCATCACCCCACCCCCCAAGGATATATTACTGTTTTCAGTAGTGAGTAATGGCATCCTACAGTACGTATAAAAAGGTACATTTGTGAACCACCGGCTCTCTTTGACCCGAAGGACCGCACAAGGGTTAAAGTCCACAGTCCAAAAATCACAGCCGGCAAAATGAAGGGAAAATGATACTTAAGGTTTGATGCAGACCTGCAGAGTCCGGGTCCCGTTGAAAGTAATCCAAGGAAAAAAAAGTGTATATTTCCAAAGGTAAGGGAGGGAAAAATGTCCGCCTGCATCCACAAACAGGTGGCTGGTCGCCGCATCCACAAACAGGTGGCTGGTCGCTGCCTCGCCTCATCTATCGCAGAGTCAGCGATAACTTTCTCTTTCGCAGAGAGTTCAGGTCAAACTCCTCCGTGCCAACGTGCAAAAACAATCCACAGGGTCTGGTCGAGCCTCTGTCTTCTCTCACACACCGCCGCGGGTTTTTCTTTAAGCAACTTTTTACCCCTTGTACACCTGTCCGTCAACTTTACCGCTCCCACTTAAACCCGTCACCCTGCATTTGTTCCGCCCCTCCTTTTTCATTCAGTCTTCCTCGACGCATATATTCCACCGGTCTAAATCTTACCTTTTCTACTCGAGCGCCTCTGGCGGCCGTTAGGAAAATTACATAAATTGGCCGCATCACTGAAAAAGCCGCAAGGTTGAAAGATTAGGAAAAAAGTAGCGGCTTGTAATCCGGAATTTACGGTAGTTTGTTCTTGTTTCCTGCTCAATACGGACTGTCAGCATCACTGACTGAGAAGTATGATATAGTACACACTAACCCAAGCAGAAGAAAAAGTAGTTTAAGTTGGTCCAAGATAGGGATGGTGACGTTTCTAAAAATATCTCGACCGATCACTGAGCCTCATTTACCGGTCGAAGTCGGTCACCGAGGGGAAAAAAAACATTTGCTTTGTCGGCTCACACACACACACACACACACAGCGCCATTTACGCATTACGGTGTGCTCATGTAGCTTTTTAAACATGAGTCACACTGCAAGGTTGAGCGATATTATGTTAAAAGCTGATTTTAAACCATCACACATAGAGAAAACATTAGATGTTACAGGAAATTATGCTGGTAAATATGATGGGAAACAAACCCTATGTCCACCAGCCTGTGTCCATACTGCACAAACTTCTTTTGCCGTAGCCCACCCATCGTGTCATTTTAAAAATAGGTGTGTCAGATGGATAACACAACTCATCCACCGTGCTGTCCAATTCTATCACCTCACATCAGCTTTGTGTTTTCTTTAGGTTTTGAGTAAATGCTCTAAACTGGCATGAAATGGTCGTATCACACAGTTTAATTGAGCTCTGCGTTTGATATTAATACATTCTGTCTTGTATTGTTAATGGTCAAATTCAACATTTTTAAAGATATGCTATGGAGAGATTAAAAAGCTTCCTCTTTATAATCTACTTTACAATGCTAAAGAGTTTGTGCAGTGGAATGACCGATGCAGGATGACTTTTTTTTTTTCTTTTTTACCGACAACAGAAAATTTTGTCCAGATAACGTTGATGTGGTCAACCATCGGTCATAACAGTCATCGGTTAACATCCCAGGTGTATCATTTGGACCAGACCCCAATAGTTTCTGTTCTCTGTATGTCTTGTGCATCCAGTAAATTGACAATAAGAATGTCTTTGGATTTTTGAATCAAACAGTGGATGAAACCAACAGTTTCCTCCTCAGTTCCCATCATTGGACTGTCCCTCTCTGACCTTCTGTACGTCACAAATACACTGTGGCTGTTTAAACTGGAGCATACCTACCCTCTTTACTGTTTTATCTGTGGCTGTTTGGACCATAGGACATGGATTATTCACATTTTCAGGGTCTTGGTTGAATCTTGCACAAACACATGTTGTCTATTTTGATTCAGTTATTTCACATTCCTTTTGTTGTTCAGCTCTCTTATTTATCTTATCCATCAGGCTGCGATGATGTTTTTTGAGCTGGCGTGGGTTTTAACTAAAGACACCAAGGACATGCTCTGGTAAATCTATTTGCTACACATTTTTGTAACGGCATAAACACTTTAAAAGCTTTTGATCAGACCGTGCACAGTACTTTTGATTGTACAGTGGCTTTTGATTTAATTAAAAAATTTTTCAGGTGGGCCATCATTGGACTGACAGATCAGTGGGTTCATGACAAAATCACACAGTAAGAAACTCCTCATTCCACTCAACTGTCTTTCCTTCCAGATGAAACCAGCCTCGTTGGTTTCATTAAGTCGGTGCATTTGCATGATGCTCAGGTGTTGTCGTTCCGTCTCCATTTCAGTATAAAATATGTGACAGATGTGGCCACAATGCAGCGACACGTTTCCCGACACAACCACAGAAATGAGGATGAGGAGAATTCTCTGTCTATTGACTGCATGAGGATCTCCTTTGAGTACGAGCATCCTTTTCTCACCTGGCATTGACTTTAAACTGCTTTTTTGATCAGTATTGTTTTTGCTGCATCTGTTTGTGTCTTGGTTGTCCTTAACCCTCCTGCTCCTCAGTCTGCGTCTAACCCTGTATCAGCACTGGTCCCTGTATGAGAGCATCTGTAACTCGTGTTACACATCCTGCAACTTCAAGCTTTGGACTTTAAATGGCCAAAAGAAACTCCAGGAGTTCTTAGCTGACATGGGGTAAGTGTTAAAGATGATGATGTGCAAGATGTTTTCCTGAAGCATTTTTACCATATTGCTTAAAATCCTCTTCACACCCCAATTACAACCAATTAATTAAATGCTCCAACACAAATTAAAAAAAAAAAAACTATAGTCACCTGTGGAATGGACAGGAATGGAAAAACAATCCAATCATTTTTAGCGCCCACTTGAAATGATTAAACAGTAATATGTCTGGCAAACTAAACTGCGCCCCCGCTTCATACCCCTCCTGCATGAGTCGCTCGTTCTCAGATACTGGAGCACTAGTACAAGAAATGATGCCAGCTTGGCTAGTTACATGCACAAGATTAAGATGTAAAGTTCACCAGAAAACTGTTTAGGCACCAGCATGAATCAGTAGTTAATGTAACATTAGTCAGATAGGTATGAGCTGGGGCTGTTCTGTAAGAGTGGGGGGCTTGGAGGAGATATGCATGGACTGGAGCCTCAGGTGAATTGTTGCTGTGCAGCGCTCGTGAACCCTTGGGAATAAGCTATGCAGGTGCCAGTATTCTGGAGGCATGGCTTCAGGGGGCACGTCTGAAGAAAGGGGTTTGGACTTTTGAATTGTCTTTTTTCAAAATGTAGCTGCTAGAACCATTTTTCTACGATGTCGTACTTCACCTTTAAAGAAGAAATCAATGTCCAGATTTCATTATAGTCAATTCAGGTGAAGGATTTTGTTTTTGTTTTTTTTTAACAGGTTACCGTTGAAGCAGGTCAGACAGAAATTCAACTCCATGGACATGTCCATCAAAGAAAATCTCAGAGATGTCATCGAAGAGTCTTCCAATAAATATGGGTAGAACTCCAAAATTAACCACCTTTTGTTGTGCATCTGTGTGTTTTGTGTGTGTCGATCTGACCCCAGGTGGTTTTGTTTACCCTCAGTTTGAAGGACATCCGGATCCAAACGTTTGGCGTTCACTTCGGCTTTAAGAACCGCTTCTTTGCGTCGGACATGGTACATGCCACCGCTGCGCTGCTGGAGAGCACCGACAAAGACAGGACTGACAGTGACAACTTCATCAAAGCTCTGGACTCCCTCTCCAGGTCTGGACAGAATGAACAGCTTTAGAATGGGATTGTCTCGACTGGCAAATCTGAACGGTTGTATTTGAGTCCATGTGTGTGTGTGTGTGTTTTGTGAGCAGGAGTAATCTGGATGGCCTCCACTCTGGCATCGACTTGGCCAAGAAGAAGCTGCAGGCCATCCAGCAGACGGTCGCCAGCTGCATCTGCACCAACCTCATCCTATCCCAGGGCCCCTTCCTCTACTGCTGCCTCATGGAGGTACGAGCAGCTCCACCAGGACACACTCCTGCAGCTCACAGCTTTAGGGGTTAAGAGTTTAATCGCCGACTTAATTTTTTTATGGACTATGGGAGGAAATTTTAAAAAGTTGGAAAGAGTACTGTAGACTACAACAAGTGTTTCCAAGCACAAGAAACCCTGCCCCTCGCTAACATTTTAGTTCTTAATGGACATCTCCCTACCAAAATGTGAGAATATGGTTGTGACCTTTCAAGTTCAAAGGTCATTATACCATTTTAAAGCCCAGGCCAGGATTCCTATCTGTCAAAAATAGTAACCAAGTCTTTATCTCCACTTGTTTTTTCTATCATAGTCCATTGTAGTTTTTTAGGTATTGACCGAGTGCCCCCCCACCCTCTTGGGAGAACAATAGGTAAAGATTTAATCACACAAGATAGAGATTTGAAAGATGAACATTTTCATGTTCATTGAAAGTGTTGAATATAAGTAGTTAAAAAAAATATTGAAAATTTGATCTTCACATTTGTGACCTTGACCTTTGACCTACAGTCTTCAAATTTAGCCTGCAAGGTTCTGATGTCAATACACATCAACATTGGGCTTGTTTTCATGAGACTTTTTATTCCCGTTTAATTCAGAATAAAGGTTAATTCCTCTTTAAGATAACCATGTAAACACCTAAGTCCAGTTGAAAATGACTATTTTGAATTAAACTTAATTCCAAGTAAAGTCACTGGTTTATTCCACTCTTAATTCCAAATTCGATAATTCCTCTGACGTGGAAACCGCTAATTCCTCTTTAACATTATTCCTGTCATTCTGTAGCCTAGGATCTAGACTGTCCCCAGTGGCCACAAATGGTATTTGCTACGGGGAGACAGACTAGACAGCCTCGGATCTGAAAATCCAAAATGGACCGGACCAATCAAATCGCGAGGGGCGGGATTGGAGCCCGCCCTGCCTCATGACGACACAAATACGACACGTAATGTTGTAGTTGCAGAGACGTAGCAGCTAGCACACATTGCCGTAACACCAGTTGCTAGCTGCTAGACAACATGGCTCATCACCAGGAACAACCATTCGAGCTGGCTTTGGCAGCAACGCTAGGTGATTTAAAATTACAGTTTTCCCTGCGAGAGGAGCAGAAAACAGCACTTAAGCTGTTTTTGGAAAAAAGGGACGTTGTCGGAGTTTTCCCCAATGGCAAAAATTTGATTTATCAGCTGGCTCCGCTAGTGGGACGACGCATGGGTCTGCACAACCCGCTGGTGATCGTTGTGTCACCCCTTTTAGCCCTAATGGATGACCAATTGCAAGAGGCAGAAAAACTGGGAATACGAGCAGCACAACTCGGCAAAGACGACCCGGAGGAGATCCGAAGCGGCCGGTGCCAAATAGTGTACGGGAGTCCTAGCTAAGCTGCTGCACTCGTTTTGAGACTACATTCTGGTGTGTTCTTCCGGTGACGCTGTCTACGATATCCATGTTCATCGCTCTGATTGGTTGGCTCTGACTGGTTACCCATCCAATAGCGTGGCGTTGTGTAAAGAGAAAATCTGACAGACAGCGGTTATCCCGCCCACAAATTCGCCTAGACTTTCTAGACTCTCCCCGTAGCAAATACCATTTGCGGCCACTGGGGACAGTCTAGATCCTAGGCTAGTCATTCTGTGCATGTTCCTGGTCTTGTTGCAGTGATGCACATAATTTTGTGTTGATGATGTACATATTCCGTACTGCCGGCATTAGTATGTTGATTCAGTTGAGCTGTTGCTTCATAATTACTACAAAAATAAATGCAAAAATCACATGGAGTACCTGGTTTTTCATGTTGATAGTTGAAACAAAAGCAAAACAGGACCTGGATGCAATCATAGACATCCAGACATTAAGTAGGTGTTCTGACCAATCAGAACCCTTTGTATCCCCAGTTCTAAAAGCTGAATTAACTAAAGTGGAATACACACATTTCCCATGGGAAATTAAAAAAGGGGCAGAAAAAATTTATAAGAATTTTATTCTTCTATCTGCTCCCTTCTATTCGTGTAAAACTGTTATACATTGTACATGTTGTGCATTGACAAGGTTTTCATGAATGGAACAAGTAAATGAATGGGGGAAAAAAACAAAATGGAAACCTTTGTTTGGCATTAACATGTCCATGTTTAGCTTTAATTCAAAATTATTTTAATGAGAATGAATTTAAAAAAACATCATGGAAACGTAGCCATTGAAAGTGAAAAGAAGCTGTATGCAAACCTAAGTGTACAGGAATAAAAAGATTTGCCCTTTCTCTTATCATTGCAAAAACACATTTTTGGTGACCTTGACCTTTGACCTACATTCACAAAAAGTCATGTTGATGTCACAAGTGCCAGTGAAGCCACTCCCCTACCTACAGCGCTTTGTCACAGCTGCACTGTCAGTATTTTCTCAGATGACTTTTAGCTTTTTTCTACAATGATGATGGTGCAGCGCTAATGAAGTATGGAGATGGTAGCATGGGAATAGAGCAATGATCTACTGTTGCTGCCTTCAAAAACACGATACAAATACAGTCTATTGTCTCCTTCTTCTTGTATAGTTCCATCCATTGATGCTTTTCTTCATTTGTGTGTGTTCAGGGAACTCCTGATGTGAATGTCTTTTCCAAACCGATGGCTTTAACTCTGCTCTGCAAATACCTGCTGAAGGCTTTTGTCCATTCTGTGAGTATGTGCTGGACAAACACATGGACACTGGATAAACAAAGGTGTATTCTGACTCCTCTGTCTTCTCCTTCAATGTGCGTGTGTGTTTCATAGACGAGGAATAAGCGCTGCAAACTGCTGCCCCTCATCATGGCTGCTCCAAAGAATGTGGAGAAGGGAACAGTCATCATTGTGGGAATTCCACCAGTGTCTGAAACATCAGATAAGAAGAAGTATGAACAGTTGATCGAATGTAGCATGTGATGAGCTGCATCTGAGACACATCTATCATAGTTTGGATATTTTCACTATTTAATTTTTTTTTAATCTGAGAATTTAGGTTTGATTTACATTTTTTCGAGTTTTTATGGCTTTCATTTAAATTTAATTTGAAGGAATTGACTAGTTTTAGCTAAGTTTGTTTGTAGTTAGTGTGTAACGAAAAGCTTAATTTCTAGAAGGTAAAATATATCAGATGAATGGATGCAGTTCAGATATTAACAAACCTACTCATTTAAGTTCATTATGGTGATAAGATGTATTCTTCTTTAACACCATGAACATCTCATAGACCAAATGTCTACACTTATGCTTTACCTTATTATTGTAGTGTTGCTTCTACTGTTAAAATTAATGATAGACTGATAAATCATCCAGCAGATGTTTACTTTTTTTCTTATATCAGTATCTTTTTTCTCTGCCATGACTTACTGGCAGGCAAAGGAAAATTAGGGAAGTGGGGGGGGGGCAAAAAGGAGAGAAAAACACAAAAGGGGGGAAGTAACAACAAAAAGAGGTCGACTGTGTATGGAGACTCACAAACTGGTTTTCGATGTCTATAATTATCACTTGTAGGTAAAGTAGCCATTGGGTGGTGAGTGTAGTGATTTTTTTAAAATAAATAAATAAATACAATACTTTTAAATGAAAAAAAAAGCATTTAAAATATAAAAAAAAATACAATAATAAAATTTAATTAAAAACTAAAATAAATGATATAATGATAATATTGGAAAAAAGTAAACATCTTTTTTAAAAATATTAAATAATAAATAATTTAATTAAAAAAAAATACTAATTTTAAAGATAAATGAATTGAAAAAAAAACAAACAACAAAAGTAAACATATCTTGAAACCTTTGAAAAATACATCTGTTTCCCCCTCATGCTTTATGGGGACTTCCAGAAAAAAACAAGGTAATAAATTTATTAGGTGACATCATTTGCATAAATTTCCACACTTTACACAGATTTCACCTACATTTATATTTAACCCTTGTGGAAACCTAAATTTTGGTCCCCATGGTATGGCTGTGTAAACATATCAATGTCCCTATAAAGATAGTAATAAAAGTATGTACACACAGAGGCCCTTTGGCTTTTCTCATAGATGTTGTGGTTCTTATGCTTCTATCCTGTTGTTGATTATAAATCTATTTTTGCCACTTTCTTCTCTTCTGTTTTCTCTGCTCAGTTTCTTCGGTCGGGCCTTTGAAAAAGCAGCAGAGAGCACCAGTTCCAGAACTCTGCATGACCACTTCGACACTTCCAGTAAGTATTCTGGTCTGTGCATATACATCAGGCATGTCCAAACTATTTCATAAAGGGTCAGTGTGACTGCAGATTTTTGTTTCAACCAACCAAGAGTTCATAGTTTGACCAATCGATTCGAAAACTGAGATCAGTTGATTAATTGAGTCCAGTCTGTTGTGCTGCTGCTGTAGCCTGCAGCCACACCGGCCCTTTGTGGAATAGTTTGGACATGCCTGATCTACATCCTTCTACATTTTCAGGGCAGGAGCTGTCAGTCCTTATACCAGACACTAGGTGGCAGTGTTGTCCTGATGCTTTTTCCACTTTAGTCATGGAGCACTTTCTAATGGAATCACTGGCTTGAAAATGTAATACTTGCAATTAAAACTTGCAATTAACTCATTTAGAAATGTAATATAACCCAACAATGTAGTAATTTTACCAATAATGTAATAAAATATCATTACTGGTAAAGTAATAACATTTTCACCAATAATGTAATATGTCAGATAATGTAATATATAGAGTTCTACATTTTGTGGGGTTTTTTTTGTTTTGTTTTCATTGTTTTGTTTTGTGTTTTGAGAATCTAGGGCTGCACAATATATAGCAAAAATACTGTTATCGGGATAATGCAGGTTGCAATATTCATATCGCAAAGATGTTTAATTGTGTCTGTGTGTGTGTGTGTGGGGGGGTGTATTGTATTGAGAGGTGTATTGTTTTTGAGTCAGTTTGTTTGTAAACAGCTATACGCAAAAACTACTGGACCGATGGACCATGATGTACTGAAAAACAAAAAAGTCAGTTTTTATTCAGTTTTCTGTTTTTTAAAATAACCCTCAGCTGTAATACAAACTTTTATGGACATCTACATGATCAGTAAACTAAATCGATTTGATTTAGAGTCCTGGATTTTCACTTAACTATACAAGAGAGAACATAAGAAGTCAACTGAATGGTGATGAATAACTTATGAAAGGTTAAAAACCCAAACTGAACTGCCACACATGTAACCCTGGGTCTTTATGAGTTAAGGAACATTTTTCTTAGAAGATAAAATTGACATTTCTGTACATTAATGATAAATATTACAATATTATCATATTATTACTGTACACCCTTATCGCATATGCTAATATATTGCAGCCCTACTGTACGCTGGACCCGCATCTGAACCCGCTTTATCCTCACTAGGGTCACTGGGGGCTTAATCCAGCTACAATGGGTGAAGGCGTTGTACACCCTGTATGAGTCTCCAGTTCATCTCAGGGCTGAACATATATAGACAAACAATCACTGTCACATTCACACCTATGGGTAATTTTAGATTAACCAATTAACCTATCAGTGCATGTGTTTGGATGGTGGGAGGAAACCAGAGTACCTGGAGAAAACCCACGCAGACACGAGGAGAACATGCAAACTCCACACAGAAAGGTCTGGTGCGGGAATTGAACTGCCACTGTGAGGCACGAGTGCTAACCACTGCACCACTGTACTGTCCCATGTCAGTTTTGAGAAAGAAAAAAAAAACACCCACCTAAAAATTTAATTAATTTTCAATAATATATAGTCATACCTCACCTCGTTCCAGAAGTTTTCATAATGTTTTTTTTTTTTCGTACGTAGAGTTGCACTTTATCTTTAAAAGATTCGTTCCAAACATCTAAAACCTGCAGGACACTGGCCTTTGAGGACCTCATTTTGAGACACCTGCCTTAAACCCTTTACAAATGATAAAAGTATACCAATTTTGTGTGTAATGTGTGTTAAAAGTAAAATGAAATTATTTATTAAACCGTTAAAATGAATAAGACATGCAAACTATTTACCATTGGGGTTGGAAATCTATGCCCAAGATACCTAAAGGCGAGTGAGCAGCAAAGTTTATGGTGGGTGGGTGATGGACAAATGTTCGGCAGCTGAGAAAAAACATATGTACACACACACATAAACTAACAACTTAATTCCACTGAAACTAATAAATTCAACCTAAAATTATAAATTCAAAAGAACTGCATTACGTTTCAGGGGATTCGTTTCGTAACTTGAATTTTCTTTCATATTCAAAGATGAAAATATTACGTGAAGGTGTTTCGTAACTTGGATTATTCATTAGTTGGGTCTTTCGTAAGGTAAGGTATGACTGTATATTGGCATTACATTATTGGTAAAAATGGTATCGAACTGGATATTGGTACATCAGCCGTATGATAGATGTCGTTCGCTATACGCATGTGGGTTCGGGTTATGGTCAGAGCGCATGTGCAGTTCACTGAGTACGGCTGCCATATCAATATCCTGCGCCAAATGTTATTACAATATCAGTCAGGATATTTTATTACCCCGCCCTCCCGAAGGGGAGAGGGGCATTATGATTGAGTCGGTTTGTTTGTTTGTAAGCAGCTTTTCTACTGGATCAATTTCATGACAATTTCAGGAAAGGTAGAAGGTGGTCGAGAATGGATCACATTAAATGTTGGTGAATGTAGGTCAAAGGTCACAGTCACCAAAAATGTGTTTTCGCAACGATAAGAGATAAGGCAAATCAGGTAAAATGTGTGTGTGGTTTGTTGTGCCGGACACCACTTGTAACATTTTCTATGGAGTTAAGTGCAAATGCTCTGAAATCTTCCATAAATGATTACATTATCGGTTCTACAATCCTCCTCAACCATCCAGAAGAGTGAAGCAGACTGTTCAGGTTATACTGATGTTTATCAAACAGTCACATTTATAATCGCTACTATTTCCCAGAATCCTGTAGGTGTTTCATACATGATGTACTTAGTCAGCACTTGTTAATCCATCCTTCATGCTTATTATTCATTGCATATTTATTTGTCTTTGCAGTAATTGAACTAAAGACTGAGGACAGAAGCAAGTTCCTGGATGCACTTATCACCCTGTTGTCATGAAATGTTTTCTTTGAGCCAGACTTTTATTGGCTTAGTGCCAAACTTTAAGGACCTGGTAATAAAAGGCTCCACATTCTCTTTTACTTCAGAGCTACTGGTCTTTACAGCCAGATATGAATCAAACCAGTCTTGTATGGTATTTATACAAGTTTTAAAATCAATTTTCTGTGTATATTGTATAGTTTTATTCTGAGTGTTTTTAAAGGTGTATTTTTTTTTATTGGTTTTAGACATGTGTCTTTTATCCTTGTTTTATATGTAAGAAGGTAATTGCATGATTCTAAATGTGTTTAATAAATCTGTTGCTGCATTGGTTTAATAAACGGCCACGTTTCATACTGATGCTTTTATGGACATTTATTTTCTCTCAATGTCAGGAAAATTCCAATGTAAAAATTCCAAAATACACTGTGACAATGTTGGTACAATAAACCTAATGGAGTCCCTTTTTGTCCCTCACACAGATTCTGTAACTTGTCTGCATCTCTTCACTTGCTTTTCCCAGAATCCTCTTGTCATGACCCATTTATAACCTTGCATAACAAACTCTTAAATAAAGAGTGTATTGTCTTTAAAAGGTACATGACGTACATTTCAAAGCACTAACTAGAAATCCCTTTTAAATTTAACACTTAATTATCTCTTAACACATAACACTTTAATGACCACACTGTCTCTGTTAGAAAATCTTAAAGGGAAAAAAGTTGTTTCTTTTTACTTTTATTTTGGACATTTAAACAAAATAAAATGGAATATACAGCAGAAAATAATTTGACCATTGTGTCAAAAACAAATCAATATACATTAAGCAAAACTATTCCATAAAACAAGTATAGTTATCACTGTTTTCATTGTCCATAAATAATCCTAATGAATTAGAAAGAAATTAAATTACAAAATAACTTCTGTTCCAAATGGAATAGGATGGAGCAAAGCTTATCCAGTCCTATCACCATATTTCCTATATATACATAATTAACTAATTATTCACAAGTGCCCTGATGAATATTTTAGTATCAACCAGTGTTTTATTTTTTGTTCCTCCCTAGTGTATTTAGAAAAAAAATACTTTTTAATATAGTTTCTTAAATCTTAAATTCCACGGCACAGATGGAAATGCACATGCTTTTAATTTTACTACGAGTATAATATTTGAATTTCAGTTCCTCTTAAATAATCATGACCTTCTCTTTTTGTGAATAGTTTTAATATGTTGCCTGGAAGCATTTTAGTGTTTGTCCTGTACATGATTTGTTCAGTCTTGAAATCTACCAGATCCTTAAATTTTAATGTACATAACTTTAACTTTTATTAGTGTGCTTCAGGCATCCTGCATGAGTTATTATTAGTCTCATGGTCTTTTTCTGCAGGGTACATAATGATTATATCAATGTTTCAAATGCTACAGAAGTAGTCATTCACTTTCAGTATTTTGTTTAACAATAATTTTAGCCTTTGTTTAAAGTATGAAATTTGACAAGTTTGGTAACTGTTAGTATTCAGGTTTATTTAATGACAAATCAATTTCTCCATGAATTTACCTTCAGAAGGGAATGCGGCTGGAATCCAATTTTAAATTATAAATTACCTTCATGTATTTTCTTTTTTTTTTGTAATTTAACATTTTTATTTAAACAAATGTGTATGTGGTGCAACATACAAAAAAGAAAAGCTTACAAAACACAGACAATAAAAGTAGAAATAGAAGATGTTTGTGGATGATGAAGACGGGAAAGAATAAAAAAAAGAATATGAAATATAAGCTCTTTAATACATAGATGTCTTAACATGCATCCATTGTGCATTTTCTGGCAATAACGGTGCTTATTTTCTTTACCTACTGAGGGCAGACTTTCTCTGCTCTGTACCAAAAGTGTGAATAGAAATGAAAATCAAACTCATGTTTATCATCTAGTATCTAACTTGTACAAAAATGCAAAGTGGAAACTGAATCTGCCAGTAATTTTTTAGATGGGGAACATGTAGTGCACAACAGATAAACTTTAGAGATCAATTATATTAGTAATTCTTCCCTGACAGTTCGTAAAAGTGAGTGTTTGACTTGGCTGACATGTTTGGACTACGTCTACAGTTTTCCTCAGAGCATCATCTGACGCGTGATCACATCTGAGTGTTTTTATCTGAGTAAGACTGCAGTCATAGTCCAAACATGTCAGCGAAGGGAAACACCTTTACAAACTGTCAGGGAAGAATTACTAATGTGACAAAAAAAATTAATCCCTTTAGATATGAATGGTATTTACACATTTATTTTGAATTGCATTAATTATGTTGCACTTAGTTTATTGATAGTTGTTTTTGCTGTAAATATTAAATATATCTATGTATATAACATGGACACAGAATGCTCTAAACAATCAAAAATATTGGAACACATGTAAAATAGTTGAGATGATTTCTGAAATCTCATTATGTAATGTTTTTAGAACCAAGATGCAAGACTCAGACCAAGCTTATCACAATTAAACATTTTATTATATAAATCAGTTAATGTTGGTGGAAAAGCTGCTGATCTCTTGATCACTAAGGGGCACAGGATCGTGTCAGTAACTGAGGGGCAGGAGAGAGCGCACATCAATAAACAACCCCAGTTCAAAACCAGAAATCCGAAAATGAAACCTGTACAGTCCAAACTCGTTACCAGTAATCATTTGTAGGTCATAACTGGGGTCCAAATCCTTTGACGGGTCCGACAGGAGCAAAGCAGTCTCAGGGTCTAAAGAAAGTTCAGGGTCCGATACAAAAAAGCAAAAATCCAGCACAATAGTCAACAGGGAACAGACAGATTCAAGATAGTCAAAAGGGGGGCATACACAGGAAGATCAAGACAGGAATAGTAAGCGCTCATTTGGTGCAACCATGGCAGACAAACTAGCATCTGACAAACATTGACACAACACTTAAATAGGGGAAGGAACACGTGGATTCAATCATACCGATTAGCTGGGCCGGGAGGAAAACACAGGTGACAGGAAGTAAAGTCAGACAAAGTGAACATGAACCAAAGTAACAAAATAAAAGGCCAGGACTCTAACAGGAAGACACACAGAAAACATGACACCAAAAGTCCAGATACATACCTTATTATGCACATTTTTGTTGTTTTTCATTATAAATATGATTTTAAGAAATATTTAAGTCTGTTTTTATTACTATAACCAGTGTTGGGAAAGTTCACCTTGTTTAGGAAGTAGTTCAAAGTTCAGTTCAAGTTACTCATTATGAATTAGTTCAGTTCATCGTTCATTCTTCCAAATTATGAACTAGAAGTTCATGGATCCCAAAATGAACTTTTTCGTTCTTTTTGGGTGGGGTTATTATTGTAAACGTATTATTAACCGTTCCTGACGTTATCCTGACCGTAGTCAGGAAATCAGGGGAAAATGCCGTCCTCCTCTCGTACAGAATCTCCAGTAAGTACCTTACCCCGGGGTTAACTTCCCTCTGCAGGTTCTTAGACACAAGGAGCAGTTTCAGTGAGCTTCGTTTTCAATGTTTATTTCCAAGAACGGGACAACATCTGCTCCGGTCGCCGGTCACACGCTGTACATTTAACTCTTTTTCTCCGCTCCCAAAAACTCTCTGCACCTCTCTCTCTCTCTCTCTCTCTCTCTCTCTCTCTCTCTCTCTCTCTCTCTGCCCCGCCCAAAATGCTTCTCATTGGCTATTCCACAACATTATGTTGCCAACATTAGTTCAGAATAATACAAAAATGACATCTATGATAATGCTGTGTTTTGATCCCATTTTATACCTTATAGGACTCAATAATTACAACGTGATAAGAACGAAATGTGAACTACATAAGAGCGCAGTTCAATAAATGCCAGAATAACCGCGTTCACAACTTCCCGTTCATTTGGCAAAAGTGAACGAGTCGTTCACGTTCGTCAAAAATATGATATCATTCGTGAGCGATCATTCAATGAACTCGTTCAGGTACAACACTGACTATAACACACTGTTTTAAGCATGTATTAAATATAATCATGGCTAGATATTGAAAGTGAAGTTTTTCCTGAAATAAAGTGCAAAACATTTTTTGAACCCTTTTCAAGAACAGCCTACATGGTCTAGACTCTAGACGGCCTGTTCTAGTGGCAGTCATTAATGCAGGGGTTGAAAAACACTACCAATACTAATTTTTAAAAATCTATGGTAAGTTGACAGAGACAATACCAATCATGACAGACAAACTGAAAGTGAAGCTCTGTAGAACTGTTTATCTATCAAATGTTCCCTGTGGTGGATTTCAGATGCTACAGTTCTTTCATAATTCATAGTTGTATCAGTATTATTTGACTATGCATATCCTAACCTCGGAAAATGTAATTCTCCCTTTGTGCTGTAATTTACACCTGCTTTTCTGTCTCCCTCCATAATAATAAACAGTACATTATATAAACTAAATGACCTCTAAAATTAACCTGTATTTGAAATATAGCACAGAAAACTACGACAGGATCAAAAACAAATACGTTTTTACCAAAAAAAAAAAAGTCTCGATTTTGAATGTCTGGGATTGATATAAATGTGTGATGTCAAAATAGGATCAGGAGGTAAAAAAAAAAAAAAAAAAACAGGGTTGGAACCAGTGGAGTCAAGGGGTCAGTTTCTGTGAGAAAAGTAACATTTAGATCAGGACTAAAGGGAAGGTTTAGTGAATGTGGAACAGAAGGACTGACTCGCTCTATGACACAGATCTGTCGGAGTCAACTGTTGGCAGTTACAGGCGTTCAGGCCAAACACTGACCCTACAGTTCTACAGTTCTACAGTTCTACAGTCCTACAGTTCTACAGTTCTACAGTTCTACAGTCCTACAGTTCTACAGTTCTACAGTCCTACAGTTCTACAGTTCTACAGTTCTGCAGTTCTACAGTTCTACAGTTCTACAGTCCTACAGTTCTACAGTCCTACAGTTCTACAGTTCTGCAGTTCTACAGTTCTGCAGTTCTACAGTCCTACAGTTCTACAGTTCTGCAGTCCTGCAGTCCTACAGTTCTGCAGTCCTACAGTTCTACAGTTCTACAGTTCTGCAGTCCTGCAGGCCTACAGTTCTACAGTCCTACAGTTCTACAGTCCTACAGTTCTACAGTTCTACAGTTCTGCAGTTCTACAGTCCTACAGTTCTACAGTTCTACAGTCCTACAGTTCTACAGTTCTACAGTCCTACAGTTCTACAGTTCTACAGTCCTACAGTCCTACAGTTCTACAGTTCTGCAGTCCTACAGTTCTACAGTCCTACAGTTCTACAGTTCTACAGTCCTACAGTTCTACAGTTCTGCAGTCCTACAGCCCTACAGTACTACAGTTCTACAGTTCTGCAGTTCTACAGTTCTACAGTTCTGCAGTTCTACAGTCCTACAGTTCTACAGTTCTGCAGTCCTGCAGTCCTACAGTTCTACAGTCCTACAGTCCTACAGTTCTACAGTTCTACAGTTCTACAGTCCTACAGTCCTACAGTTCTGCAGTCCTGCAGTCCTACAGTTCTACAGTCCTACAGTTCTACAGTTCTACAGTCCTACAGTTCTACAGTTCTACAGTTCTACAGTCCTACAGTCCTACAGTTCTACAGTTCTGCAGTCCTACAGTTCTACAGTCCTACAGTTCTACAGTTCTACAGTCCTACAGTTCTACAGTTCTGCAGTCCTACAGCCCTACAGTACTACAGTTCTACAGTTCTACAGTTCTGCAGTCCTACAGTCCTACAGTTCTACAGTCCTACAGTTCTACAGTTCTACAGTCCTACAGTCCTACAGTTCTACAGTCCTACAGTTCTACAGTTCTACAGTTCTACAGTCCTACAGTTCTACAGTTCTGAAGTTCTACAGTCCTACAGTCCTACAGTTCTACAGTTCTACAGTTCTACAGTCCTACAGTTCTACAGTTCTGCAGTTCTACAGTCCTACAGTTCTACAGTCCTACAGTTCTACAGTTCTACAGTCCTACAGTTCTACAGTTCTACAGTTCTACAGTCCTACAGTTCTACAGTTCTACAGTTCTACAGTTCTACAGTCCTACAGTTCTACAGTTCTACAGTCCTACAGTCCTACAGTTCTACAGTTCTACAGTCCTACAGTTCTACAGTTCTACAGTCCTACAGTTCTACAGTCCTACAGTTCTACAGTTCTACAGTTCTACAGTTCTACAGTCCTACAGTTCTACAGTCCTACAGTTCTACAGTTCTACAGTCCTACAGTTCTACAGTTCTACAGTCCTACAGTTCTACAGTTCTAGTTGTCTCTCACTAGAATGCTGTTCACCTTTCACAGCCTCACTGTTCTGCAGATTTTTTTTTTTTGTGGAATTGAACATGCATTGTGTTCTGCATCCTGATTGGTGAAGGGACAGTAGACCATTGTTAATGCATCTCCTCTGTACTAGGACATTAACAACTTCAGTTTTTTTCAAGTCGACTTATCTGTCAATAAAGTTGAAGTCGAGTCGACGGGTCATGATGACGTCATCAGATTGTCAGCTGAGGAACAACACAGACACACGTCTAAAAAAACCCACATAGACACACGTCTCTCCAGCAATAAACAACTTGTATTAAAGTTCACTGTGATGTAACAATGTCCACTGACAAGACACAAACATAAACATTTTAACCCCAACAATACTCAGGCTAACGTTAGCAAAGAATTTGCTGTTGAATTTAACTGAACAACATCAGTAGGTGAACATATGTCCACATTTGGTCTGGACCCACGGCTCTAAAACCAGACTGTCCACACATCTGTCACATGTCCTCACTTTTCATATTAAGTGCAAAAAGTTTAAGGCAATGGTTGCCAAGACGAACACCACACTGTTCACATCATGTTTGGGGGAAAAAAAGAATGCATTGTCTTAATGCATGTTGTCTCCGCTGCTGCTCACACTCAGGTTAGTTAGTGGATGCTGCTTATATCACTCAGATTAGCTAGCGAATACCTGTTCAGATGTCATGCTATTTTTTTCATCTAAGGTGAAGTATTTCCACATGTGATGTGTGTCTGTCACTCTCTTTCGTATTGTCAGACCACCACAACTGTCTTACCTGCAGCAGCCATGTCTTGTTTAGGTCTGATCTGTGTTTATGAGCAAAGAGAGAGAGAGAGACAAAGAGAGAGAGAGAGAGAGAGAGAGAGAGAGAGAGAGAGAAAGAATAACATGTGACTAATCGATGTATCTGTTAATGCCCTACTCTGTGCCATGTCTCCTGTACAGACTCTGAAGTATTGTATGTCTGACAGTTTTCTCCCAGCCAAAACCCACAATGTCAACCAAAGGTTCTGCACTGACAAACACACCTGTGGTCAAAGGCACACAAAAGTTAGAGGAAGATGCTGACCATTGCACAAAAAGTTGGACTTGTGGACATGCTGAAGAAAGGTAGAATTTACATGGCTGTAGGAGCTATTATGGAATAAATAAATCTTTGGTTCATTACATAAAGCAGAAGGAAAAATAACATTAGGGTGACAGCAACAAAATATTTTAATAAGAATTCAAAAAAGAGTGAGACCATGGTAAGAATGGTGTCTGTGTGGATCAGTAACTGCAGGAAAAAGAACATTACACTGGATACCAACAACACCTGAGTCACTATTATGTATTTAAACGAGAGAAATGTGAGAAAATGTTAAACAGGACATCATGACAAATGCATTTTTTTGTGTTTTTTAACAACACAAATATGTGTTGTCTTTGTGTGTTAAGACACCTTTAAATTATGAAAAAAAACATCCACTCTCCTTTTCTCCTGATCCATTTCTTGTTGGAGGGGGATGAAAAAAAAACACTCCGTTTTGGATTTTCTATGATTCATACGTCACATGCATAGATTAATTTGAATACCCCACCCCGTCCTACCCCACCAGCTCAGCCAACCCCCACCTACTGGTCACAACGAGTTCTGCAGGGACTCACAGATCCACCTTTATTCTCTATCGTAGTCCTGGCGTGTGTCTGTGCGTGCATCCAGGTCCGCAATTAGTCTGACCCGGGTTAATTAGACAGGCTGGTCCATGGGTGTCACCACGACCGTAGTGTCATGGCTTGTCTGCCTGGCCCAGGTCCAAATGAACCAGACCCAAACACACACTAGGGCTGTTAACGGACCAGGCCCCTGAAGGCACCAGGGCTGTAAAACTCAGCACTTGGTCCACTTTTATTCTCTCCGACTGACTATATTTTATCTATGTCTTTGTCTCTTTTTTCTTTTTTCTTTTCCTCAACTTTTTCAGGTTCCATTTCTTTCTCCTCTTTTAACTCTTTCTCTTCTTCCTCTCAGAAGCATGCAGAAGAAAGGGGCGGGGTCAGCTGTGGCTCATTTGCATGAAAGTATGAGGCACTAAAACAGAGCATTTTAAAAAGGTCTGTTTCTCCAGGTTGAAGAGGCTGTTGAATCTCTGCATCAATGTGTTATTTTGACCAGAGCATGTCACAGTCAGGTCACTGAGACACCAGGGAACTGTGTACAATGGTGGAAAATGGACATATTTCCCCTTTAATGCCTGTTTGAGAAAAGTGTATAAAGTGTGTGATGAGGAGTTTCACAGCCTTAAAACATATAGAATAACTGTAAAACAAAAAAATAAAGGGGAATTTTAAAAAAAATTTTTTTTTACAATATATAATAATAATCTTTGTTTGTATAGCACCTTTCATACAAAACTGTAGCCCAAAGTGCTTCACAATGATTAAAAAGTAAGATACAGAATGTAACCCCTGCAATAAATGAATGACCACTGTACTTCACTAAAACAAAACAAATTTTCATCCAACCTAAAGGCAGAAAACTGTAGGTGCATGTGAGCTGAGGTGAAACATGCCTTGAAGTCCTCACCTCCTGAAGTGGGTCTGCTCATGTGGGCCAAAGTTGACAGCTGTGACCTTGGCCCATATAGGTCAGCCCCCCCCCCCCGTGCTAACATACTGCTGCTGCCCAGATCCCAGAACGTGACTGGAAAGGTGGGGTCTGAATCACTCTCTGGAGGGTCATTCAGTTCCTTATCGGTCCTGGATCAGGTTGGGATCGTGACCTTAAGAAAGAAGGTCTTACAGGAAAGACTGGACTGTGACATGATTTGCTGCAGCACAGTGTTGATGCACAAACGTACATATTGTCAGCAGTGAGGTTTGTGCGTCATTGTCACTTAATTGTGTATTAAATGTATCCATAGGACAACTTCCCCTCAGCTGAGTGTTCCAGAACAATTTACATCCATAAGGATATTGTTTATCGTCACGGCACAGTGATTTTATCGCAGAAAAAGTCCTGACTCACACTGGCCCTGAGAAAGTTAACAGACAAATATTCAGTATTTATTTTCACTATATTTGAATTGATTTCAGAAGTCAGAGTCTTTTTATTCTTAGGGACATGTGAATGTTTGTGTCAAATTCAGTCAAGTCACAGACACACACTTTTAAACGAGAGAACAATTTCAAATATGCGTTTTTCACCACAGGAAGCTTTCAAACATATACTTCAAATAGTTACAATGGTTAAAACATTAGAAAATACAAAAAGAGTATGTGGGTCTAGAAGTAAAAGGGAAAAAAAACACCTACACTGACACCAGGACATGTGTGAACATGATCAAAAATCTGACTGAAGAACATCAGTCTCTGCATTCTCTGTGTCTTCAGTCTTTTACAGCACTAATCCTACATTGGCTCCGCCCCTTTTCCCACAGAGAACAGTTTGAAATGACTGACCGCTGGAGCCAATGCCCTGAAACAGACGGTACATGTAAAGGGGACGTGTACAGCCTGGACCCAGACCTGACCAAGTGGCCCAACCCTAGACACCCACAGACAGGCTGGAGCCACACTGCATTGTGGGAAACCACTTCTCCTCCTCTCTTGTCTTCTCTTCTTAACCTTTCCTGACCTTCATCCATTGAAACAAATCAATCAATCAATCAATCAATTTTATTCATATAACTGGTGGAGCTTTCTGTATGGAGTTTGCATGTTCTCCCTGTGTCTGTGTAGGTTCTCTCCCGGTATAATGGCTCCTCCCACATGGGTTCCAAAGACATGCACTGACAATTTAATGGGTTCATCTAAATTGTCCATAGGTGCGAATGTGATTGATTGGTTATCTATATGTTCAACCCTGAAATGAACTGGAGACTCATCCAACGTGAACCCATCTTCACTCATAGCTGGCATAAGCTCCACCCCCATGACCCCAGTGTGAATAAAGTGGGTTCAAAACATGAATGAATAAATGAAAATTCAATAAAATGGAAGAACAGTTGTAGCTTTTACTACCCTTTTAGCCTGCCGCCTAATACTAATAAAACGGAGGGATGCTTCCTCACCTTCAGTTACTCATTGAATAAGGCATTTACTTGTAAACCTGAAACTTGAGAAAATTAGATGTGCATTATGGGGCTCTGAAAAGAAGTTTAATGAAACCCGGACAGCCTTCCTGACATCCTTTAATAAACCCACCACACACACATATAGACATAAACAGACAACTGCTTCAAGATCATTTAATTTTAATTTCTCAATTTGCATTTATTTACTTAACCCTTTCTATATAATGGAGTACTATCGTTAACTCTTTCTTTTTTCTGTATAGGATCATGTTTATTTATTTATTATATACCTTCAAGCTAGTTAGTGAGTGACATCTCAGGGTGAAGGGTGTGTGTGTGTGAGTGAGTGTCTATGGGGATGAGATTTTAGGGGGGGGGGTTTTGCTTGTTTTGTTCTTTTTTGGTGTGTGTTTATATGTACAATTTAAAATTCAATAAAATAATTTGATTATTAAAGCAATTTCATTGACCCTTTGAAGGAAAACTTTAGACCAGTGTCTGTGGTATCTGCAGACCCGTTTGTGTTGGTACTTAAAGCCTTACTATGTGGATTAACAGTTGAAATAAAAAGCCTAAAACTAAGATATAGAATAAAAGAGAAGAAAATAATCACGTTCATGGACATTTAGCTCTTAAATTGTTGTGTTTTCATCCTGACACTGACTATACATAAGCAGATGTGCTGAAGCATAGGGTCAGTCATCCACTTGCTCCACCTGCTCCATCAGGTCCACCTGGTCTAACCATGAGGCTCTGCTCCTCCATCACTTCAGTCTCCATCCCCCCTCTTGCACCTCTGGTGGAGTGGGGCCACTGCCTTTTCCACAGTTCTGCATCTGAGGAATGTGGCATGCAACACACACACACACACACACACAGAGTGAAACAGCATTCAGAGCAGGTTGGAAGCTGTGGAGCTGAATGTTTGAAGGCCTCCCTCTCCACTAGTCATGCTGCTGCTCTTCCTCCTCTGGGCTTAGCTGCTCTGTGCATGTGTGTGTTTGGGGGAGGGGTACTGTATGACACTTTAATTACAACAACATCTAAAAAACTAAAAACAATGAAAACAAAACAAGTATTTTTTCAGAGCATCAGTACTTTTACACACAGATTGCTGATGATGTTTCTAAGTTTAATTAAAGTCTGAGCTGATTCTGAAAACAAAGACGCAGTTTAAGACACACAAATACTTAATAATGTTACAAATACTCCACAACCACAACAACAACAACAACAACAACAAATCAGTGTCAGCTCCTGGTCTTTTAAACAGGGGAAGCTCATTGCTGTCTAATCTCAACAAATTGGTCAGTTTATTTATATGCAATTCTGCCTCCATTCCTTTTCTATAAAATGCCCTGTGAACTTATCATACCAATAGGCGTCTTTTCCAAGGATTTGACCAGTGTTCGCTGAGCTTGGCTGCTTTAAAAATATTAAACTCTAACTGTTAATTTTAAGTTGTGGAAGGACCAAAAAGCAGACAGACTGGAACAGTATGAGCTTTTTATATAATCAATAGAAAATAAAACATGAAAATGGATAAACAAAAAGAACCAGGACCCGCAAGTCTCTGGACAGCTGGGAGATCTGAGCCGTCCAGGAGAGGACAAGGTTGACAGTGCAATAACCCGACACGGAGCAAAGGAAAGAGGAGACAAAAGACAGAAGACAAAGGAGGGAAAAGGTGACAGGAGACAGTGATCGCGACACTAACAAGGAAATCTGAAAAGTATGTTGAACTGAAACAAGGAAATACTATATGTGCCACAGTGTAAAAAATGAACAAGTAATTTCACTGAGTACATACCAACAAATGTGTCTCAGTGTTCAGTTCAGCCTTTTCAATGATCCTCCAATTATGATGCAGAAGCTCAGCATCCCAGCCCAGGCCCCACCCACAGCTCCATTCAAACCCAGAGGTGCTGAGCATCTAGTGACTGGACAAAATTGTGGCATTTATCCAATGACTATTGAGTTTGAAGGTCATGAACCAAACAGTCCCATTTGGTCCAATTAAACTGAACAGGTTCTGTTTGGTTCCATTGAAGTGCATCGACCCTCAGCTTCTACAGACAATTACATCGACCATAGAGCGTAGAAGAAAACATTGCTATGGGAATGTATGAGAAGTTAACAATGTCCATTAGTAGCAGTTCTTCTACAGTCTGTCCATCAGTCCTTGTTCTTCTACAGTCTGTCTATCAGTCCTAGTTCTTCTACAGTCTGTCTATCAGTCCTAGTTCTTCTACAGTCTGTCTATCAGTCCTAGTTCTTCTACAGTCTGTCCATCAGTCCTAGTTCTTCTACAGTCTGTCCATCAGTCCTAGTTCTTCAACAGTCTGTCCATCAGTCCTAGTTCTTCAACAGTCTGTCCATCAGTCCTAGTTCTTCAACAGTCTGTCCATCAGTCCTAGTTCTTCAACAGTCTGTCCATCAGTCCTAGTTCTTCAACAGTCTGTCCATCAGTCCTAGTTCTTCTACAGTCTGTCCATCAGTCCTAGTTCTTCTACAGTCTGTCCATCAGTCCTAGTTCTTCTACAGTCTGTCCATCAGTCCTAGTTCTTCAACAGTCTGTCCATCAGTCCTAGTTCTTCTACAGTCTGTCCATCAGTCCTAGTTCTTCAACAGTCTGTCCATCAGCTCTAGTTCTTCTACAGTCTGTCCATCAGTCCTAGTTCTTCAACAGTCTGTCCATCAGTCCTAGTTCTTCTACAGTCTGTCCATCAGTCCTAGGTCTTCAACAGTCTGTCCATCAGTCCTAGTTCTTCAACAGTCTGTCCATCAGTCCTAGTTCTTCTACAGTCTGTCCATCAGTCCTAGTTCTTCTACAGTCTGTCCATCAGTCCTAGTTCTTCTACAGTCTGTCCATCAGTCCTAGTTCTTCTACAGTCTGTCCATCAGTCCTAGTTCTTCTACAGTCTGTCCATCAGTCCTAGTTCTTCAACAGTCTGTCCATCAGTCCTAGTTCTTCTACAGTCTGTCCATCAGTCCTTGTTCTTCTACAGTCTGTCCATCGCTCTTGGTTCTTCTACAAATGTCTTCTTCTTGTCCTTCACTGTGGTTCTCCCTCAGGTTTCTCTGAATCCCACTGTTTTCCTTTTGTTGAGTTTTTCTTTGCTGAGGAGGGTCTACAGACGGGGGGATGCCTGAGATGCTTCACTGCTTGTTTACTGATTACTTGATTGTTTGTTCATGTTCACTGTGCTTTTTTAAAAATCAATTCAACTATTTCTGTAAAGGCCTATGAAGTGAATTGCTTGTGATATTGTGTTCTATAAATAAAACTGAATTAAAATGATCACTATGTTACAGCAGGTCCAGATGCTATAGGGTTACTGGGCAGCGGTAATAACCTCAAAATCCTCCAATATTATTTAGGGAAACAGCAAAATTTTACTCCCCAAAAATTTAGTTTAGTACACAAAATTCACCCTCCTGTCTTTCCTCAAAAACAGTTCAGTTCCACTGTCATAAAGATCTGTACTGCTCATAGTTGGACTGAAAGTGAAGGTCAAAGCCATTTCCTGGTTGTCACAGACTAGCTTCAGAATGTCTACATCTGTGATTCAGATATATTTTTTAGGCCAGTAGAGAGGACCTAGCAAACCCTGACAGCCCATTACTGATGTATGAGGATATGAGTCTGAAAATATATTATTATTAAAGTTAATAGTATAATTTATGCAGCTGCTGATTCATGTCCACCTCATGCTGGAAATGCCAAAAGTAAGCTAGCCCTTATTTCTTTGTAATATATTTGAATCACACCACTGTGTTCACTCTTAAAACAGATAGAGAAATGTCCTGATGGATCCAAGCCCAGAATTTCTCAGGTTTATGGTTTTGGATGCTGCACCCCCACCCCCTTCAGTTCAACCCCATGTTTGACTTGATAAACATCCAGATAATTTATCAATGTGATGGTATTCATTTCTACTTTTATGAGCGTTTTCATCATGATGAGTTTGTGGAAGAGGAAGAGCCTCCCCTTAACCTTAGTACTTATTTTGGCTGTGAGTTGACATCAATAACCAGTGTGGATAAGTTCAGACATTTTCTTGTGATGCCCCCCCCCCTTGCGTCTGCTTGTTGTTGTTGTTCTTGCACTGTATGGTAGTTACCATGAGTCTTTTCTCAACCTTTAAAGACCCAAACATCCACCTTTATTTATTTATTTATTTATTTATTTAACAGGGACAGCACACATTAATGAACATTGCTGTAAATGTGTCAATATTAACAAAAAAAAAGCTATTTTTCAACTGTTGTCCCTGGGCCAGATGTAGTATGCCAACATCCACAAAATTAAAATAATTTATATAACATTAAAAACAGTTTTAAAAGGTAAGGTTACACCTGCTTGTGGCATTACTGTAGTCTACATACACACACCTTAAAAAAAAACAATAGTATAGACATCGGTACATGGGCAGATGATCACACAGCATGGAACAGAACCGACAATACGAAAAAACAAAAGGCACAACATGAGGAAAGAAGAAAAACATTTAAGACAACATGCATAAGATGCATCAGTAAACCTGTAGGGCTCTAGTGCGGACAATGCTGGTGTGATTTCAGCCACTTTTTTTAAATGAGTTTTAAAAGTGTTATATGTGGGGCATTGTTTTATGGGGAGTGGGATACTGTTCCGGATCTGACCACCCTTAACTAACAGAACAGACTGTCCAAAGGTGGTCCGTCTTTAGGGCACATCACAGTCTCCTCTGACCATAGACCCAGTGGTTCTGCCAGTAGTGTGTTTTAGTGTGATAAAGTCCACTAATGGTGGTGGCGCAAGTCCTTGTAGTATTTTATACATAGCACAAACAAATTTAAAGTATTTGAAGTTATCAAAATTCAGGAGATTGTATTGAGATTTTTTTTTAGAATGTAACAGTGGCTTACAGGTGTGATGGAAAAGGAAAACATGTAACATATGCAGGAGAGTGGCCCTGGAGGACCCTGGTTCTACAGCACTCAATATGTTTACATGCACATCATGCACCCAGACCCCATGGACCAGCAACCCCACCTCATTTACCCCCAAATATTCTCACATTCTTAAACAAAATAAGTAAATGTACCTGTAGCTCATCTATCATTCATTGCTTTCCCCTGTGACTCTGTGACCCTTCCAAAAGCAACAGAACATTTCAACACTGATGAATAATCTTATAATATTTACAAGTGGAGGCATGATTTATTAGATGACCTCTTAATCTTTGACTAATGCTCACATACTAATAAATCCCAAATGTTTTTCTGGCATATTTTGAACTTTCACAACAATTTAATTACAAGTTGCATTAATTACATTTACTTTTATAGAATCTTTAACCCTGTAAAGTCTCAACCCTTAAAGCATTGACAGAACATATTTAAACTGGAGCCTTTATTTGACCTTCTGGACAACCAAAAAACAAGGTCTTTTCAAATACCAATTTCTGTCCATGCATTTCAGTTTTGTATCACATTTGATCCATCAGGTCTTGATGCTTAAATATGATTATTTTTGAGCAAACAAAAACACAATATAATACAAACAAATATTAAATTATACAAACATGTCAAACAAATAGTTAATTCCTTTTGAAAATGTCCCCAGTTGTTCCTCCTTCTTCATTAATGGCAGACTTGTAGTGTTATTAAAGGCCTCTGTTGAATGAATTCCTCCCCCTAGTGGATTATCTTTGTATGGCATGAATCTAATTGTATACATCAGGTTTTTCAAATAAAAAAAATATCACACTGATCATGTAGAGGGCTTCAAAATGCATATATTTAATATGATGCATAAGTGTTCTAGGGTTGAGGTTTTCTATGTGTGTGAGTGGGTGTGAATGGGTGAACATGGGGGGCTGGTGGTGTGTGTGTCTGGGCATCAGCAGGTGTGTATATATGCCTATGAGGGGTGAGGGACAGAAGGGGATGTTGGGATTGGGATGGGCAGGACTCGGAAGCACCTTAAGCACCTTGGCTTAATTCAGTTGAATTAAATGACTTTTATTTGCATGAATCCAAAAGAAAATTTCCAAAGTTCTATCAGATGAAATTTGCTTTGACCATCCAATAAGAGGTAGGACAAATGCTGACAACACCAGCCCTGTGAGGTGTAGATGGTATCTGACAGAAACAGTCCTGATGCTGTAGAGCACAGGTGTCAAACTCCAGTCCTTGAGGACGGTGTCCTGCATGTTTTAGATATTTCCCTGTTCCATGTGATTCAGTTTAATAATCAGCTCCTCATCAGACTGATAATGATGCAATGGTCTCCAGGTGTAATGGAAGAGGGAAACATCTAAAACATTCAGGACCCCGGCCCTTGAGGACCGCAGTTTGACACCCCTGCTGTCGAGTTTAAATTATAAGAGCCTTCACTTCTCATTCTGAAGGCCCAGGACTGTACAAATAACATTGCAATGAATTGAACTGAATTGAATTAGGTGTTGCAGTGGTTAGTACTTGTGTCTCACAGCAAGAAGGTCCCTGGTTCTATTCCCACACCAAACCTTTCTGTGTGGAGTTTGCATGTTCTCCCTCTGTCTGTGTGGGTTTTCTCCAGGTACTCCAGTTTCCTCCCACCATCCAAACACATGCACTGATAGGTTAATTAGTTCATCTAAATTATCCATAAGTGTGAATATGACAGTGATTGTTTGTCTATATATGTTCAGCCCTGAGATGAACTGAAGACTCATACAGGGTGTACCCCACCTTAACCCATTGTAGGTGGACTAGGCCCCCAGTGACCCCCGTGACCCTAGTGAGGATAAAGCAGATTCAGATGATGATGATGATGATGATGATGATGATGATGATGATGATGATGATGATAACCTGAACCAAAATAATGAGGTTGTGTAAGTTTTAAAAGACAGCAAGACAAAAACATTACAAAAACAAGTGCTAGCAGACACAACAAACCCCACCCCCCTTCCACACATTTGACCTAATTTTCCTTATCATTGTGAAAACACATTTTGGGTGACCTTGACCTTTGACCTACATTCACCAAAATTTAATGGGAGCTCTTCTGAACCACCTTGCATCTTTCCTGAACATACCTGTGACATTTTCAGGTCCAAATTGGTCCAGTAGTTTTTGGGTAAACAAACACACACAAATGAACATGCCTCAACATAGATTTATTCGCCCACCTCCCAAAAGGGAGAGGGATATTGTTTTTGAGTCAGTTTGACTTTTGTTTGTTTGTTTGTTTATTTGTAAGCTGCTTTACACAAAAACTACTGGACCAATTTCTATGAAATTTTCAGAAAAGGTACAAGGTGGTCCAGAAAAGACCCCATTAAATTTTGGTGAATGTAGGTCAAAGGTCACAGTCACCAAAAATGTGTTTTTGCAATGATAAGAGATAGGGTAAATCAGGTCAAATGTGTGCAAGAGGGGTGGGTTTTTTTGTTCCAGGCACCACTTGTTAAATACACTGAATTTGCAAATGGTCATTGGCAGAGGACAATGGAATTGGACAGCCACCGCACGAGTGGAGGTCTCCTGATGGTTAGTCATGCACAGCTGAGGCTCAGGAGGTAGAGCAGGTCGTCCCATAACCCAGGGCTTTGTAGTTCAAGTCCTACTCTCTAGTAATTTCCTGTTGTGTCCTTGGTCAGACACTTCACTCTTCAGTACTACAGCTCACACTGGAATGTGGATATGTTAGGGAATGAATAATGGACCCACTTAGAGTAAAAAGAAAAGCACAATATAAATCTAATGCATTATTAGCTAGGGAACAAAAATCTTTGTTGGCTCAAGGAAGAATTAAATGAACAAAGTTTTAATTGAACATAATATAATTGTTGGGACAATAGAATAATTTAACCATAAACTACAAGTTCGCTGAGAAAAGCAGATGGTTGCTTTAACTAAAAAAAAAAAAAAATCTCAACATTTTATTTTTTACAATGCAGGAACTGACTCATGCAGCATTGAACATGGACCAAAATGATTTTAGAGACACAATTATGCATCTGATTGAGATAAAACACACCTATTAAATAATAAATCCAAACAGATAGGAGACCAGGACATGTTCTTCCATCTTTGCAGCTGATGGCAGACACTTGGTTTTCTGCTGCAGTCGTCCATGTCTGAGGTTTTTCAATCAAAGACTGACATCACATACGTTTGGCTGACCATGCCAAATCAGAAATGTCTCCTGATCCCACAAAGACATTCCTCATGCTGCCGGGCCTCATCTTCTTCTCAGCAGAGGGTTGTCACTCACTTTGTCTTGGGTTCATGCGTGCCTTCACCAGTGTGTGTGTATCTACCTCCAACGGTCGGATGATGAACGGGGAACTAACATGATCTCATCCATGCAGGCATGAAAGGAGTTGAGACTCCCAGTATCAGGTTCTGTGCGCTGATATTTTACAGATAAAACCTTCTCTGTGCACTCGATTTTTCATTTGGTGAGGAAAACATTTCATCTGTTGCTGTTCAAATATGGTTGGCTTGTGACTCTTCAGTACTTAAACATTATGAAGTTTTATGAAAGTGTGATTGGATATTTGGCTGTGCTTTTTTTTTTTTTTTAAGATAAATATTCAGGTTGTTAGGTTAAGATAAGGCTTAGGTGTAAACCTCCTTAAATATCTATTTTTTCAGTTGTTTCTCCATTTTTATCTGCCCTAAACTGTATAAAAGGGATTTAAAAATCACTGTTTTATACTAACATACAGAGTATCTCCACCCGGCCTGTTAAATGGGTACGTCTTGAAACACACACACACACACACACACACACACACACACACACACACACACACATATACATATATATATATATACTTTACATTTACATTTCTCTAATGGAAATATTGTGACAGGACATCATGTTACACATTCAACCTGACATACTGGTATTTTTGCAGACTAGCAGCATAGTTTAATATATAGCTGGCATGAAATACTAAATGACAAAAAACACATAAACAAACCCATGGACTTTAAGTGACCCTTTTCAGTAAAATAACAAAATGAAATTATATGATTCATCAAGGCAATATACTCACACTTATAATTAAATGATACAACACAACATATGATAGATTACAGTTTAATTACATTATTATACATGATTTTTAATGAAATACAATGTGATTATATTACATGTGATTATGATTGTGATGGAACTGTAATCTGATCTGATGTAATGTTATATGATACAATGCAATACCATATGATGCAATATCATATAATGACATGTGATTGAGAAATTATAAAATTATGATTGTGACACAATTAGCATTTGATCAAATATAAACTGTAATAAAATATGATATAATTACAATACAATGACGATATGATACAGCTATGGCCAGACATAATACACCATATTATGAGTATGATACAATATAATATGATCAATCCTGATACAATATGATATCATTATGATAACATTCATGAAAATTATTATATGATATATTTATGGATCCATACTATAATAATAAAATGGATATGACTGTGATCAAGTTATGCTACAGTAGATATGGTCCCCAAGATGAGGATGGTTCTATGATCCAGAGTTAAGAAGATTCATATGTCTGAGTGTGGACCAGAATTAATTTAATTTAAGTTCATAAACGTATGAATGTGACAGTGTTTGGTTGTTCATTTCTATATGGTGGTCCTGTAACAAACTGGTGACTGCCTATGTAGCTGGGATAGGCTCCGCCCCCGTGACTCAATGGAGGATAAAACAAAAGATTAATAAATTGACAGAATAATTAACTTATTAAAATCTATAGAATTAACAAAACAGCTAGTTGAATGATGTTTTGTCTTGTGTTTTGTTCCCACCATTTACAAGTGTGTGTGTGTGTGTGTGTGTGGGGGGGGGGGGGGTTAAATTGGCTGCATTCTTTAATTTCACCAGTAAATGTCATTAAAGATCATACACTTAAGGTTGATTTTAATCTCCAGTCAAAGACATACTGAATATAGTTATTCATCCAGTGAAAGTGTTGGTTCTGCTGAGCCTGTGTGTGAATGGACTCTCACAGTTCTGCACAGCTTTGCTTCACCAACCTTCAATCACGTACACATTCTCTCCTCCTCCTCCTCCTCCTCCTCCTCCTCCTCCTCCTCCTCCTCCTCCTCCTCCTCCTCCTCCTCCTCCTCCTCCTCCTCCTCCTCCTCCTTTCCCACACCCTTTATGTTCCTTCCTGTTTCCTGTTCAACTGTCCGCTGCACAGGAAGCCTCCCTTGTGCAACAGTCCTGTAAGAAAATGTGTGAGTCACAGAGCCGTAAACTTTGCAGACACACAGGAGAAAAGAGCGAGGTGTTTTTTTTTCTGATCTCCATCTCGAACCATGTTGGCTCTTACATTGTTTCTGAGACAAATGGCTCATGGGGTCTTTAACTGTGGATACAAAGGCACATTTGTCCCCCATGTTTAGCCACCTGCTGACTCTTGGCTTTAGTGTGTGTGAGTGGGTCGTGTCCAGCTGAGACATGTGTGCACTCATGCACCTGCTGGCTGTGTGACACAACACTGAGTCAGGACCAAACCATCTTCTGGGCCTGATGACGACTCAGGTGGTTTAGGGGCACAAACATCAGTGGTCCAGTGGGGCTGACTAATGTGGGGTACACTGGTTATATGTGTGTGTCCATGTCTGGATACTGCACTGTTAACCTGAACATTCAGAATAATTAAATATATTCAGTTGTGAATACTCAAAGTTTCATAAATATTACTACTATCAGAAAGGTATTAAGTTGCTGTAACATGTTTTTTTTTTTAAGTTCTTCCAACAATTTTTTAAGGGGAACTATTGTGGATATAAGTGAACATAACTTAAAAACATAGATGAGGTCAAAGAATGATATTGTTCTGTTATTTCTATTTCAAAGGACTCCAAATAATCACCAATATCTATTACACCAGAAATATTACAATCACAAAACACAGTGATCTTATTCAGAGGCAGCGGGTCGTCCAATGACTGAAGGGTCAGAGGTTCTGTCCGTCCAAGTGTCCTTGGGCAAAGACACTGAACCCTGATTTAGTCTCCGAGTAGGTCTGACAGAACCTTAGAATACCAAGTTAATAACTAATGTTTTAATTTAAGTATACTTTAATAAGTGTCTAAATTTTATCTTCTGGAAAATTTTATTTTTTAATTTCATCAACTTAAAATAATTGAGGCAATCGGTTGCCTTCAATTTTTGGAGTTCTGCTAACTTATTCAGCTTTACAGTTTGGATTAAAGGTTTGAATTAAGTTTTGAGACTCTCTAAGAATTGGAGTCAAACTGCAGAACTGGTTTTATCCAGACCAGTAGACCAGTTTTCAGTAGAATCCTCCATGGCAGACCTCCATGCTTCTACAATAGTTCAGAACAGACATACTTTCTGTTTTATACAAGGTGTCATCCAGTAATAAGTAGCATTATGAGTTCCTTTATTTACCAAAGTTCCAATATTTACCAAATGTTGCAAAAACACAAGTGTGTAATGTCAGTTCTTCAATTAAATTACAAATGTCTATAAACATGGAGATGAACATAAATATACTGTTGTTTTACAGATACATTTATTCTTATTCTTATTCTTATTCTTATTCTTATTCTTATTCTTATTCTTATTCTTATTCTTATTCTTATTCTTATTCTTATTCTTATTCTTATTCTTATTCTTATTCTTATTCTTATTCTTATTCTTATTCTTATTCTTATTCTTATTCTTATTCTTATTCTATTCCCCCTCTATCTCCTACTAATTTAAAAATGATATGCTTTCCTGGTGTGTCCACACATACTGTATCATGTTTCTTTTAAAATCCTTCTTCTCTTGTTGTAACACAAGAAAAAAAAATGTTGTTGACCATTTTCAATAATGTTTTGATGACTATTGTGTGCTCGAAATAAAACTGAACTGAACATCTATCAACATCCATATTTATTCACCTGGCTAGTTATGAAAAAATGTCTTTCCATTGCAGTTTTGTGTAATATATCATTTGTGCTCTGCCTGAAAAACTACCTCTTGCCAGCTCAAAAACTTTTAATTGAATTTTTTTTTTTTTGCATAAGTTATATTTGTGCAATTTGAAGGTAAATTGAAAAGTGACTGCTGAGTTAACATCCCCTAAAATCAGAAGTGTGGAATGAAGAAAACAAACATAGAAGTTTGAAGTGTTTTTCCACCACTTTTTGAGTATTCAGATGGTTACCACTCTCACCATTAGACGTCACTAAAAGTTACATATTGAACCTTTAAAATTCCTTCATGGATGAATTACTTTCAGAATAAAAGGAACACATTTTTTCACAGAACCATGATCTGTGAATATTGAATGACATTATTCCATGTATAGACTTATACCAATTAACAAAAAAAAAAAATTAAACAAAGAGACAAAACAAACAATGACTCCAATGTTGGACCTGTGTGTTGTTGAGGTGAGACCCAGGAAAGTATTGTATTTTCTGGGCTATAAGCATCTAGTTTTCTTTCCCATGGTTTGAACCCTCCAGAGGTATTCAAAGTACTCACATTCTGTACGTAAGTAGAAGTATAGCTACTTGTGTGAAAAAATACTCTGGTAAATGTAGAAGTACTGATTGAACTCTTCGACTTAAGTAAAAGTAAAAAAAGTACAACTTGTTAATTGTAATAAAGTACGGAAGTAAAAAGTCAAACTTCAGAAAATGAAATCAGAAAAGTTTCACAAGTATTTAAAATAAAGCCTTTAAAAGTGAGTTACTGTGTAGATATTGTGTTTGATTGAGTCACAGTTACTCAGTTTTGTGGGTATAAGCAGGAAATGTAGGAAAAATGGGGGAAGAAAAGTCACAATTGAGATAAAAAGTCATGAGATTTAAAAAAAAAAGAAAAGTTACAAATATGAGATATAAATCCATCATTTTAAGAGAAAAAGTCAAAATTATGATAAAAAAGTCACAATTCTGAAATAAAAGTCAAAATTGTAAGATAAAAAGTCAAAATTATGAAATAAAGAGTCAAAATTATGTGATAAAAAGTCAAAATTATGAGATAATAGTCATATAACCATAATATATGAAGTCACAGTTTCTTTCCACATCTGATTTTCTCTCTGAAGTGACTTATTTTTCATACTGTCACATCTGTTCAGTCTGTAAAAGTAACGAGTCTATTCTGAGAATATAAAGAGTATAAAGTACAGATATTTATACAAAAATGTAGGGAGTAAAAATAAAAAGTTGCCAGAAAAATAAATACTCAAGTAAAGTACAAATACCTAAAAACTCTACTTAAGTACAGTAACAAAGTACTTGTATTTAGTTACTTTACACCTCTGGCCTATATAACAATGTGGCCAATATATGGATTCTGAGCTAACAGCTCTCAGGGGGCGCTCTAGTAGGAAATGAAAAAACAGACAGACATGTATGTACCGTTTGTATAGTTCTGTTAAAGGACCCCCTCGAAAATGAGTTGTGACATCTCAAGGGGTTTATCCTTTCAATAAAAAATGATGATGATGATGATGATGAGAAGAGATCAATGCAAGAAAATAACACAAATTATAAAAAATATATATATTTAATGAAAACCACTAGCCTAGGATCTAGTCTGTCCCCAGTGGCCGCAAATGGTATTTGCTACAGGGAGACAGACTAGACAGCCTCGGATCTGAAAATCCAAAATGGACCGGACCAATCAAATCGCGAGGGGCGGGATTGGAGCCCGCCCTGCCTTATGACGACACAAATACGACACGTAATGTTGTAGTCGCAGAGACGTAGCAGCTAGCAAGCAGCTAGCACACATTGCCGTAACACCAGTTGCTAGCTGCTAGACAACATGGCTCATCACCAGGAACAACCATTCGAGCTGGCTTTGGCAGCAACGCTAGGTGATTTAAAATTACAGTTTTCCCTGCGAGAGGAGCAGAAAACGGCACTTAAGCTGTTTTTGGAATAAAAAGGGACGTTGTCGGAGTTTTGCCCACCGGGTATGGCAAAAGTTTGATTTATCAGCTGGCTCCGCTAGTGGGACGACGCATGGGTCTGCACAACCCGCTGGTGATCGTTGTGTCACCCCTTTTAGCCCTAATGGATGACCAATTGCAAGAGGCAGAAAAACTGGGAATACGAGCAGCACAACTCGGCAAAGACGACCCGGAGGAGATTCGAAGCGGCCGGTGCCAAATAGTGTACGGGAGTCCTAGCTAAGCTGCTGCACTCGTTTTGAGACTACATTCTGGTGTGTTCTTCCGGTGACGCTGTCTACGAAATCCATGTTCATCGCTCTGATTGGTTGGCTCTGACTGGTTACCCATCCAATAGCGTGGCGTTGTGTAAAGAGAAAACTTGACAGACAGCGGTTATCCCGCCCACAAATTCGCCTAGACTTTCTAGACTTTCCCCCGTAGCAAATACCATTTGCGTCCACTGGGGACAGACTAGATCCTAGGCTAGAAAACCACTGCTACCACCAACACTCCCAACACAAGGACCATCAACTCCACTGACACCAGCACCACCACTAATGCTACTAACACCAACAACAACAGTAGCAGCACCAGCAGCACCTCTACCAACACCACTATTACCAACACCATCAGCACCAGTACCAACACCATCACCAACAGCAGAACCACCGTCATCAGCATCATCACCGTTAAGGTTAACTTTGGTGTCGTAGAGAAATATGTGGAAACTTTTTTTGTGATATGAAATAGAACATTTGTAAGGTTTTTCTTTTTGGTTTTATCTATTATTTCTGATGACTACTTTTATTAGAAGCTGGTGTTTGTCTTTTTTTATATGTTTTAGGCATACAACCCTTCCTTAAATAAAACCCAATGAGACAATGTATTAATGCTGTCACAGCTCTTTTCCACTGATCATTACAGGCTTCAAGTAAATCCCAGTTTCATCTTCTAGACTACTGTGCATCGAGTGTGTTTATGTATGTGTGTGTCCATGGTTGCAGGAATGTCTGCTGGCCAGGCCTTTTATTAGTCTCATCCATACCACCACATTATAGGCTCCTGTCGCCAGGCAACTGCAGGTTCTGACTGGTTACCATGGAGAGTGCCCATTGAGTGACGTCGCTAGCCCTATTTGCCTCTCTTCTCTATTGGAATGAGGGCCTTTTTAACGGTACCCCCACCACCCAACTTTCTACATACACACACACACACACACTCATTTAACCCCTTACACACACAGTAACACACACAGCCAGCACCTCGTCACTCTGTGCGGTGACTAGAGGAGTGGAAGTAACAGTCCCACAAAAACACCTCACTGAAGTCGACCAGACTGGACCTTCCAGGGAGGGTCTTTGTGCAGAAATGTCCATACAGACCCCAGAGTCGTAATGCCTACTGTGTGGGCTAATATCAACACAGGCTGAGCTGAACAACATCACAGAGTAATAGACATTATTCTCAACTTTTGGGTCATTTTTGTTAATCAAAAAACAATTGCTGACAGTGGAGATTTTGTCATTTATTATCATTATCACAAAATGCATTTTTCTTTTGTCTTACAAAATCATGTAAATCACAAAACATTTTACACAATTGTATTGTTTAGCTTCATTTTACACCTACATATTTCACAATGAAAACATTTTATCATTATTGTATTTTTGAATGTTCTCTCCCTACAGTTATGAAAGGTCTACTGCAGTCACATGACCATTTTCTAAAACTGTGTTAAAGCAATAAAAAGATTTGAAAATGTTTGTAATAAAAACAGTTTAAGTTGTATAATAACCATGTAATAAAGTCCATTCTTAACATCAAAAATCTTATTTAGTGTGATAGTGAATTTAGTACTATAGTGACAATCACAATATCACAGTAAGGGTCATTATCACAGTTAAATAGATGTTTTGTCTCTCAGGGGCATTTTATCAATATTATCAACTAAGATACTTTTATGTGCATGTCACTGTGAAATTATTAGCAGTTCACGGGTCACAAAAGCAGGCAATAATGCAAAATAAAAAGTGTATAATGCAGTTAAAATAGATTCAACTTTCATCACGGCTAAAAAGTCAGCTAAGCCTGATCCAGTCCCACATTAAATTTTGAGAATGATCATCGTTGCTACAGTAAATAATGCAACTCATCTGCCCAGAAACATTGTATTTAACATTTGTAAAGTGAACATGTGTTAAACATCCATTTTTCTGTGTATGACTTGACAGATTTATACAAGTTCTCAGACAATCTCAAACAACAGCAACAACTCTGCCCTTCATATCCACAGCACTAAATCTTTATACAATGGCCTCCTTCCATCTTTGCAATCTACCTTCATTCCAAAACCATCAGAAAAGTCAAATGGAACATGTCTCATTTTTACAGATTTACAACATGATCTAGTTGTTATTAAGTGCATTACAGCTGGGAAACATTTCAGTGTAAATGTTTGTCTTGTTTTGGTGTTTAAGCAGGTTATGTTTATGATTAATTTTTCCTTCTAACCTCTGCTACAGTGTTTTTATAGATTGCAATGTGATCAGAACTGGTAAAAGTACTCATATTCTTTATTAAAATAAAAGTAGTTGTATATAAAATACTCTCATAAAAGTAGAAGTACTAATTCAATTCTTTTACTTAAATGAAAGTAAAAAAGCACAACTTCTCAATTGTAATAAAGTACAAAGGTAAAAAATAAAACAGCTTTTTTTTTGTCCGAGATGAAACAATACTTATTTAATTGTGCAAAAATCATAACATTTTTCATTTTCTAATTCTACAGTGAGTTCTATACTGGGTCTGGTATCTGACAGGGAACCCACAAAAACATGCAGGGATGGGTAAAAATTTTTTTTACGTAATTTAAGTACTGTGAAAAAGTAACAAACTTATTGTGATAATGTATGAAGTATTAAGTACAGTTATTTTTTGCAAAAATGTAGGGAGTAAAAATTGCAAGAAAAACAAATACTCAAGTAAAATACAGATACCTAAAAATCTACTTAAGTACCATAACAAAGTACTTTGTTACTTCCCACCTCTGGTTATGACATTTATATATGCATTTATAAACAGAACAAACTGATATGATGAAAAGCTCTGAGTTGGGACTGGGTTGAACACATATTCTGAGTAAAGTTTTTTTTTTTTTTTTTTTTTTTTGCACTTACTTTTGACATGGTCCTCTTACAAACTTTCATTGTGCAGTGATCACAGACTCCTGTGACTGTATGCAGACTTTCATTTCTTATTTTCAACTTTTAAGAGATCATATGACCTGCTAAGATTCTTAAGTGACCAAGAAAACAAGTATGGAGATAATCTGTTGTAATCCAGTCACAGTTTTAAATAAAGTGACTGCTCCACATAGACTGAAATGTGGTGTTGTTGTTTTTTTTTCTCCTCCAAATTTAACATCACTGTTACACTGACACTAGTCTTTGGTGTGTTGGTCCTGATGTAAATGTGGATCAAATAAATGTAGAATAAAGTGACTCGTGTGCTTGTCCACGAGTCCAAATCCAGATCACACAGGCTGATTAGGAGAACTGGTGTTATTCGTGACTTGAATGGAGTGACTTGCGAAAAGACGATTCCAGCAATTTCTCCGAAGCTCTAATTTGAACGACTTCCATTGACTACAACGAAGAAGGGGGTGATGGTGGGAGTGGGGGTGGGGGTGTTACTGTGAAAGGGGGTGGAGGTGGTGGGGGTTGTGGAGTATTGTGAGTTGAACAGCAGAGCCCCACTCTATCTGAAAAGGCATTGTCATCTGGATTTCTATGGCTAACCAAAATACTTTCTCCCGCCGTGGGGGTTTATGGATCCACGGTGGGAACGGGAAGCATTACGCATAACCGCGGGTGCTGGGGGGGGGGACGGCGCACACCGACAAACTGTCCTGGGGCACTGCCAACCTTTAATCTTGTTTCAATAACACACTTTAACTTAAGATTTTAGACAATATATCCAGTTTAATATTAATCAAATGAGACAGTATTGCATCTTTATACACGTGAATAATGAATCATTACATCAACATTCAACAGAAACAAAGTTTATTCCTAAAGGTTGTGTGTGTGTGTGTGTGTGTGTGTGTGTGTGTGTGTGTGTGTGTGTGTGTGTGTGTGAGGGGGGGGCGAGACTACCTGCAGAAATAAGATCCCTGCAGGTGCACAGTGCTGGAGAATAAAACGGACTGTAGCCAAATATTTTGAGAATGCACCTACTGATCAATAGATCCAGAATCTAGACAACAAAACATTATCAGTCTCCACCTTCTCTTATATAACACAACAAACCATAGTTTATTTGAGAGCGGTTTCTGCGTGACCACCACTTTTCTTCCTGTTGTTTTTGTTGCTGTTGGACATTGTTGGCGTCCTCAACATGTCGGCGTAGTTCCATAGAGGAAATAGGTCTCTGGCCGTGTGGGAGTGCAATCTTTTACTCTACAACTGTGTGCTGACCGTGCACAACAAGGCAAAAAAAACCAAAAAAAAAAACAAGAACAGTGTACATATTCGGTGGCAACAGTTCCTCTAGAAATGAAAAATGTTACAGTTACAGCGGTAGGTAAACAATTCAAGACACTAATACCACTTTCGATAACTTACAAAAGGTACCAAACAAAAATACTCCTTTTTTTTGTCGTGAGCTACCTTTTGTTGATAGTCTGTTTCATTTTTCTTTATTTCTTTTCCTCAAATCTCCTGTATGTACAAAGAAGAAGTTGTGAATTTGCGGTCCAATGGGAAGGCCTAGGCCTATATAAAGGCTGAAAACAGTAGAGGTGCTTCCACTGATTTTCAAAGTTCAGATGAAAAAAAAACTGCAGGTGCAAAGATAACGTCCATCATAAAAAAAAAACAAAAAAAAAACAGAGAAAACTTTTGAAAAAGTTGCTGGTCACTTTTACGCACCGCAGATAATTAGCTACACATAATTCCTCTTGTCATAGTCCCCGTTCTGTGTTGATCTCTTGGTCGGTGCATATTTGACCGAATATCCCGAATTGCTGCTGGAGGGACAAGAGCAGCACAGCAGTGCTCCCCCGATCAACAGAAGCGCCGTAGCCGCCCAGCCGATATAGAGAGCTGCACCGATTTCCCTCTTCTTAGACGAGGGCACCTGCGGATTGTAAAAGTCCGAGATGATGTTGTTGGCCATCCAACAGAGAGGCACGAGCACGAACAGACCGCTGATAATGTAGATGACCCCGCCGGCGTTCACCACCCGGGCTTTGACGTACTCAGTGCGGATGCAGTTGGTGCACTGTGCTCCCGCTATCACCACCATGAGCCCCAGCACACCCATCACCGATGAGATGATGGTGAGCGCTCTGGCCGCCTGGAGGTCGTGGCTAAGTGCGAGGACGGAATCGTGCACCTTACACTGCATCTGCCCCGTGCTCTGAACCACACACGACATCCACAACCCGTCCCAGATCGTCTGAGCCACCACGATGTTGGCTTCGATGAAAGCCGTCACCTTCCACATGGGTAGCCCGCAAGCAACCATCACCAGGAGCGAGCCAATTACGCACAGCGACAGTCCCAAGATCTCCAGTCCGGCAGACACCATGTTTGCGTAAAAGTTAAACTGAATCTGTCCAAAGTTTTCAAAATGTCTTCTGGTGTTTCTATTTCAGAGCAAAGTGTGTGTCTGCTCTTCAGTTTTGTCCTTTGTCGCCTCTCAGGAACGTCAGGTTGTTACTGGTGCATCATTCACCATTTAATGTGAGATGAACGAGATGGAAGCTCCGACTGTCTTTGTCGGTGAGATGATGTGAAAACAACTGGAATCACAGCAACATCGGACCACGAATATCTGAGGGGTGGGGGTGTTTGAAGTCGAGGAGAAACTTCTGTCCAATCAGCTGTAGCCGCATCCTCGAGGGACCAATGAAAGTGCGTTGAAGTTGTGAGGCTGAATAAAGCGGTCCAGAGAGCTTTGTGCGTTTGAACAGTTATTCACAATGAATAGACAGGGCAACAGGGCGGTAGGGGGTGCATGCAGTCAGGAGGGTGTTTAAGGGTATGGAGCAGCTGAAAAACATGCAGTGGTTTGACGGAGCAGGGTCTTTGTTATTGATTTTTCAGACACGGAGGCTAATGCCATTTGACTATGACGCAGTGCAAACACACTGGTACTTATTCAGCCGACACAATTACACTCATCCTATGGAATCAATTTGTCAAGTTGAGCACATTAAAAAAGATATCTTTTGAATGATTCACAATTAAAATGTCATACATATTCTATGCCAGTTTTTTTGGCGTTTATTTCATTTCAACCATTATGTTGTTGTCTTTATTTTTTATGCTTCACTTATTTATTGGCATTTCAAAAACCGTACTATATTTTATTAATAGCCTTAAGTATCCGGATTTAAAAAAAAAAAAAAAAAACAGTCGACGACAGTTGCTCTATGTTGTAATAAAAATCCCATTTTAAATGTTTTTCACATGTATTAGGAGAACTTACTATCTGATAACACAAGAAAGGCGATGTTAACCACGTTTTGAAAATCAAACAAACACGTTTTCAGACATACATTAAATAATACACAATAGGCAACGATGTAGGAGCATGTAAAATAATAAAAAAGACTGATTCAGATATTGATTATATTCTCAATGATCAATTAACGTAAAGCAAAAGTGGCAGTGGCCTAAAATTACTTAATAACAATACAAAAACCTCAAGATGCTTAATTTAATGTTATTTAAGGGTAACACTGGGACAACAAATTCAAAAGACATAACGTTTTAGAAACAAATTAGTCATTAATGTTAAAAAACAAAAAAAAAAACAGTGACCACATATCACAAAACAATGACAGGTATTTTGCTGATTAGTCCAAAGGATGTGAAGATTTGAGGAGACCGTTCCACGTGTATTCCTGAACTATTAAAATGACCATTAGTTAAATGTCTTTTTAGTCAGAATTAATTAGTAAGTATTTACATGTGTGCAGTTCGTTGAGAAGGCCTATTCCTATGAAATACCATATGAGTCACCAACTCTTTGATAAATAGTTGCCGTGGGAGTTGTAACAGTGACGAAACTGTGCTACGTAGGCGGCCATGTTGGATCCGCGCGCTCTTCTCGTCCGGCTCTCCGGCTGCCTACGGGAGCCGGAATGGCGTCAGTGGCGCAACAAGGCTTTAGGGACGAAGGCGGACTCACGGGAACGGTTTCCGGGTTTCCCTTCCTGGGCTGGCACAGCGGCGAGAGGAAAAAGGTCTTGTACTATAACATTATTTCTCAGGTAAGACAGCGTTCTGTATTTTGTGGCTGATTGTCGTTGGTCCAAACGACCTAAATGAATCGGAAGAAGAGTCAGAGGAGAGGGAGTTAAAGCCGAGTGGCAACATGACACCAGCTGACGGAACAACTGTTGCTGGCTAAAGTTTGACATGGAGCTAACGTTTTAGGAAAGTTTCCCAGTTGTTTGGATTTAATTAGTATAGAAGTGTGGTGTTTTAAGGCAGAGGTCAAGTCATGAGGAGCTGCTGGTGTTCAGTATTCAACACTTAACACATTACATACAGGCTGATGTGTAAAGAGTCAGTGTCTGTCAGACTGGGTGTGGTGGACATCCAAATGCCGCGCGCACGCACGCACGCACACCACCGTTTTGTTCTAAAACTATACATCTGCCCAAACTAGTGTCCTTTTTTCTTAAATTTTGCTGTATTGAAAAGTGAATATTGTATCTTTTTCCCCAGATTAGTTTTAATAACAAAGTTGATACATGTAATAAGATGAAATGATTGAAGGATATTGTGGAATTATTGGGAAATGGACTGAGTTTATATGGCACATTTTATGCTCCCCTGGTGTTCAAAGTGCTTTACAATTTCCTCACATTAACTCACACACTAGCTTCTGCCATGTAGGGCACTGCCAGTTGCTACTGGGGACAACTTTGGGTTCACTGTGTCTTGTCCAAGGACACTTTGGCACGTGGACAGTCAGGTTTTAACCCTCTGCACCTTTGGTCATTGAGTGATCCGCTCTACCAACTGAGCCACAGCCGCCAGTTCATTGTTAAGTCTGTTTATGTCACTCTACTACTAGGACCATTTTGTTGTGCATAATTAAATTACCGAATTATGTATTAGTTGTGGTTGAATATTAAAATTTGAACAAAATTGTTTTATTTTTATGTTAAGGTAGTAATACATGTGTAGAAGCACTTGAAGAGTAGGATTGAGTAAGTTTATAGTTCTTCCTAATCCTTTTCAATTGTGCTAATTTCAGACCTGCGTGTACTTCAAGGTTGATTCTGTTGATTTACATATTTTTATAAATCTTATTTTGCCTTGTTTTATTTGTTTCTTTGCATGTTTGAAATAAACAAATACATATAATAAAAAATAAATAATTCACCAGACCTGTGAGTTCATAATACAACCTGCATCACACAAGCTGGTCGAAACATTGACTTTCACAAACTTCCTGTAAATCCCTCTTGTTTAACATTCTTGAACACTAGAATCATTTTCTAACGTCCGACTAATTCTTGACCTTTTGATTGTAAACCCTTGTGGCGCAAAATAAATTTCACGCTGAGACAACTTCACAATAACACAGAGAAACAATAGCATATTCTCCCTGTGTCTGTATAAGATGTGGCGAAGGGCCACTATTGAAGAATTATCATCCATCTTTGCTTGTGTTTTTGGCTCAGAGAAAACACATATTTCCCTTCCTTTTCTCACTGAAGTGAGCAGCGAACACTGAAGTCCTGATGGCAGCGCCGTAATCTAATGCTGGCAGCCGCCCTTTATTTTACAGGAACAACTTAGCTTTTTAAACAGATCAGTTGGTTATCGGTAAGACAACATCTCAGAGTGCTGAAAGATGTCTTGGGCCTCTGATCCAGCACCGTCACCACTTGCTGACCTTTCCCCTTCCTTTGACCTCATCTCATCAACACTGGCTGCCACAGGAGTGCAGGGAAAGACATCTGTGTATGCTGTAAACTACAAAGGGAAGTTTCTGTATGGCGCTGTAGTTAAAAACCAATACTAGATTCAAATGGATCTCTGCTATTGTTTTGAACTTCAATGATGATGTTCCACAGGATATCTTGACAATATCAGTTGATTATGAAATGTTTTCCACTTAACATTGTGTAAAAAGTCGATGGGCAGGAAATAATGAAGCGGCTTAGAGTTTTACGGTTGTGATTTACATCGATATTTATTAGATTTACTCAAGCTGTAAAAGAAATATTTAAAGCTGCTGTGCTTAATCATGTTTTTAGATCATGGGGGAAACACTCAAAAGCAGTTTACAGAGACAAGGTATATTTCAGCATTTTTCAGACAGTTTATTTACTGTACACATTTTTTTAAAACCATAAAATTAGTTTATGTACATTTTTAAAAATAATTTTTTTTCAATTTACATTTCTATAAAATACATTGACAGGCAGTACATTGTTGACTAGAATTGATCATAACTGTTATAACTGTCCTGCTAATGTTTTTGTTTTCGAAATACATTTGCCTGTAGTAAATTTCAACCTCCTCTTGCAGTTATCAAATAAGAAAAACTGAAGTTGCGTGTCACATTTTGGAAGTGTTGTTGGCAGTCGTCATTGCATGGTGCTTCTTGTTATGTTGCTCTACTAATGAAATTTGATGTAAAATAACTCGACCACAAATACAGACTTTGCTCTCAAAGATGCAGCTACTGTAACTGCAAAACAGAGTTTCTCTCACATTGTATAATACCACCAAATTAGAGCCCCTTTCACAGGATCCTAATTTGGAATGTGATGCATTTTGAGAGTGATTTATATAGATGTTGTAATTTAAAAAAAATCAGGCCAATTGAAATATTTGCCTCAAGTGACCTGTTTATAAGTGCACTTATGGTATTTTAAAAAGAATATGCAATTAACCAATGGGTGTGGAGCATTGATATTCTACTTGAGTTTACTTCCATCTGTTTTGTAGCAGTATTTCAGTGTTTGCAGTAAAGCCTTTGGATTAAGTTTGAACCAATAGAGCTTGTTCTGTAGCCTGTTTAAACAGTGACCACTGTTAACGTCAGCTTGATGTTGTCAGTATAGTAATCATTTGGATACAAAGTGATGTGTCACATCAGACAACGAAAGTTTTGACAAATAGCCTAAACCTCGAGGAAATGTGTGTTTAAGACGTTTGTAATTGTGGATTGTAATGCTATGTCAAAAACTTGCCAAATATCTTTGACTTGATTGTCCAGGCTACATTTGAGATACTTGAAATCCTTATCTTTAGTTAAGTTCAACATCTTTGTGTTCTCAGCCTGGTTGTCCACTTGTGTAACTTAACAGAGCAGGGCAATCCACACACTCCATAACTACTTCCATCATCAGCTCCAGGAATAACAATATTGTGACCCTCCAGCACAAAACCTGTCGGAAGTCTCACAGCAGTATTTCTAGCTATAGCCTCAAATACATTATATGGGTCAAAATTATCGAATTGGAACTTTATGTATAACATCAAAGTAAAATGTGAACACTTCTAACTATGAATTTTTGTTAAATTCCTACTGTAAATGCTTCAAATTATGCCTTTTAGGAAGGACAACAACTGACTCTGACAGTAATTAAGTCTAAAACAAAGAAAAATTGAGTCAAAACACAGCTTTCCCTCACACTTGCATTGGGTATTTTCCTGTCATGTTTGGTACCATTAGAAAGATGGGGATTCCCTCGAGACAACCTTTAAATAGAAATCTACATAGTTATATATTTGAAACAATGGGAGGCCTCAGAACAAAGCCTTCTTGAGTAAACAAAATCCCTTGTTGCTAGGGCGATGTTGAAAAACGGCCTCTGATTGGTTGAATTAGTGTCACGCAAGCATTTTTAATAAGCTTTCAGATGAATATAAAATCAGAATTTTTGAAATTTGATTCAAGTGATTGGTTTTGTGCTGGAGGGTCACATAAGTTGAATTCAGTTTTTTCTACATTTGTTAGCATGGTAGGGCAGCCCTCCAGTCTAGAGACTTGCTTTTAAGGCTTGATCATTGTTCATTTGATGAGTGGAGAATTAAATAGGTAGTTTAATGGAAATGAGACACCATCCACTTTACAAACCCATTCATACCTATGTACATTAGACCCACAACCAGACCCATGATTAAACACATTGTCTACTAAAAAACCCCCCACTGTTAAGGGGTTTATTTTTTGGCTAAAACACATCACAAATGTTGCCCAATGATGTCAAACTCACTTCAAATTAAAGCAAACTGGCTGTAGATCAAACGTGATTCTATCCATGAATCTGCTTTTATTTTTTTCACTTCCTGTTCCACTACCCACCTGCATTTTGTACTCTACCTGTGCCTGTACCTTGAACCCCCCCCCCCCCCAACTCATCTGCAGATGGTTTTGTGGCACAGTCAGTGACACTGGGGCTGTGAACTCTTAACTCTGAGCAGTTGGACAGTAGACAATATTGTGTTGTTGTTTTTGTCCCCACTCTGTCCCCACTATATACTGACAATAAAAAAAAATAATTGAAGTGAACTTGAATTGTTTGCACTTAAAAAGTATAATTTGTTTTTAATGGATTTATTTAGGTTATTTTTCATGATCTTGTAATGAATTATTTATTGTTTATTCAATTGCAGAGTAATGTAGATATTATGTTGAAGGTTAAAATGTATGCAACCAATTGGTTAATAATAAATTGATCAGTTTTTCTCACACCCACTTTTGCTGACAATTGTTCAGATTTTTTTTTTCTTTTTCTTTTTTTTGTAATTACATTTTTATTGTGTTTTAACAAATACAAGAAACAAAGGCAGGGAGGACTACAGACACATGTTGACGAATAAAGTTTTACACTATACCGAATAAGTGAAGTAATTATACACGTTTGTACATCACTGAATATTAGAATATCTTCATAAGCAAATGAGGAAAACTGAGAGAATAAATACATTTATTGTTCTCTGTTTGAGTAACATCACTTGATCAAGTCTTTTCTAACATTCTACACTACAAAATAAATAATTAAAGTTTATATGATTCATGCCAATATCAGATTGAATACTCGAGGCTGCAATTTCGGTATCTTATCAGAATTGACTAAGTCATATTGGGAAATCCTTCATGAAACTGAGTAAGATTGTCTTAGAAGTGGTATTACAGTGTCTTAAAATGTCTTAAATGTAACTTGTAGACCCTCTGGTTCAACTGTTTGAGTTTCAAATTGAATAATTGTATTTTTCTTTTCTACCTGAGTGGCTGTGTGAATAGCTCAATGTTAAGATAACAGCTTTACTCTATGAGTCGTGGTGGGTTACAGTCATTTCCTCTCCTGTCCCCATCATCATAAATGCTTTATCCTGTGCTTTAAACTCTTCTCTGTGTTATGGGAAGGGCTACTTGTTTCCTTGCAGTTGAAAGGCTTTTTCATTCCGCCTATTGTAGCTTGTGTTCCTCTCACTGTAGTCTGGCTGGATATTATTTCTAAAACCACGGCTTAAAACTAGTATTGCCTGTTTATTACTGTTGCGCCAATGATTTCATTCCCTGAGGGTCACCTAATTCCAGTCTGACAGACCCCCATCACTGTCCACTGTTGGGTCTGGTCTGCCTCTGTGTCTTTTTCAGATGCCACACATCAGTGGCTCATGTTGCCACAGTAGCGTGTGGTCCCTGTTCCTGTGTAAAGTGTTGCCAGTAAATTATAATTTGTTGTTAATGCCACTGAGTTCATAGTGTAAAATGATTGTTTCAGTGTTTCTAAGAAGTGCTGAAAGTGCTTAATCTTCAGAGAGTGGGTGCATGGAGCCTTGACACTGTCAGTCAGGAAGGTGAATAGTTCTGGTACTGTACTGTGTTGCCCCTTCATGGCTTCACTCCAGATAATAAATCAACTCGAAATGCATTACGTGCCAACAACTATGGCTTTACTAAGGTGGCATTTTTCCCTTTTGGCGTGAACTGTTTAATCTCCCCCATGTCTGGCCTGTTGATAGCTCCATGTAAGCAGCTCAGCTTCTCGCTCGATTAAATGGCTATTATTAAAAGTGTATTATTGAAGTGTGCCTCCCGCCTGTCTGGCTTGTCGTGTTGTCTTTGTCATATTACAACTGCAATATTGGAACGGTTTAATTAAGCTGCTGCCGAACTAATGCTGGTTCCCACAGAGTCTGTGTTGGAAACAACACCTGGGGTCTGTGTATGTGTGTGCCACTCACAGGGCTAAACTGGGCACCGACATTAATATAGATATTCATGAACAAAGGAAGCTCATTCATAACTGTCATGCTTTTTTGTTTTTTTGATCCTTGATGGCTTTTTGTGTGCTGACTTTATCAAAGAAGCGTATATAGTTGCTGTGAACATCACCCATTGGTTGGCACTGAGGGGCATACCATACCTGACAACCATAGCCTGAAAATGAGGCCAATGAGGAAACATCTAAAGAATTCATGTGTTTGGTGGATGGCTGTGGAGTGTGGATCAGGTACCCTTTGAAATTAGATGAGAACAGATAGTTAATTTTCTTGCAGCATTGCAGGACCTATGATGTGACTATTGCATACACATACATTGTGATGACAATGCTCAAGCAATATATCATGAATAATAATTTAGGACTTAAATTTTTATTCAATTTTAATTTTCTGACGGCACCTTAACCTGCTAAGTCAGACTTTTAAAATATCTAGATGATCAGAGGATTTGACTATGTGAATATTTTATCAGTTTATAATTTTAACATGCTAGTAAGTTCATGTTAGTGATCATGCTGAGTTTCTCCCATCAACCCTTACACTTATGTGTCTTCTCCAAAAAGGAGATGAGATGATGGGGATTGGTTTGTGTACCAAGCTAACATGAGCTAACAAGTCACGCTTAAGCCTGGGTGATATATCGATTTTTATTGATTAATTAGAATTCTTTGTTGGGGTCCATTCAAAAAATAAAATGAGTTTCTCTTTCCTCATCTTCCTACTGCACTTGGTAACTTCTGGACCGCTCCTTTATCCTTCTCCTCCCCCCTTATGGTTTCAGAATACTGACATGTGCAACCCTTGTTTGCACATGCTGTACAGTACAGCAACAGTTTGAGCGTTGCTGTTTTGAACTGAGCACGAGATCCAATACCGACTCAAGTTTGTACCCCAGCTCCAGTCCATACATAGTTCATACTTATAGTGCTAACGTTACATGTTCTTGAAATCCCGATACATATGTGAATTTATTTTTTTCTCTCACCTCTACTGTCGTTTGTCTTTTTTAATGATACACTTACCATGATCCCCCTGAAAGGTAGATGGTATGCCAAATTAAAACCTATTGGGATCTTTTATTTTGAAATCATCGTTGTAGCTGTAATGGTTTAGCTTCTTAAAGAACTCTGAACTGTTCCTTTAGTTTGAACTTAACTATTTGACCTCTGCTGTTCCGAACTTGCCCCCCCCCCCCACAGTGTTGTGCATGGAGGCAGTGTTGAATGTGATCAGGGGTGAGGCACGTGTTCTCCCTGCTCCTGTAGCTGAGGTTCCCCGTTTAGGAAAGGCAGGAGGAACCAGAGGGATAAACAGCTATTGTTCTCTTTGTGGGCTCTGTGAAACCACCCTGTCAGAGTGACAGATCTCTGCACACTTTCATGTAGATACACAGGGGCTCTTGCTACCACTGAAAACATGTAACATTATTGTGTAAGTGTGTGAAAATGTGTGCTGATCACATGCCAGTGCACAAAGGTTACTTCAGGTTCCCATGCCTCCTTTTATTTCTCTTGCTCGACTGGAGAGCATCTCTATTTGGAAACCCACCGAGGCCTGCCTCTTTCTAATGCTTATCACACTCCACCTGTCAAGGGTCAGTGTGTTGATGATAAAATGGAGCCTGCTCTTCCTGCTCAGTCATTATGTAGCTAATTTATCAAGCTGGCTTGTTGCTATGTCGTCTGCTAAGGGTCATAGAGTGGGGCAGGAGCATGAAGTACACATGACTGGTACAGTTTAATGGGAGTCTGGGAACCACAGTTTTACCCAGAGCACCTAATCTCTACTCTTTCCTAATGATAGTGTTAACAAAACAGTAGACATCATCAGCCTAGATCAGCCATCGAGTGAATGTAATATTATACTGGGAAAGAAGATGCTGAATGACCCAAAAATACTGTATACTTGTTTTTGAGAAAAGTAATAGTTAAATTCTATACTACTATTGTAAAATTAAATAATGGGCACCTGTAATATAATGCATCTGTGAAAGAATTAGCAACATTAACTAATAGTATCATAAAAATAATATTTTCATGATAAGAAAAATTGTTATCCATCCTCTTTATAATGGAATATTATGGTTATCGCAATCTTGTACACCTAAATCGCAAATTTTGCCAATATCATGCAGCCCTAGTGTTTATGTATGTAGCATTTTGATGTGACTTTTATTTAGTGAAATTGTGGGAATTTGAAAAAAAAATATGTGCAAAGTTGAGAAGAGATGTGGGATCTGGAAAAACGTGCATTTGGATTTTTAAAAAAACGTTTCCGTCCTCTGTGTACCTGGACTGGTGTGTTTCTATGGACGTGGACTGGTGGCTCAGATGGCTGTGCAGAGCTTCTGTAAGACTGAGCACCTGTGGGTGTTTTGGGACAGGGGAGGGGCTTATGACGGCACCTGTTGGGGACAATGGCTGCAGAATGTTCTGTTCCTTCATGTCAGAGTCTCTAAAAGACCAAAAAAGTTTCCATTCACACACAGCAGCACATGTTCCTCACAGACATAAGGTTCTGGATTCCATTCCAACACCAGAAAAGTGTATGTGGGAAAATGTGGGAATAATGAAATTGTGTAAAATTGAGTAAAAAAATCTTCTATTATTGCAGTGAATAAAAATGTGGACACCCACATAATGTACGCTATTTGCTTGATTATGCATTGAATTATGTGATTGGACAATTTCATTTTTGTGCAGGGACTGGTTTATCAATGGATATGAATATGCAAGTATAATTGTCCTTTGTTGGACTTGATGACTGTCCACAAATAGAAAATATTCACTTCTTAAACTAGCCAATCTTTCTATGTTTGAGTTCATTAAATGAATTTATATGATTGAATTTATACTTAAAACTATGATGTGATGTGAAAGGCTGCAAACATTTTAGACACAAATTGGTCCAGACTTTCACGAACACACACAAATGTCCCATAACAAGAAGGGTAACGGTATTGGTACTTCTTATTCACCCCTCCCTCAATTATACTTGCTGTGTCTTGTTTAGTGTTAAAACTGACAATAGATTAATACCAGGGGCTTCATATGCAAAGGCGTGTGGATTTCATAGTGAAACTTGGCATATGCTTTTATCCAGAAAAGTCAGTACGCACCAAAAAGTCCACATGTGCAAAACTGAACGAAAGCCCAAATCAAAGAACACCTCCTTTGTACATCCCAATCAGCGTGGACTTGACCACATATGTTGGAGAACCAGACCCTCTCTCTCTACACCTACATTTATGCAAATTTATATAAACAGGGCCTGCAGGTTGGATTCCCTCTAGGATTCTCCTCTGTACAACCAGATGATGATGTCTAAGGTGAACATGAAGTGGAAGACTTGTCCACTGACAAAGCAGAGGAAAAATAGGTGGAGGAAGAGTGCTGGCGAGACCTTAATGTAAAAATGTTGTAATGTAGCTTAAAGTCCAAAATCAGTCCTCACCAAATTCTCCTTGGACATCTCTAGACATATTCCAGAAATCTAAACCACTGGAGTTTTAGACTGTCCTTCTGGTCGTCATTTCAGGGGTCCCATGTCTGGGGGGGGTTGTAGGATGGTGTAAAGGTGTGTGAATTGCTCATTTGTGTTTCTCTGATGCGAACATTACCCAGAGGAATAAATTTTTTCACATTATTACCAGTTTCCGAGTATTACCTCTAAGTTCCACCAAAGGTTCCAAAGCACTAGAAACATGTGTATGCCAACTGTGGAAAACCTACGGACACCAGTTATGGAGTTGGTGTGGAGAACTGCACATTATCACACTTATTTCACAGTTATTTCAAAAGGGCACACACCACATTTTTTGGGTGTATGCACCATTTTGTGCATGAGGCCCCAGATTCTTTTGTTCCTTGTTATTTCTCATTACAAAGTAATATTAGTCACACTTACTGGTTTTTGGTGTCAGCCCTGAGGAAAAAAAAACAAGATAAATTTGTTCACTATTATTTTACATTTTAATGTGTTACTAATGTACAGCAAATTCTACCAATATAAATAAAGTGTTCTTTTAACGCTATGCTTTAGATGCTTTATATGTCTGAAAGAGGAATTACCAACACAAAGGATTTATGGGGTTGAGGTATTTGGAGCAAATTTCCTGTACTTATACATGTCTTTTTTTCTGTTTTTCTACTGATAGGTTCATCAGACGTCCAGTAAAACTAGTAATGTCTCAGTCTGGAGAAAAAGGGAAGGTGAGTACCAGCCTTAAACAGAATCAAAAGTTTGTTTTTGCAAGATAATTCTTTTCCCTGTCACCTTTACTAATTCTTTAATATTGTTTCACTTTGTTTTGTACTAATAAAAACTGGATAGCTTGTGAAGATTTCCTCCTCGTGTTCTTGGTTTTAGATGGATTAACACTTGTTAAGATGTTTTTCTTACACTTTATTACATATTAATTTGTTGTCAATTTGAGTTTATACACAAAGCAGAGAAATGAATGTGACTCTAAATGAATGAATGCATAAATAATGTACATAAATACCATAATCAGCATAAAGCAAGTAATAATCACAGGAATAACTACAGTATGGAGGGAGTGCAGTGTAGTTTTCTAATAAGCCAGTGGTGATGATGAAGACTTATGGCTCTTGTAATCTCATGCAAACACACTTGTGCAGACATCCCGAAAGGATATCCTGTATAAATGAAAGCGTTTCATGGCTCGGCTTTATTGCCTGTAGGAATTTCTCAATTATATGCATCATCATTAATCTCACTCAGGTGAACTGACTCCGTTCTTTAAACATACACCTCATGAAACATTGACAAATATCAGCAGGGGATTGTGTTGAAGATTTATTGTATAAAAATAAAAATGATATGTTTACCATCCTGGTAAATCAGAGCTGGTAAGTGTTTTGTGTGAGTATGACATTATTCCCTGCTCAAAATAAAGTAGGGGTGGTCCCATGCTGATGCAATAGGATCAAGCTTCTTAGAAACAACACATTTGACATCAGAATACTTTATTAATCCCAGGTGGAAATTGTTATGTGTTACAGTTGTGCCATTCAAGTAGAATAAAAAGTAGTAGCAAAGAAATTATCAATCCAAGAAAAACAAAACAAAACAAAACAAAAATACAATATAAAATACATGTCAGTCAGAGACAGCAGACCTCCACCAAGGCTTGATTTTTCCAAACGTGACGTGATGGAGACATAGGTGTTGACCCATCTGATGTCCAAAGGTGAGACGACATGAATGCAAAAAAACGCAAGATTCTATCTTGTCTGAATCCTGAGATATTACCACTTATGTGTTTTATCTGTTGACCTTTAGAGTGACCTTGACCTTTGACCTTCATTGCTCAAAATCTAATGGGTTCTTCCTTGACCCATTATCTATCATTCCTGAAAGTTTAATCAAAATCCATTCAGAAGTTTTTGTGTAATCCTGCTGACAGACAAACAAACAGACTCCAATTTAATACCTCTTTGGCAGAGGTAATAATCTAAAACTAGGGCTGGACGATAAAACAATATATGTTGTGATATAATTTTTCTTTGATAGAAATATGAGACATGTTCGTTACAGTTTCCATAGAACTGGTTCATCCATGTTTTGACAGATATAATAACAGCCAATAACATTTAAGTAGTGCCACCGAACCAATCACACTAATCATGTCAAGTTAGACCGACACCCACAGCACAGGAGTAAGAGCAGCCACAGCACAAGCTAATATTTGGGATAAAGGTGTCAGGGTTTGTGTAATGCGATGATGCAGTCCAAGCTCTTTATTGAGCACATCTAGGGGAAAACCAAACCAGAGAAAAAGATCAAACTAAATGAGATGGCAAAGGTGCGACAAAACTCACAGATAACACAGAGTCTTAGTCCATGTCTAAAGGTCCCGTACGGGGACCTGAGCCAGCTAGAGTCTGGCCAAGTGGAAGGGTGGTGGCCATCGAGGAGGGAGCATGGGGGGAGAAAATAACCCGATGGCGAGACAAGGAAAATACAGAACTTAACATGAGGTGACGAGGACAGGTGTGAGAAAACAAATAAACAGGAGGACAGACAGAGGGGAAAGGTGACAATTTAGAAGAGTAGGTGTGACAATAGGATGAGAATGAATGTTCAGGAGGAAGTATGAGCCACAACTGGGCTGACTGGGTTCAACAACAGGGGGCGGGACATAGAAGCCAGGAGTCAACATTCAGAGTGTGTTAAGTTTCACTTTAACTTTATGCCAGGTATGGCAGTTACAGAACACACCCCCAACATTGTTTGGTGATAGTGCTTTTGTTCTTGCTGCTCAGAGTTTGAGTTTAGTTTTAAAGCTATAGACCTGTTCTATTGATCTGGAACAGTTGGATAATGTTCTGCTGTTCATCTGTCATGTTCAACTTCTGACACTAAATAAGTCATATTAAAATCTAAAATAGCCTTCTGATATCTTCACAACTAACTTATGAAGAATGTAAAATTTAACCTTCACACAAATAGGGATTTTATTTATATCTTGATACATATCGATATTGTCTGATTTCATATTACCCAGCCCTATATAAAATGTTAAATTATCAATAGGATAATTAAAGAAATATACACAAACAGGTGTTTAAAAATATTGCTGTGGACTTATAATGATGGCCACAAGCAGGAATGGTTTCCTGTGTGCATTGGTGGAATCAGTTGATCTCTGAATGTCTTCCTGTGACTGACCACCGTCATGGAACAGCTGAGCAGAACTATCTTCCTGATCTGGGACAATAGTCACCTCTGACACCATTATCAGAGAGTCTAGCTCCATCCCCACAATTACATTTTGTTCCATTGAACATAAAATGAGTTCTGCAAAGCTTTGAGTAATTATATTTAGATTTATGGATGTCACCTGACACATGAACTTTGGTGAAATTTTGAAAAATGTGTACATTTTAGTTTAATTGTCAAAAGGTTGACCTCAACATGTTGAGTACAGTGAACTTTTATACAGTAGAAAAGTGTGTGCTGTCCATCGATTAAAATATTTTATCGTGATTAATCGCATAAACGCAATAGTTAATTCGCGATTAATCGCAGTTTAATCACACATTTTTGTGTCAGTGAAATTCATTGTAATACTCTTATCAATGTTGAAAAATGAATAGGCTTAGTTTGTACCTTTTTTAAAATTTTATTAAAAACAAACAAATAGTGTTACAGACACTAACCTCTACCATAATAAGATATGAGAAATGGGTGGAAAACATAAAAAATACTTTCTTATTCCTTGACTACTTGTATACAGTTGTATAAAATAAACACATACACCCATAAGACCCAAAGGTTTTTTTAAATACATAAGTTCCTGTTCTGCATAGAGATATAAAAACACCATGGTTATCTAGAACACCCATTTCCTTTAGGTAGTGTGTCATGGTATTGTATCTAGTCCTGGACCAGGTTGGGGATCCACACATACTTAAAAGTCACTTCATATTTAGACAATGTGGGTTTAATGTATGTGGGTACAGGCGGGTGCAGATATGGAAAAGCAGAGTGTTCAGGACTCTGATGTGTGTGACATTTTACTAATGTAGGGTTAGGGTTAAGAGCAACTCCTAATCGAATTGAAGGTTTGATAGTGGTCTGACTTCAAACATTGTTCTTGTTCCACTGGAATATAAAGAAAACCGTTATTTTACGTAATTTCTAGTTAAATCTAACTCAATATCATTTGGAATTACATATATTTTCTTACAATGCCATAAAAAAGTAACATGAATAAATGATAGTGTTTGTATTTTTCTACTCTGCAGTTCCCAGATGCAGCAGGTTATGTAGGATTTGCCAATCTTCCAAACCAAGTTCACAGAAAGTCTGTCAAAAAAGGCTTTGAATTCACACTCATGGTTGTTGGTGAGTAATCACTGTTATCACTGTTATTAATATGGATTCTGCTAATGTACATTTGTACTTATATCCTATGAGAACTCAACAATATTCTCCGTTCCGCTTCATTTTCAGGTGAATCCGGTTTGGGTAAATCCACTCTTATTAACAGCCTGTTTCTCACTGATCTCTACCCTGAACGCTACATCCCTGGTGCTGCAGGTATACACTCCACTGCGTACCCACACACACACACACACACACAATGTAATAACACAGAAATGTCTCCTCCAGTGTCTCCAGCTGAGTATTATTTGTACAAGAATGTTGAGAATGCCTTAGTCTCAGAATAGGATCCTGCCTTTCTTATGACTTGACAGAGGTTAGGATTTGCTTTGGCTTGAAAATAATCACCCAGACTCTGCCTGGTCAGTTTGAGCAGATGAAGTTTGTACAAATGGGATTGTTAGGACTCAACTTGATTACACAACTGTCCCTTCTGATGTCTCCTTCTTCTCTATCCTCAGAAAAAATCGAAAGGACTGTCCAGATTGAGGCTTCAACTGTGGAGATTGAGGAAAGAGGAGTAAAGCTTCGCCTTACCGTGGTCGACACCCCCGGATATGGTGACGCCATCAACAGTCAGGACTGGTGTGTTGAATGTGTGGTGTTGGAGGAGTGGACACTTCCTGTCTACACTATCCTTTCATCTTTCTCTCCTGTCCTCCCTCTGAAGGTCCATCCCAAACTCCCTCTATCCTTACCCTCCTCCCTCTGCATTCCCCAGGTCAAGCTTTCTTTGTGTGTGTTTGTGTGTGTGTGTGTGTGTGTGTGTGTGTGTGTGTGCGTGTGCAGGAACCTCCTTGTTCATGTTTTCTGCTGTTGATTGTTCTGGAATGAACACTTTATGCTCTGAAGTTGATGGCCCGTGTATATAATGCTTCCAAATACACAACCCAGCAAAAACATTAAGTAGAAAAATGCATTCACTTCTGCTCTATTTAATTTCCATTTGTAGTAGTTATCTGTTCCCACTTTCTCAATTTTTAGATAATTATTAAATGACCTGTGGGGAATCCTGGTGCTACTGTTGCTAAAATAAAAAAACAAACAAACTAGAAAAGCACTCTGAGAGCGCAGACCTCCGCCAAGATATAGCCCCCCCCCCCTGGCTCACCACTAAAATCTAATCATTTCCAGATCTCCCCATTACCAACCTACCCTGAAGATTTCATCAAAATCCGTCCATAAGTTTTCAAGTTATCTTGAACACAGACAAACAGAACACTGGCAAAAACATAACCTACTTGGCGGAGGTAATAAATAAATAAAAAATAAAAAAAAAAAACATCTGGGTATTGACAAATATAACAGCCTGTAACATGGAATCAGAAATCTCCAGAAATGTAAAACTGTCTTGAGTTGTAAAGTAGTTAGATTTAGATTAGATTAGATTTTTGCAGTCTCAGAAATGTTCAGTCTGCACTTTTCAAGAATTTATAAAAAGAAAGTTTAAGAAAATTCCATTCCGTTTTTGTCCTTTTCTTCATTTAACACACGGTTTAGGACATTTTAATCCATAACAACAGTAAATACCTGACAGATTTTGAAAGATCTAGTTCTCCTGGAAAAAGGGTGTAAATTATTGACATTTTTTGACAAAATTATTGACAAAATTAGATTAAAAAAAGACCAGGTGTTTTAATAAATATATCTGTTGCTAAAAGGGTTAAAGGTTCAAACGAATGTGAAAACGGCCTAAAAAACCAACGGTTTCTGCATCAACTTTTCTTGTTTTGAAGTGAGACGTGCTGTCATCACTGTCGCTTCATCTCTGCTCACGGTGCATGCGCTGCACAGGGTAAATAATTTGATTAGCTCATGTAAGTGAAGCTATTGTCGTATTAACTGGAGTGGCAGCACTTGCTATCTGTAGCTTCCACTGTCAGAAAAAAATACTTCACAATTCTTACTTTACATTTTTTTATAAATTGGTCATACTGTAGGTTTAGACAGAACCATCACTGGTACCGGGTCCCGACTGAGTTCTGCCCTTTTGGTGATGCCTGTTCTACATGACATGAGTAATGATTATTCTGTGTGATTGAAAAACTGTTTTTATTCCTTTTCAGCTTCAAAACCATCATCCAGTACATTGACAATCAGTTTGAGAGGTACCTCCATGATGAGAGTGGCCTAAACCGCAGACACATTGTGGATAACAGGGTGCACTGCTGCTTCTACTTCATATCCCCATTTGGACACGGGTGAGTCTCATCATACCACTGCAACATTTGACTCCCAACTAAAACTTTTTGGCTCTGAAAAGACTGGGGTACACAATTTTTGTTGAGTTATGTCTGACAGCTGCTTTTAACAAATGTATGGGTGCGGAATCCCAAACTGATCTCAGTTTTTCTCAATCATGTCAAATGTGTTAACTATAGAATCCCCATTTTCTTAAAACATAAAAAAAATACTGTGCTTGTTTTATTATGATTGACATACAATGGAATATGAAAGACAGGCATAACTGCATTATTTAGACTTTTATGTTATGGCTAGTGTAATAATTCTACTGTAATTGTACTGACCTATTGGGAGCTGCACACACCTTTCACTGCACTGTTGCAACTGTAACTGCACAAACAAATTGCCACATAGCTGTAGATGAGTCCAAACGTAATCGGCTGGAAAGTCTTGCACTGATTACAGCTAATGAGTGGAATTTGGGTTTTCTGGGGGGGGTAAGCTGGAGAAAAAAAACTTGACATGCTATAAATAAAGTGACTGCAATTTTGGAATCTGCATGAAAATCTTGACTCAACAGAAAAAACAATTCAAATTGTTTCCCAGTGTAATTCTGCATTATTTCAATATACTCATTAGTTGATGGACCAAACTAAACTACTATCCTAATCACTCTGTGCTGTTTCTGATCGTTTTCTCATGTAGTTTAAAGCCTTTGGATGTGGAGTTTATGAAAGCCATCCACAGTAAAGTCAACATTGTCCCAGTCATTGCCAAGGCGGATACTCTGACACTGAAGGAGAGGGACCGCCTGAAGAGGAGGGTGGGTTTCATGTAACACACACATACACATGTTTTCAGGACAGTCCATTACCTAACCCAAACCTACTTCTACCCCTAAAACCAAGGCTTGAAATGAAATATGTTGTGACGAGCAATTATAATTATTTTACAATGCCAAATATTCTCCCAAAATTTGGGAAACAATACTATGTATACAACGATGTATACATATACACAGACCTCTGATCTACAGTAGTGGATTACTTTGTCAAATACTCGGTTGGTTCTACAACAAAAATCCTCACGTTTTCAACACTGTTAGAGGCTTTGAAGGCCTGTTACATGTTTGTGTTTTGCAGTTGTAAATACAGTAGAGCTTCTGAAAAAGTAATTATCCTGAAATATTTTGATACTTTTTTATGCTAATCAAAAACAATGAACTGATTCCTAATTAACATTTCATGGCCAGCAATTCATGACATTCCTGGCTATAGTTGCATCCTCTGCATTAATTTGCATCAAATAGTTTTCATTAAAATTTCTGTTGATTGCATAACAATTTTTAATCACATAGTTTGCATATTATTAGTTTCATAGCATGCTATGAAGATAATTTTATGTTATTATGCAAGAAGAGGGGGAAAGGCAAACAAAAAAAAATCAGTTTTGAAACAAAACACCATCACTTTAGTTTCCTAACACTGCTACTTAATTTTGAATCATTGGATACATCTTGAAAAAATATGACTTGGGCAGTTATGCTGTATTGCTAATAATCTGTTAGTGTCCTAACACAATATAAAACAATATAGGGGAGGCACAGCTGTAACATTTTTTGATAGTATCATCTTTAGTAGTCAGCACATTCTTGCCAATCCATAGTCTTTGTCTACAGTCATTTGATATCACATAAGTGAAGCCGCTTCCATCCTAACATGCTGTCCAGGCTCGTACATATGGATATCTGCACATATGGATCTTCTCTGGCTGTGGAAAGCATTAGTGTGCAGCTTACTTTTATTTCTGATAATTCCACCAGATTGTTTTATAGAGGCTAAAAAAAAAAATAAGAAAGGAAACGGTAGGTGGAGCAAAAGAGGAAAAGAGAGTTGGGTATATTGTGAGGGGAACATATGTCCCCTAGTCTCAACCTGTCCCAGATACTTCCTGTTGAACCTGGTCCAAGTCTGTGTCTGCCTGCACGCTCCAGAGCTTCCTGCTATCCAGAGGTGGGAGGACGCAGTGTGTGATATTACATAAACTGGCCTCAGTGCAGTGTGTTGAGCTGATAACCTCCTACACATTCACGTCCTCTTTAGGAGTACCACAACAACAGTGTGAGGATCAGTGGGATGTAAGAATGAGTGTTTGTATAGGGTGACAGGGTTACTGCTGAAACCATACAATAGCAGAATCCAAGCGTGAAAAAAGTCATCTTTTTAAATTATTCTAGACCTCAGTTTGATATATTTTATTATTTTTTTCCCACCAAGGAGGTTCTGTTTACATTGGGGTTTGTTTGTAAGATAACTCAAAAAGTAATGGAAAGATTTTTGATGAAACTTTTAGGAAATGTTGATACTGGTACAAGGAACAAAGGATACAATTTTTTGAGGGACAAGACTGATCTTCCATGGCAGAGGTCTGCACTCACTAAATACTTTTCTAGTGTTTTTTTTAAAGGTAGAGACCTTTTTTTTAGTCAATGGGTAGACTCAACTTCTTAACAGTGGTGTTCATGGAGCACTAACAAACCTGGTAGTGTCAAGCATTGGGGTTAACTGACAAGATCAGTGTGATGTCAGTGCAGTAGCAATGGGAGACACAATTGAATTTGTTAAGTTTAAAAGATTGATCTCTGATGGTCCAAAGATTTAAAACATTCAAAAACTGTATGTCGTTTGTGAATATACACAGTAACTGTCGTTCAGAGAATCAGATAAGAGATACAAGAAAAAAATGTTTTTTTTAAAGTCACATACATCTATAAATATATTATATATGTACATACATGTATACATATACATTGCCTTCATCCATAAGTAGCTGGGATAGCCCCCCCCCGACCCTTGTGAAGATGAAGCACGTCCAGAAAATGAATAAATGACGATACGTCTGTGTATATATATATATATATATATATATATATATATACACACACAGACGTATCGTCATTTATATATATATATATATATATATATATATATATATATATATATATATGTATATATATATATATATATATATATATATATATATATATGTATATATATATATATATATATATATATATATATATATATATATATATATATATATATATATATATATATATATATATATATATATATATATATATATATATATATATATGTATATACAAAACATGCTAAAATTCACCAGAAGCCACAAAAAATGAGAAATTTAGAATTTCAAAAACACCAAAAATGTGATAAAATATCCAAAACATATGCAAGCGTATGAATATTTATATAGAAATTCAACACGTTCGACAGTTTAAATAAAACAACTTGAAACAAAACAACTGTTCCATTTAATTGTGTTAAAATTTTTATTCAGATTAATCATGATGGATTAATCCAAGTTGATGCATTAACTCACAGATATACATAATATTACAGAGTATCGGTCCAACTATACTCCCACTACTGTAAAGTGAACTTTAACCACGTTTTTGTGAAAAAACCTAAATCACCCAATCAAAATTTGTCTGCACAAATTTGGAAAATATACAGCAGGTCAATTAAAGGCTGCAAACAAAAAGCTTAGAAGACCGTTCCATAAAGAAATAATTTGATCTAGGAAAAGTGACTTTTTTATGGTTTTAGTGGTTTCCAGAATGGCTCCTGTTCGTAGGAAAACCTGTCGTACTATCAGATGTAGTTTTCATTGTTTGTGACAAAGCATGTGAAGATGCAGGAGAAACAGCTGATTGTGTAGTCATCTCATTGTTCACTACGTCAGAACTTCATAGATAAAGGGGTTTCTATCTCCTTGAAAAAGTAAAAATCATATCAAGTCGAGATCTAAACAGTTTTAGAAAGTAACACTTTGAATTTTGCCATTTCCATTTCTCTACCCCAACCCCTGAGGAGCAGAACAAGAAGGAAAACAAGTGGAAAGAGAATAAAAAGTGTGAAATTGTGTTTGACTTTACTACTCATTTTTTAAACTAAGCATTTGAGTCCAAACTAATGATGTAAAATAATATAATATATATCTATATCATTAACATTTCTGACTTAAACATTCTATGAAGACCAAACAGGTTGAATGTCAGAGTCGTACAGGACAGTATGGTAGCAGCGTTTTCCATTAGTTTTCAGTTTCTTTTGGTTTTCATTCCATGTGTAGGCCCATGGATGCTCCGCTAACACTATACAGATGTTGTGTATTTCATTTTCATGAGGCTCACTTCACTTTATCAGCTATTGTGTTTAATGAGAAGCCACCTTGTCCACTCACCTCCCTCAGTGAGGTCAGACCCCCCCCACCCCCCACCTGCGTCACATTCAGCTTCTCTGGCAGTCCTTGACTTGGTTGGCTGCTTGGTTGGACTGAGCTGGCCTATGTTCCCGTCAGTAGTCTGTTTTGTTCAAGGCTCACACAAACTGATGGCTTCAATTTGCTGATCTTGCTTCTGAGGGAAAGTTTGGGTCACAGGACCAGGATACACACATTCTCCTGTATTTCCTAAGACAACACAACTTCACATTTATTACAGTGTAATAAAATGAGACTTAGCAATTATGTTTTTTTTTTTTCTTTCTTATGACGTCTGTGAAGTGTTGTTAAAGGACCTGCAGCTGAAGTATACTATGAAGAATAGATTAGTGATGTGACCTTCCTCAGACCTTTGGCACTTCAGATGAACAAACCCATGTTTCCTGTAACCACTGACCCCTTCCTTAAACAACCAAAAAACTGTGAAACCTGTCGTCAGTGTGCTGCAGGTCATCTGTGTTGAGTACAGTGTTGTTATATGTAAAGACAAACCTTCATTTTTATGATCACATTAAATTTTGGTTCTGTTTTTACAAAATTGCAAGCGTGGGACAACAGAAAGTATGCAGTTATCATCCCAATCTAAGCTAACCAAAGGAATATTTGTCCAGCAGTGCTTTTTCACATGCTCCATGAAGTGTTACCTTAACAGACATTTCCCGCTGTGTACTAAGAAACAATTAACTGCAGGATTCATAGTCACGTACATGGGAAGACACAGACGTAAACAGTTGGACTGATGGTAAATGAGCTCATAAATGGACTACATTTATACATGAATCTCTGTGGTAAATAGACTACATTTTCTTCAGCTGAACTGTAGCATGGAATTCAGGGAAAACCTATTATTGTTGGGAAATGCAGATGGTTAATTACGCAATCAAGCCAAACTTCAGCAGTGGCTCCATGTGCTCCTGTGGGACATGTATGAGTTCCATTATCTTCTGTTTTGTATATCCACAACTTTTATCTTGATCTCAGTGTGTAAAATAGAGGGATTCTTTGCCTGGGAATTCTGGGAAAAGTTACATTTCTAAATGTTTATTTACAATTAGCATGATAGGTATGATTAGAATTGGCAGCATATGTTGCATATAAATTATGCAGTAGCCTTGACAGTGACACCACAACACTCCAGAATACAGCATTCTATAAAAACTAGAGCTGTAAAATGACTAAACATTTTTAATCAGATTAATCACAGGGTTGTTGTGGATTAATTTTGATCAGTCACAATTAAGCATAATTAATTTTTCATCTATATTAGTTGCTTTTTATTTTGCATGAACAAACAGACTAAAGAAGGAAGTGAATATATCTTCACTGAACATGTTTGGGCAACATGTTCGCCTAGTAGTAGCAGAATCCCCAACTAATGCATACTTCATGTTAATGTGGAAGTTCTATAGAAAACTCCTTCTTGCAGAGTGTGTCTAATACTTTGTTGGTTGATTGTTCCATTTTGGGGTTTTTTTTTTTTATGTTTGTCCTCTCATCCAGAGTCAATGTGCTGTTTCTGGTTTTTCATTTTTATGGGTTGGTTCTGCTGCCTGTCACAATGTGATTAGCAGACCATTAGCACATGTAGGTCTGTCACAATAACAAATTTTTTGGGGCCGATAAATTGACCCAGAATTTATTGCAATTATTATTAGTACCATTTTTCAAGTAATAAATTAACAATGGTATATTAATGCACATACACCCTTTTAAATATACATACACTTTTTTTTCCTCCTGAATATTTAAAAGTGGAATTATATTATGATAAAAGACACTGTGGAATTGCTGTTTGTGATACATATGCTTTCTCTGGCAATTCGTACTGCTGGTCAAATGTTTGTAACACTTGTCTAAATGCCAGCTTTTCAACAGTGTTAAAGGGTTGCATCTCTTTGGTGATGTACTGAACTCCATTGTGTGTGAGTGTGCACCATTGGACACTGTTACATTTATATTTGGTTTGTTTCATGAACACCTCAGTGATGCGGGACTGTAGGGAGACAATGTTGACGGCTCTTCTGCCTCTTTGGTTGAAGATTCTTTTTTTCCCCAGCTGGGATAACTATAATGGATGGTTGTGTTTGAGGTGAAGATGCATATTTGTAGTGTTGTCACATTTAGCATGAACTTTTTTCATACGAATGTGACTTACTGGCTCATTTCAGTTCTGTGGTTCACTATAGTCATTTGGTTTGAATCCAAAGTGTTCATACACGTCAGCTGTTGCTTTCGCCTTAGGAACATATTCCATCATTATTTCCTCTAAAGCTGTGTTTCCAGTACATGGTATCGACTTGGCTTGGATACCACATACTTTCCCTCTACACCTCACAGGCTCTCTCACCGCGTCCTGGTACACCAGGTACCCCTCCTCGCCACACGCACAGTGACACACACTCTTCATTACACTAAACATGGTTCCTTAGGAGTCAGTGGCGATGAATACAGCGAAGTTAAGTCATTATCTAGTGTCTTTGGTAAATACAAAATACTACTTAGACGACCTGCCTAAAATGCATTGGATGTTCAGAGTCATTCTGCTGCAGATGGTGGGATAATTGCGTTAACATTTTTAATTAGATTAATTATGATGATGGATTAATCTGCATTATCTTGTTAATTTTGACAGTCCTAATAAAAACTACAACTTCTTAAACATTTTGTAAAATGCAGAACTTAATTTGAATATTTCACAAAATGTAGCATTCCATTAAAAATCACTTCAGAAAATGATACATTTAATTTAAAAGATCAAACCAATCTTTGATGAAAAGCAGATAAAATATCTATTAAAAAGCAAACAAATATATTGTATAGAAGACATCTGACTGACCAAAACATGCATTTTGGGAAATGTTGCACTATCTAAGATCATGTGTTTCATGAAATGTCTGAAAGTATAAAAGAAATAAAATAAATGTCTGTTATGAATAATACCAGGCCCAGTTTCGTGCATCATGTGCAGTATACACTGCCATTTTCCAGTACTCACACTGAGAGTTAGAGGGGTTTCCCGTTTTCACTGATTTATCACAGTCATCAATCAGTCTTTCATATACATAGAATGAGTTGTTGTAAATAGGAAGTCTTGGAGTAACGCTCATTGACGTCTCAGTGTTTCTCAGGAGAACAAATACATCTTGCTGAAGTATTTGTTGATTGGATCAGATTACATGAAGTGGCCCTTAGGTATACGTGCCTGGTTCCTGCTTTACAGTCCAGTGGAATAGACCTGGCCACCATACTTTCTTTTGAGCTCAGTGCAGCAGTGGCAGAGAACCTGCCAAAATGCTGAGTGCCACATAATGTTTGAGAACTCTGAGCTTTTCTCCTAAGGTATAATTAATTTGTTTTTGTGCTGCCAGTTTCTCACCGTTTATCTCTCAGCAAATGAGACCCAGCCTTTCCAACTTGTCTAGCCTTGTCTCAGAACAATGCAAGTTTCCGTCTGTGATGGTTTTACTGACCAGACACAAGCTGCTGTCAGGTTCAGCTGAGGAGAAACTGGACCACCGCTCCACAGCTGAGCTTTCATCCCTTTAGTTCTGCTTCCTTTGCTCTCACTCAGTTTGTTTTCTTCCTCCCCTCCTGGCAGAGTCTCACTCAGCTGCCTTTAACTTTCTTCCTTTGCTTCTTTGTATCCTCTTTTTTTAATTTGCACTAATGCCAATTTCCTTCACCGGGGTTGCTGTGGACCACGGCTCATAAGTTGCCCTGCGGAGGGTATATTGAGAGGCTGATCCTCTCAGTCTGGGACCTTTCAGTCATATCCTGTGTTGGGCTTTAGTTGAAAACTGCTTTACTGCTCGTTTTGTATTTCAATGTAGGGAATGGTACACATCTGCTTTAGACTGTAATCTCAATGGAAGTTGGAAAAGAGCAGTGATGACTACCTTTTGAACAAAGAATATTCAGTGTTACATAGGGTTAACATCAAATGTGTAAAAAAATAACAATGGAATGACACCTTTAAAGAAAGATAAATAAAATGAGGATTAGGGGCTCATTTTAAAGCAGTATAGATTTGAATATTTTTTGTGCAGTCAGCAATTGTATTGTTGGGGTTTTATAAATCTTAGATTAAATGTTTGTAGCAGGCTTCATTTTCAATCTGTAACCTGCCTTTTTTCTGCTGTGTGTAGTCTGAAGGTCCATTTTCAAACCTTAAGGTCACAGAGGATGAGAGAATTCAGCTTCTCCTCCATTCTTGCAAAACAGTCTAACCAAGGATCAGACTGGGGTTTAACAGTAGGGAAGAGGGTTTAACCAACCCTCTTCCCTACTTTTGTCCTCTTTTAACCTTCTTTCCATATCTTCTCCACTATCCTTTTCTTTCCCTTCTCTCTTTTCTTTTCTCAGACATCCTCTTGTCTATCCTTCATCCATCTTTGCTCACTGTCCATCTCCCTTGCACAACTTTTCCTCTTGTCCCTCCTCTTTTGTCCATTCAACTGCCATATTTCACCACTGGCTGAGGTGTTCTCATGTTTTCCCCCCCGTTATCTTGATAGCTGTCTTCATACACAGACATATCACCATTCAATCATTTGGAGTGCCCCCTCCAAATGATTGAATGGTGTTTTTTCAGTCCTGCCTGTTCCACAGGTAATATATGTTTTTAAAAGAAATTTGTTAGAGCATTTATTTAATTGGTTGTTATTTGGGTGTGAAGGGAATTTTAAGGAATAGAGTTAAAAAAAAAAGTGCTCCAGAAAAACATCTTGTACCCCACCTTTAAAGGGTGACATGAATCATAGTGTATGTAAATGATAAAATATCAGTATTTTGACAAAGAAACTGCAATTCAACATTGCAGTAAAAATTTTTTTACTGAAAGTGTGAAGAAATAATGGCTTTGTTCAAAAAGGGGGAGTAGCCGGAAGTTACGTAGCAGTAGGGAGTCCCGCAAGATCAAGTTCACTATGGTGTATACTTTCAACATGGAGGAGACAAGAGCAGATTGTATTTACAATGGGCCACAGCCCTATAATTAGGAGCCACAGTGGAGAGAGAGAGGCCAGGGCAATAGAGAGAGGGATAGGGGCAGGAATGATGGGCAAAGGAGGGAGAGAGAGCTTAGGTGCTTGAATAATTTGTGGCAAATTGGCCAAAATACTTGGTGAATGCAGTAGTAGCATAGTGGCTAATGCTATTAGTTTACATCGGTCAGGTTTACCTTCTTATCTTAATTAATGTACTGTCATGGTTAATACTTTCAGGGCCAACAACATTTTGTCTTACTAAATGCATTATTGTATTGCCATGACGCACATACAGTCATTGCAGCACTTCACCAGATGCTAATGCTATTTCAAGACAGGGACTTGGCATTTTCTAGCCATCAGATTTACACAATGAAACATGGTTAATGTCTTCATACGCTCAATAGTTTAACAGTCTATATTGCTCATATATGCTGTAACAACCCTCATTACAGATACTTTGAACATAACTGCACTGTTACTATGGTGATAGGCTGTCGCAGCAGCCATGACAGACTGGTATTAAAACAATAAAAATTTAAAAGTATCACTTACTCTGCTAAGGTCACATTTTCAGTGTACAGAGTCCCTGTTAATGCTCGTGCTTGCTCCATCCCTCCTGACCACGCCAGATTGCGTAGGCAGCTCCAATGGTGAAGTTGACTCAGTCTTGTGCATGGAGGCAACAGCATCGCTGATCAGCCAGATACTGAAAGCCCATCTTGTACTCCGTCAAATCCCCAGGATGATAACACTCTGGTGTAAAATTACACCTACAAATGACCAAGTGAATGGTGACAGATGCAGCTGTGAAGTCGACTCTCTTCATCTGCACAAAACTCACCCAAGCCCGAAAGCTCTGACTTTTCCTACTAGGAAAATGATGAACATGATGTCCTTACAGGCTGGAGTTTATACAACCATTACAAACAGAATAATTCACTATCTTGACTCTTAAAATGTTCTTGCTATATCTCACTCACAAATTCTTCAACCTATATACCCACAACGTAGAATTTAGCGCATCCACCATTACATTTACCTCGTGTTACGTCACATGACATGTCCCCTGTGGGCAAGGAATAATTCCATTTCCTATAAAATCAACACCTTTTAAAATAATTTTATGAAGATGGGGTTTATCGACCATGGTCATTGTCACACGTTATAAAATTAATTTCTAAACAATAATAAGTCTAAATTTAAGGATGAAAAAAACCTTTTGCATCCCTTTTTAAGAACTGAGAGGTGAACATCGGCAATGTACAACCCTTGGCTTTGAAATGGAGCTAATATTTAAACATAACTATTAACAACGTTTAGTTAACATGTAGCTAACATCAACAAGTGGCTAGCACACAAATGCCTAGCACAACTGACGCCAACATAAACTTGATGTTGGCACACTAGCATGTGTTTGTAGTCTCGTGTTTTTGTGCATGTCACAGGTGGTGCCCAAAGCAGAAGCCCTGATGACCTCATTCCTACCTCACTGCACATGTGTGCTTCTGTGTTCAACCCTGGGCAGTCTGTGCCCAGTCCACTTCCTGCCAGTGTTTGAAACACGCGGATATATTTATTTTTCTGTCCTCCAGCAGTCAGTGTGCCAGGGCTTGCTCCCTGTCTCTGCAGAATTTAAAACAATAAATAATGCTTTTTTTTTTTTTTTTTACCTCATCGAGCAAGCAGCTCTATTACATACAATCATATGCTCCTAGGTAAAGAAAGTAATGGCAGGTTTCCTTTTTCCTGTAAAAGCACTTGAGGGTCAACCTGAAAAGGTTTAGTGATGATAGTTTCCGGACTTTACAGTGTGATTTAGTCACTTTTCAGTTTTGAAGTTGCTGTTGAGATCCCTTCTGATTACCAGACCGAGTCACAATGCGTGGACATAAATCCTAAACTCACATTGTCCCCTTCGAAATCTCACTTAAATACATGATTACATGAATAGCTGGATTGTTCCTGTCCATGCTCTTTGATCCGAAGCAGAGGTGGTGGGTGGTCTTAAACTGTACTGATACTTAGTCCAGACAATAGGAGGCTGAGTATGTGTGTGTGCACGTCAGAGTGTTGGCCACCCTTGTTCATATGATGCTTTCATGTTACCATGGCTCTGGTCACTTCCTCTGTTCTTTCCATTGGTACGTTCTGTTGGAACAAATCCGGCTCCTCTTGGTTCAGTCTGTTCCAGCGTGGACTGTCCACTTAGTCTCTGACTCTTTTAAGCCTCTGACTTGGAGCTTCAAGTCTACACAAATGTATGCTCTGTTTCTGGAACTGACTCCAGCTTAAAACCCTGTAAAAAGTGAAGCAGCACTTAGTTATGTGAGTGTGTGCTTTTGTGTAGGAGAGTGGTATGAGGTCTAAATCCCTCCGACCCCCTTAGACCAGGTATTGTTGGGGCTCCTTCACCCCCCCAGACACCCTGCAGGCAGGATAGAGCTGGTTAGTTGAAAGGCGTTTCCTGGCAAGAGAAGCATTTGTTCTCATGTGTCTGAGGGTTAGCAAATCTCCCAGCCTTCATGCTGTTGGTCCACTGTTCTCTGTCCTGTAATCTTCTAATGTAGCTACATAATATCTTGTAGGCCTTAATTAGTCTGTACTCCATGGCAAGGTTACAATAGTTTTGGATTTTCATTGTCGTTTAGTTTTATTACTTTTTGACTTTTTTCTCCAGTTCTCAAATTTTTCTCGTATTTGCAATTTTTTTTATTACCCCCCCCCCCCCCCCCCCCCCAAATGCTTAATTTTAGTTCAGTTTTCATATTAGTTTAATTTTTCTCATATATTTTATCTTCCTATCCCTCATCTTCAAAGAAATCCCATACAGGACTTTGCTTTCTCACAACTTTAGTTAGACTGACAGACAAAAATAAAGGGAATTTCAACCATAATTTTTTCTTATACATTTTAGTTAGTTTTGTAAGCACACAACAGTTTCACTGAGTTATCATTTTTTAATTTTAATCATTTCTATTTCTTTCAGTAAATGAAAATGGTTTCTCAATTCTAGTTTTTATCATGTTGTTCATTTTTGTTAATGATTCTAACCTTGCCCCATGGAAATATTAACATTTGTCAGTATCACACTGAGTGAAAAACTGAGAACAGTGTTGCCTTTACAAAATCTGCTCGCAGAAAATAAACCTTCATCTGTACCCCTTGTGATTTACGATATGCAGCGGTTTTATTTCTACTTTGGAAGCCTTTGATTTATAACCGGAGATGCTCGTACTCATCACTGTGCTTCATATCAAGACCAAAAGCAGCTTTGACAGTTTTATGATTGGAGATTATTGTTCATTCTTTCCCATTTGTAAAAGTCTTGTCCAGAAGTCTCATTTTATTGTCAGTTGGAATGATGAAGTTCTTTAAACTAAAGAGGCTCACTTGATTTTAGGGTGTGCATTATTCTGTGATGGAATGTACTGTTACGTGATGCCATGAAAGTAATCTTAGTTTGTAGGATTTGAATTCTATATTCCACTGCAAAAGTGCACTTACTTGCTCCACAACCATAGGCTGAGACCAATTTATTTGTTTTGGGGAAAAAAATTAAAACTGAAAGCAGTCTCAAAGGCTCTTGCCGTCCCTGGTGACAACCTCCCCATGCGACTGGCGACACCAGGTGACAATGAGCCGACGCTGTACCATGGGCAGGATTTAACATTCTGCCAGAAAGACACACATTTGTATAAATATGTAGGGGGCACTATAGAGTGACTTGTTTGATTGATTGATTAGTGTTGTCTATTGAATGGGTGTAGAACTGAGACTGAGTCAAATTTGAGCTAAATTGGTGTATATCTGAACTAATGCTATTTTTAGTAAAGGCACATCTTGTAGACTGTGCTATAGAGAAAAATCACAATTTTGATTGATAACTAGATGTAGGCCCTGGAGATAGACATCTGAGTCAAATTTGAGCCAGATCAGTGTTCGTATGTCCAAACTACTGCTATTTTATGAAAGGTGAATTTGGCAAATTTGTAGGGGCCACTATAGTACAAAATCACAATTTAACACATGTAGGCCTGTGAGATGGATGTCTGATTCAAATTTTAGACAAATTCAGTGTTTTTATGTCCGAACTAATGCCATTTTAATAAATGTGTATCTGTAGAGGGTGCTTTACTGTGAAATTGCTATTTCTTTAGCTAAACAGGTGTAGAATAGGGAGATAGATGTCTGATTAAAATTTTGATGAAATTGCTGTTTGTATGTTCGAGCTGGAGCAGTTTTTGTAATGGTAATTTTTCCCAAAAACTTTGCAAATTTTGTGACCTTGTAGCACAAAAACAGTACAAGTTTTCTCAAAAATAAGGATAACTTTTGATGTCTCACTTGTCTAGATAATGTACACTGATTTTGACACTCATTGATAGAAGTCGCATTTAATGTGTAATATAAATGAGCAGACAAAGAAATTTGATTTCAATAAAAAAAATCCCAATTGTGCATTAAGACTCACTGTGTAAACATAGTAATTTATTGGATATTCATTCCAGTATCTCTAATTTTCAAAATATTTGAATTATTTTGATATCAAAGTTCAGAGTCAAAGCCCTATTACACATGTAACGATCTAAATAAGAGTTTAGAGAACTAGTATAGTCCAACAATGGTAATGGAAGTGACACATGCCAATCAATACCAAACAATATACCAACATAACAAACAATGACAAGCACAAAACAACAAGGCTAAAAAAGAACCAAAGATGGAATGGACCAGGAGTGAACAATAAGTCCTACCCTCCCAATACTGTGACCAGACAATTATAAGATTATTGCTTTATGTCCTGGAGTAAAGTGACTACTCTTCTATTTGGTACTGTGGTGAACAGCAGCTTATGTCTGTAGGATGTGTGTGTGTTTGAGCTGCAGCCTGACAGAGGGATGAGCTGTCACACCCCAGCCCAGGTCTAAACAGGTTATTTGGACTGAAAATCAGTCAAATACATCACAAAAAAATGTCTCAGAAATGGATTTGGTGAAGACAAATTTTTCCAAACTCATATGTTGTTTAAATACAACAAAGAGCTTTTTTTTTCTGTTTTCCTTTCACCAGGAAAACTGATTTACATCTGAGCTTATCGATCTTTAAAAACGTAGCACCATATTCCATTTAATACAGAGATCTCATACCCATCCTTTGATGTGCATTATCATGGGTGTTTAAACACTGTAATTTAAATATTTTTTTTATTATTTAGGGGTGAGACCATTAGTACTGAGCACATCCAAGAAAAAAGACTGGAGGAAGACTACAGTCCCAGTCACCTGTGGTCTGTGTAAAAAGGTTTAAAGGAACAGAAAGTTGGTTAGATATCCTACATCCAATGGTAAAGATGTAATGGTTCAGTCCTGTGTCCCAGGCAACTGTGAGCAGTGTTTCCCCCCACCAGGCTAAATATCACTATTTTATTTATTTTAAAGAAATGTATACATGTTACAACTAGTGATTATAATCATATAATCACTTGAATATTAATAATGTAATGTCAGAATCTGGCCCAGCTCTAAATATAGATTTAAATATCTGTATAATAAAATATAAATGTATCCTTTTTACACTTCCTTTTCTATTAAATAAATCCTAGTCAAGCTTCAATATGACAAATCTTTATTCCACTTATCTGACTTTGTGGATTATGTCTTTAACATTTATTTATTCATTATTAAAGTGCATTTTTGTTTAGCAGTTGGTGTAAGTATTGTTAATAAATGTTGTACAATAACACTTAAAGGATATCATTCCATATTTCTCGTCAAGTTTTAACTTTTTTTATTTAACTTTTTTCTTTTTACAAAAACATGTTGGACCACCAGTGGGCTTCACTGGCAGCCCTAGTGGCTTAGCCAGATTTCTGGGGGAAACCCTGTTTGAGGTTACATAAGTGTTACATAAAAACTACTGCTCGTCTCATTTCTGAGTTCCAGATCTGTGCTCTTCTCATTCAGGACCAATTAATTTTGAGATTCACTTCCATTTTCTGTTTGATGATCTCTCTCTCTCTCTCTCTCTCTCTCTCTCTCTCTCTCTCTCTCTCTCTCCCCCCCCTCACCCCCCCTGCACCTCCATGTTTTGCTAGTTTCCAAAGAAAGAAAGCTGTCGTACACATTTCTGCTTCCAAGTATTGTCCTCCGCTTCATTTTCTCATTGAAGGGATGTTCACTCTGCCAGACCAGAGGAGGTTCAGTTGTCATCAATAACTGCTACACAACTGTCATTGCCAGTATTTGCGCATTTGCAGAATTGTATGTGGTTGCCTCTTGCAAAATCAAGATTATCACATTCACCACAATGTCTTTTTTTGTTTTGCTTTTTTCTTTGGCCGTCATTTTTCTTCTTTCCTGCGGTGTTTGTCCAGGATACTCTTCTTATCATTTTACATGTGTTTGTATTTTTGTGGTTTTACTTGTGAGAATTGACAAATCATGAAAATGTTATTTTCCTCATAAGGTGACGTGACAAAGCGCTTGATCCCTGTAATCATGGGTTAGCAGCAGGTTTCATTATGACTGGAGGTTTTGGCTGCTGAAACTGCTTAGTCATGTCTCTAGTGGTGTTGTACTGTGTCATTATTTCTATGTATGGACATGCAGATATGCTATATTTGAGTTCTGCTATTCTTAGTTCTGAATGAGCTTGGTTTTACTGTTGAAATACATGTCTGTAGTATTAACTATCTGACCACCAGTCTGAGCATTTGGTAAATGAAGAAACCCACCTCCAACGTGTATTTTTTCCATCCTGAATGATGCATTACCTCTTTGCATCACATCTAAATATCTAAATAGAGTTCTAAATATATTTTAATTCCAAGGACAGAACTACAAAACCATTTGATATATTTTGCTGTAAACTTAATGTAAAACTCTGAAAAATACTATGCTGTGCTGTTAATGGGCAAACTTAATGAAAATAAGCTGACATTACTAACATATGGTATCATCTACTTGCCCTAGTTCAGAGCCTTTGTGTGAATTTGAGTTAAGCCTTTAAAAGAATATGAACATTGATATTAATTAAAGACACAGTAGTGCTGAACTTCTAGGTCAATATGGTGATGGTTATAATTATATTTTAGCAAAGAAATTGCTGATACATGCTTTATATACATATTTAGCTTGTTTTTAAGTATTGCTTTGTTGCTAAATGATGGATGGATACTCTGTTCACATGAAGTGCCAATGACCTTGACTCTAAAATAAAGTCAATCTTAAAGTTGTAATACTGATGACAGCCACTGAAAACTGCCACAAGAATCAGGATTTTTTTAAAAATTAAATTCAAGATTATTGTTTTTTTTTTTTTTTTTTTTTGCTTAATCCGTTTATTTGTTGCTTAATTCAAGCAAAAAAAAAAAAAAAACATCTACCAATGGAACAAGTGAACATTATCTCAGTAAGATTTTCAAGAACTAGTGTCTATAAATCAGTAATCTCACTAAAAAGGTGTAGGTGATTCTGTCTGATTGTAAGTGTAATAAGATATTTGGAGTAAAAATGAGAAAAATCCACTTGCTAGGATTTGGATTTTTGCAGTGCATGCTTCAACTGCAGTTTGCCTCCACCCTCACACTTATCATAACTGCTCACTGGGACGGAACACTGCACTAAACAATGCTTCCAATTCTGTGATGTGAGCCAGAAACATAACGCCATAAATCTTGGACTTCCTTTTCCAATTAATAAAGACGCAGAGTCCTGTATGTCATTGTTTGAACACCGCCCTGAAAGCATTGAGTGGACCTACATGTCCAACCATAACAGAAGAGGGAACTGGGGGTGGGGGGGTATAGCTGAACAGGATGGTCATAAAGTCAAAATGGCTCACACTGCCAGCTTCTTTTTGTGCCAACTACGCAAAGAAGGAGAGTGTGAAGTAAGCGTAGAGATTAAGGCCGACATAGTGTACTGTAAATCAGGAGGAGACAACAGGGATTTGGAGCAGGCAGTGATTTTGACTTCTGATGATCCCTGAGAAGTCTTGATTATAGGTGTCAGGCTGTACTAAGCACATGTTACGGAACAGAATAATTCAGGTAAACAGCCATTTTGCTGCTTTTGGCTTAACTGGGTCTGGAAACAGATGATTGCAGTCTACACATTCATATTTATGCTACGACCAGATGTTGTTTCTAGATATTTAATAGTGGTTTGTGTTCGTAGTTAGTGGCCTTTAAGTTTTAGTCCCTTTTTTTTTTTTTGGTTCAATTTATCTCTTATCTATTTATGTAAGTGAATTTGTTTGTTTCATTTTTTCCTGCCATTGTGTTGCATATGTTTACTTTACCACTGAGGCAGAGTTTCCCAAAATTCTCCACAAACTGTCCCACTGAAAACGATGTTTATCCAGCCTTCATGTAAAAGGTATCTGTACATCATGTGTATTTGAGGAGGGGGGGGGGGTGTTCGAGTTCTGTGTCACGCTCTCCACTGAGTCCAGCAATACCTGTTTGTTTTTAGATCTGCCCCACAACAATACCAAAGTCCCCCACACACACACACTATCTCACACACACTCATTAAGAAAACACACCATAGCCATAACAACGGCTCAAACAGGAGCTAAACTCTATAGGAAAACCTGCTCTCACTTCCCCCAGAGTCCTGGCTGACTCAACACTGTCCCAATACCTGAAAGCCCCCCCCCACCCCCCCACCCTCTCTCTCTCTCTCTCTCTCTCTCCCGGAAAACAACACTTGACATTTTTTGGCTTCATTACATAAGCCTACATTGTGGATTTAAAAAAAGCTTTTCTGAGTAATACAAAAGAAAACTGCAGCTTTGATGTTTAGAATAATAAATAGTGACATCTGTCCTAGATGTAGCTCCTTTGTTTTAACTTGTTTCTTCACCGGTTGGATTGTGAATAAAAGAGGGTGAGAACTGTGTTTGTGACTCGTTCAGAATGGGTGTAGATTCTTATCTACGTCACTGTAATCTGCAGTTTCAAGTAGAAGGTTCTAGACGTCTTTTTTTGTGCTCATGTCCCAGACATCGTCTTAAACAGAAGCCCAGCTGTCCCAAGTTTAAAGGGCTTTTTGGACAGTATGCTACATTACCCATTTTCAGTGTATTAACCTGTCTACTGTGACCGATGGCTGCGGCACACAGGTATTTTAACCAGTAGGTTTTAGTTAGCGCTGAACATTTAGAATGAAATAAGTGTCAAATGGAATGCGATTGTTGCAGACAAAAGGTTGTGGGTTGGATTAGTGCACTGGTCAGCTGGGGCCTTTGGGGGGTGGAGTTTATGTGATCTGCCCATGTCTGTGTCCTCCCACTGTCCAAAAACACCCACTGGTGTAGTCGGTCATTCTCCGTGGCCTCCAGGTGTGAATACGACAGTGAGTGGTTGGTTGTTTGTCTCTGTATGTGAGCCCTGTGATGAACTGGTGATACCCCCCCCCCCCCCCCCAACCACCCACCACCACCACCACCACCCTCCATGCCTGATGTAGACTGGATTAGCTCTAACCTCCTGTGATCCTCCAGGCGCATGAATAGTTCTGCTTTCATTAGTGTATAACCCATAGAATGTATGTGGATATGAGTGCCATCATACTGGTTCCTTCCACTGTTTAAAAATTAAGATGAATTCCCAGGGTCACAGGAGCTCAAGTATAGAATTTAACATCACCAAATAAGTAAAAACAAACTGAATACAAATCACTGTGATGGAATGTTCTTAAATAAACTGAAATGAGGTATGTGTGCTAAGGTGTTTAAATGGAAAACTAAGCAACCTGTGTGTGGGGTGTCATCATTTTGAAGAGAGCCTCATAATCACTCTGGAACAAAAGGAAAACTCAACATATTCCCTTGTTTGGTGTTTGGTCTTTCTGAAGTCAGCACACACTATGTATTTATTCCTTTTACCTCCTTAGCCTTTTAGTTCCCTCTGTTTTTTTTTTCCCTCTCGGGGGCTTTCATTAAATGTGTTGCTGTAACAACAGGTGCTCTTTCACACCCTCCCATTAGGGTCCTCTTACTTTCTGCTCAAACTATATTTACACTCTGTAAATAATATTTATTTAAATTTGAATTACAGAATAAATTACCTTTGTTTTTGGAGTCAACTTCAGTTCTAATTGTAGCATTGTCAATTCCACCACTATGCATTGGGTACCTTTCCAATTCAGAAAAATAAAATTGGTTCATAGCTAAGTAAATTTGGTTGATATATGTATATATGGGACATTCTACTGAATTGGTTCAAGTTCAGGGTTGTAAAGTGTGTGACATTTTTATTCTATTTTGGAAAAAAATTGACATCGAGGTGCATGTTGTACCACATCTAAAGAACACATATTTAGTAAAAGTCCAGTCAATTTTCCTTTTTTTAATTTGCATATTGTATTGAAATAGATTTATTTGTCCAGAATGTATCACTACTGAAACATTGCATTACCTTTTAGGATTAAGATAATTAGATTAAACTATGAAATGTTTTCTCCATTCCCCGATGTATAGGCTGTTTAAAAAATAATAATAATACAAGTGGTTTCCACAGTTAAATAAATTTAAATAAATATTTTCATGTATTTTGTGAAATGTAATTTTTATGATGCATCTAAATCAAAACTATCTTTCCCGTGAAATGTATAAAGTTGATTATATTGATTTCACCATTAATGACAGTTGAAATTCCACATACACCTAACCAACCATTATTATGAAACACAGATTGATAACTCATTATCATTAATTTTTGACAAAACAACTGGTGTTTTGGGAGTGACTATAGCATTAAGTCAATATGTATATACTCACAGTACAGCACTTTTTAACTATTTTGGCTAAATATGAACTAAACATCCATTATGTTGGAAATATAATAAGTAAAGGATCAATAGAGTATGGTAATTCATTATAAAATACAACAACTGGTCTCCTTTTCTGTTTCAAATTTATTTGGAATGACACCAATTTACAGTTCAGTTAGGAAATTGACAAACAAATGAACCAATATATATTCTTACAGAATGAAAATAGTGTAAAGAGTGTAAATATAGTATTTGATCTTGGTGTTCAGGCTCTGCTACGGATTCAGCACAATTAGACAACTATCATTAACCATTAAGATCTAATACCAACCCTTTCTTTATAGTTTTTGTTTTACTGCTAATGTCTTTCTGCTAATATTTTTTACATTCTACATTCACTGTTGTATTTCTGTTGGAACCTGAGGTCTCTGCCAAAAGAATCAAACAAATATTTAAAAAGGAAAGGAAAGGCACTATACAAAAGTGCTGTAAAAAAAAAACCAACGCAAAAACCAAAGTGGGGATGGATGGGTTGGGATGTTACTTCTGTGGTGCTACGTCCTTGAGTCCAATAATTCCTCAGAAAACTTGAAGGCTGGTTAATAGGTGTACCCGACGTTCCAACATCTGAATAGAACCAGTTTAATGACAGGGGTGTAAGAAAATATTGGCTCTGCAATATATTGTGATATTTCACTTCACAATACTATATCGATATTTTTAGGTAGTCATTCAGACATGATGGACATTCACTTCATTATTTGCTTTCTTTTTTGTTTCTTAAGCTCTTTTATTTATAGAGTAGGATCATAAACTGTAAAACAATGTTATTTATTGATGTTTTTTGTACTGGTAAAGACGCATGTTATATCTTTATCTAAATGTGTTCTGATCATATAAAAATATGTTTAGTATTTGTGGTGTAATTCAATTTTTCAGTGAATAATTTTTACAAAACAAAAAAGTATATAATTTTTTAAATCAACTTGTTTAACCGTATTGCGATGCATCATAATTCTAGTATTGTGATTCATATTGTATCACTATATTCTTGCCAATACCCAGCCTTATTCAAGGATCATTAAAATGTTGACAGTGACTGACAGCATCCCCCAGATGCTTCTGTATCACATGGTCTGAGTACATATTGTGGACAGGAAGTAGCCGTGTCTGTAGGGACATATGGGCCCTTCCCTATTGACTTTGTGTCTGATGTGTTCCCACCCGTCAGATCCTGGATGAGATCGCAGAACACGGCATAAAAATTTATCAGTTACCTGACGCCGACTCTGATGAAGACGAGGAGTTCAAGGAACAGACCAGAGTCCTGAAGGTAAGAGTGAACCTCTGTTCAACTGTGCCCCATGGTTTCATACTCTTGCTCGACCCCTACGGTCCCATCCATCCCTTCCCTTCACTGCACCCTCCCCTGACAGCAAAAGTAGTTTACATATCACTTTCTATATCCCTTCCTCTTATGGGGTTACCTGACCTTTGTCTTCCCCACCCAGGCCAGTATTCCCTTTGCTGTAATTGGCTCCAACCAGCTGATTGAGGTAAAGGGGAAGAAGATCCGCGGTCGCCTCTATCCATGGGGAGTTGTAGAAGTGGAGAATCCTGAGCACAATGACTTCCTCAAACTGCGCACTATGCTCGTGTGAGTCTCCTCAGCAATAAAACCAGAGAATGTGTTTGGGAGGAAAGGAAAGTCCTTAAAGGACTTCATAAAATTTCCACATAATCAAGCTGGTTGTAAAAGTCCACCAGTGAAAAAGGGTTCCCTGTGGAACTCCACTGCCTCCTAGTGTGCAAATACAGAACTGCATATGTGTTTATTGCAGAACCCACATGCAAGACCTTCAGGAGGTCACCCAGGATCTGCATTATGAGAACTTCCGCTCAGAGAGGCTGAAGAGAGCGGGCAGGTGAGTCAAGAGTCTCCAGATATTTTCTATAATAATAATAATGATGATGATGTTGATGATGACATGATAATAATGATAATAATACTACTAATAATAATACTAATACTAATAATAATAATGATAATGATGATGATGATGATAATAATAATGTGATTTAATGTGTTTGTCTATAGAGCTGTGGATGAGGATGTAATGGATAAGGACCAGATCCTGCTCCAGAAAGAGGCAGAGGTAGGACCACACAGCCTTCAGCTGTTCCACTCTGGAGCATTCATTCATACAGGCCCTTTAAATAAACGTAACTGTATGGGGGGGGTGACCTTAAATATCTCAAATATAACTGTGACATCTCTTAAAAAGTGAACAGATGATTGAAGTTTTTATTGCCTTTATCAAGCTGTATTCACTTAAGTGTATTTTGGGGACAAATATATAGCTTCAACAAAAGAAGTTCTGAACTCCAAAATGTTGTAGGGTCTGATGAGATTTGACCCCAAAATTGTGGAAATACTATATGAATTTGACCCGATTCACTATTTATTCTGTCAATGCAAGACACCAAAAGTTTCTAACACTGAATGTCAGCGTGCAACAGAAAGTTCTGACACTTGGAAAAAGCACAGTTTAAATATATCCATTATTACACCATGACATTCATTTGGTTGTATTTCACTGTGGTATTTGAGTGTTTGATTGTTCAGTAGCTCAACTGTTTGAGCAACGCAAATTTTTCCAATGTCATCTATTTTTATTGAACACATTGTAACAAACCTGAAACCCCACCGTGGTGCCAGTGGGAGCTGTACAGTCTGGGTCCAACTGATCTGCTCTAGAGCCAGAGCCAATGGGGCACGGCCTGACAGTAGCATCTACATCTACAATGAATAAGTCTAAACAGTCTCTGTCCAATTAATTTTAATTTAATGTATTCAATTTGAGTGAGATGTGGCGAGAGTAGCTCATTAGAGGTGAAAAGAACTGAGTCCACCTGACTATAGAGACCTGGACATCCTGGTGTCCCATCATCCACAGGTGTTATGTGCTGTCCAACTGTAGGGACTGTCCCAGCCAGCATGTCCATGTGGGCCCCAGAAGGGTTACATTTGGGCTGTATGTAAGGGTCCCATGTGGGGTTGTCTGTAGTTTCTATGGCAACCCCACGTGTTTGCCCATATCAGAATCAGTCACATGATCTGAATATCTCATATTGTTTATTTTTCACACTATTTATCCCACAATATTTAGAGTTTGTGTTATTTGCAAAAATTAAACTCTATGTTTCTCAAAGATCTTGGTTTGTAATACGTGATTTTTTTTTTTAAAGTTCTGTGCCTTTCATTGATATTTGTTGTCTGTCTGTAAATTCTTGCACTGAATCTGAGAGTTTTACTTCAGTTTCATTGTATTGAATATGATGACAATAAATAGATTCTGATTCTGATATGAGCAAACACGTGTGGTCACCATGGAAACTGTAGACGAACCCACATGGGACCCTTATGTGCAGCCCAAATGTAACCCTTCTGGGGCCCATATGGACATGCTGGATGGGTAATGAGCAGTGGTTGAAGGTGACTCTACTCTGACTCTAGTTTACATGTTGTTTTCTAATGAATCCAGTTTTATACAGATACATAAACTTCATGTGTTCAACCTGCATCGTTTACTGTTGTTGACATTCACATCCTTTGGCACTAAGTGTCTTCCTGACTATGCTCTTAATGGACCTGTTTGTGTTAGCGCTGTGCATGTGTGTGTGTGGGGTGGGGGGCATGGAGAAGGCACCAGTAGGCTGCAATCAGCTGTTTGTAAACAATGTGCCCAGTCAGGAAGTGATGTCACTTTCCTGCCTGGATGTCCTGGCCCAGATTTATGATTGGTTTGACCTTAGTAAAGTCCAAACACAAAGCAGCAGGGCCCACTTCATCCAGAACCTCCACTTGGACCTTCTGGGTTCAGTAGGCAGTTTTTAATTTCTCTTTGGATTCTTATCTTCACTGTGTCTCTGACAGAAACATAATTACATTTTCAGAAAATTGAAGTAAAACAACAAGTGGTTCCAGGCAAAATAAACCCTGCTTCTAGCAAATATTTACCTTTTAATGGACATATCCCCCCAAAATATCAGACTATGGGTTTGACCTTTCAAGGGTGCTTAAGGTTAAAGGTCATAATGCCATTTTGGAGTCTACATGTAGTTTGTCAACAATAGTAGCTGAGTACTTTTCCCCTGTCGTTTTGGAATTATAACCATTTTAAATCATGCGACTTTAATTTTGACCTTTCAAGGTCAAAGGTCATGATGCCACTTTGAAGCCCATGCCAGGTTTCCTATCTGTCAACAATAGTAATTAAGTCTCTCGCTGTATCCAAAACCCCTAACCACTATATAGTGACCACACCATTTTGTGTCCCAATCTTTAGTGAACTATTTATGAGCACTATATAGTTACTCAATCCACCACGAAATGTAGTGGACATCAATGGTCACTAACCAAAGCACTATATCCCAATTTTTAAATCACGGTTAAAACACATTATTTCACTTTGGCTTTTAACTCCTAAATCTCTCTTGTTTGGCATCTGCAAAAACCGAGCTGACACGAACCAGTGGTTTTTTTGTTGTTGTTATTGTGTGTTTTTAACTTATTTTCCTCATGTTTTGTGTACAGCACTTTGGCTTCCCCTGTGGATTTTTAAAAATGTGCTATATAAATAAAGTTGATTGATTGATAATGCATTGCACAAGTCGAAAAATGGCAGAAGGACGGAGAGATTTATGGTTAAAAGAAACACGGACAGATTGAGATTGGACGGCATACTGGCAGAGCTACAGGAGCTGTTAAGTAACGGTAAACATTAACTCCTCCTGTTGGAAGACAGGTCTGAGACAAGAGTTGTTTAACAGTAAAACAGTCATGAGCCAAGTTTATTCTTTTTTTTAATTGCACAGACAGTAAAAAAAAAAAAAAGTAAATCCTTTTAATTTTGTGAGAGACGACACTGTTACGTTTTAATTGTTCGACGGTGATGACATGATTAAACGGCGCCCGTAGTGTCTGAAAAGTTTTCAACTGAGTTCACTATGCAGCACACTACATTTACGTCCCTATGTGGGGGGTGGGGAGTGAGTGAGTGATTTTGGACACAGCCTGAAGGCTTGAAAGACGAGCATTTTGGTGGTCATTGGAAATCTTTAAGATTAATACTTCAGTATCCAAAATTCAATTCACACCTTTATTGTGACCTTGACCTTTGACCTAGAGTCTTCAAATTTGTACTTCGAGGTTCTAATGTTAATGCACATCAACAGTGAGCGCAAAAAACAGCAATGTGCAAAACTGAGTATACAGGAATGAAAAGGAAATTGCTTATTTTCTGTATCTCTGATCATTGCAAAAACACATTTAGGTGCCCTTGACCTATGACCTACATTCAACAAAATTTAATGGGATCTATTTTGGACCACCTCACACTCAAGAATAAAGGTCAAACCATGATATGTTGTAAGATGAAAGGCAGATTTTTCCTCTGTCAGGTTTAGGGATAATCTGTTTTATCTGAACACAAGAATGGGATCCTTTCAGAAAATATTAAAAACAGTTATTGGGATCAGCTAATCATTCAACATCAATATATATACATGTGAAATAAATGGCTTGGAATTTAGCAACATCTTATGACTATTTAGCTGAAAATATAAGTAGATGAATCCATCTGACAGAAGACGTCCTTTGCCATCTGTGTTTTCTGATGTGCAGAAGTGACACAGTTCTGTTACAAACCACAAGGGGGCAGCACATGTCAACAAACCAAGAACAATGTCCTGCCCAGTTTAATGTCCAGTACATATTCCCTTTTCAATATTTTATGTGAACATTAAATGTAAATGAATAATTATGTTTTACTTATTTATAGACCTATAGTTCATTCAAATTCAACATTTATAAATGTAAACTTGTTTATAGAGGCTGTTTATTGTAGTCGACTAATTGTATTCTTCATTATTGTTTGAAGACTTTCCTTGTTATTGTTCTATTAATTTAGAGTAGATGTTATTATTTATTAGAAGTGGAAGATAATGGATTATTATTTATTAAAAGCATCACCTGACTGAATGCCTAATAATAATAGTAATGATCACGTTTTATTGTTTTCTCTTTAAATATTGTTGTTACTCTTCAAAAAGCAGACAAAGACTAGTTTAACCTTAATTGAGAGAGATCTAATTACAATGTACTGTTTGTTTGATTTATGTTGTCCTGTAGTGGATTACATTTTATCTCCTCAAATCTAATTCATATAATGCAGTATTCTCTCCTCCTGATGATAACAAAAAGGATGAGGAAAGTGAATTCTGAATATTCTGTTTAACATTAAAATTAGTATTAAATAAATAATAGTAATGAATTAAAAAAGAAAAATACTAATAATTAAAAAGAAAACAGCAATGATAAATTACAAAAATAGCCAACAAGTTAGTTAATTGTCTAAAGATAAAAAGTAAGGATATTACCCATAAAATATCTTAAAAAGTCTCAGAATAATTATAATTTCAACCCAATGAGAAAAAGTAAAGAAAAAAATGATGAAAAAATGATCCCAAAGGAAACAAACAGCAACAATATTAATCAAAATTAACAAAGCAAGTAACCAAACACATGAACTAATCACAAAATGAATAACACAACAACAAAATAAGTCCATGTGTTGATCAGACTGTCAGGACAGTGGCTTCCATCTGACCGTTATTTTCCTGTTAACGGTTTTTGACATATTTTCTACATATTTGTTGAATATTTGACACATTTTAGGTGAACATTTTCATCTGTGTGAACTACAGAGGTAGAAAAAATATTCACATTCTGTACTTAAGTAGAAGTACAGATACTTGTGTGGGAAAACTACTCTAGTAAAAGTAGAAATACTGATTCAACTCCTTTACTTACTGTAAGTAAAAGTAAAAAAAAAAAAAAAAAAATACAACTTCTCGATTGTAATAAAGTACAAAAGTAAAACTGAATTTCTGTAATGAATGAAACAATACTCATTTAACCAGTCAAAACATTTCAAAAGTATCCAAAATTAAATTCTTTAAAAATGAGTTACTATGTAGATAATGTGTTTATTTAGGATATGGGCAGGACATTTTGGAGAAAAAAATGGACTCATGCAGGACTCTGATACTGACTCTGAAGTGAAGTGTATTTTTCATACTGGCATCTGTTTAGTGTGGACAGAGTATCAAGCTTATTCTGAGAATGTATTTATATTTCTGCTAAAATGTAGGGAGTAAAAGGACAAAGTATTCAGAAAAATAAATACTCAAGTAAAGTACATATATATATATATATATATATATATATATATATATATATATATATATATATATATATATATATATATACTGACATATAGTAACAAAGTACTTACTATACTTAGCTACTTCACACCTCTGATGAACGGCTGTACACTGGTCATGATGGAAATGTTTCAAGGTGTGGGAGGGGGATACAAGTGGGTTTAACCAAGTCTTCTGTGTTTTCTATTTGTCACAGCTGAGACGCATGCAGGAGATGATTGCCCAGATGCAGGCACAGATGAACATGAAGCCAGACGAGTGAAATGGTCCAAGGAGGAGGGAATCCACCAACACACACACACACACACACAGGTGCCCCTCCCTCTCCACATCCATCCACCTGCTCGTGCCTTAAACATCCCATTCATCAGGAGTTTAGAAACACTACCAAATGACTCCACCTGTGAGTGACATCACACTAACTTGTTTACAGTAAAGGTAACATAGGCCTTCTGCTTTTTATTCTTGTCCAGGCATTAAACTGCACCCTTTTATATTCTTCTCTATCAGGTTACGGTACTTTAACAAAAATAATATCCCTTTATGCATGTGGCAATTTTTTTATTTTTTTTATTTTTTTGCCTCATTCTGAGTAGTTGTGTAGTCTAATACCTGCACCTCTGAACCAACCCAGGCCACCATTAATCTGAAACAAGTGGTTGTTTTAAATTAGTGTTAAATGTTTGAACAGAATTTAATAAAGGCTCCATGGGTCAAATATTCCACCACAGGGCTTAACAGTACCAAGTTGTATTGAATTTGTATTATTTATTTCAAACTGTGCATGTGTCAAACCTTCAGTACAGACTTATCAGCCGTCCACCCTGGGACTTAATCTGTGAATGTTTGTGTGGTTTCATGTGGATGACGACTGGAGCGTTCTGTCATCTTACTGCTTGCTTTGGATTTAAACATCTGTACGAACCAAGTGTATTCCATCCAGTTTCATGTATGTAGAAGACATTTCTAAAGCCATTATAAAAGTCACTCGAAACGTTTACATGCACGTCAAAGCTAAACTATTGGCATTAACCAACTTAAGGATTTACCTGGAGTTTCCAATAAATCCTAGTGTACATGAGTTGCAAAAGAATCTAATTATTGAGTGAGGTACATTTGACTCTGAGACACTAGCCCTTTGGCTTTGGCATTCTTCCACTTGGCATCATAGATAAAGAACAATTAGTAAAGAAAGGTGGCAGATTTGAAGTACACCTAGTAGGAGAACACGCAACGAAGAGATGGACGACAATGATGCAGCAGCTGAGGATATTTGGTACAAACTGTTACACCCTGACCGTGTTACATAACAAACCTACACTTCTTCTTTATTATTTGTCATCTTCTTTTTTTGTTGTTATCATAGATAGATAGATAGATCTGAGCATCTCCTTTCAACCAGTAAAACATTAGATTACTAAAATAAATAATAATAAATAAGTAATAAAAGATGTAAGTAATGCTTGAATAAAAACATACATATATATTTTTAAAAAAGTGTCCAGGCCAGTCAATAGTCTGGCTAACTGTAACTGTAACATATACCTGCTGGAAAAGCTGCATTTATCTGGCATTAATATATTTAACAGACTAAGGCAATAAGTTGAATTTCTCTAAGTGCATGTAAACGTACTGACTGTTTTCACGTCTTCTGTCTTTTTGCTCTCATATGCAATAATGTATTTTAGGACAAACATAATAATCTGTTAAAAGAATGTCATAAAAGACAGGCTTGTAGGTGTCAACTTTTTGTATCTTTTGGAAATAAAGTTTGTTCAGACAATGAAACTGGTTGAATGTGTTGTTGTTCCAGTCATTTTCATAATAGTTTGACGACCACCTCAATATTCACCTTATATTTAAGAGAATATTAGGTTGTGATTTCAAAGATGGGTAATCCCACCTCCAAAAAGTAAAAGTCCAACCGTACAGCTCCTCATTCAGGTAGATGAATATTTAGTAGAATCACCAAAACAAAGTGAACAGGAAGAAGAAATACATGGCAGGGCTTTTACTTTTTGGAGCTGGGATTACCATGTTGAATGTGATTCTATATGTCATGACATAGTCTGTGCTCTTACTTAACAGAATAACCCCTAAACTGAACTGTGATTACTGACAGATTATTGATTCAACTGGACTCAGTGGGAGCTGTAGTGTGAAGGGGGCAGGTATCAGGGTGCATGGGTGACACTAGGGGTCACTGTTTGAGCTGGGGGTTTTTCTCTAAGAAAGAGGGAAAGGCTTTCAGATTTTAAAAAAAGAAAAAAAGAATTACTTACTTTCTCAAAATTCCTGACTTTATCTTAAAATGATGCTTTTTTTATGTGTTTTAAAAGCAGCTCCATCAGCTCTTTCACTGCATATAAGTGTTTGTGTCATCATCACTATATCCTGTGTTCACTGTGACAACAGAAGGACTCTAGTGCATGTAGTGGGTAGTGATATTAAAGTGGATCCCAGTCTTCATTCAAGTGGGCTGTCAAGTATTTCTTTATTAAACAATAAAATCTTTTGAATAGTTACATATTTCTTTTGGGCAACACAGTGGTGCAGTGGTTAACACTCGTGCCTTGCAGCAAGAAGGTCCCTGGTTCAAATCCCACACCAGACCTTTCTGTGTGGGATTTGTTTGCATGTTCTCCCTGTCTGCGTGTGGGTTTTCTCCAAGTACTCTGGTTTCCTCCCACCATCCAAAGACATGCACTAATTGGTTAATCTAAATTACCCATAGGTGTGAATGTGAGAGTGATTGTTTGACTATATATGTTCAGCCCTGAGATGAACTGGAGACTCATACAGGGTGTACACCGCCTTCACCCATTGGAGCTGGATTAGGCCCCCAGTGACCCTAGTGAGGATAAAGCGGGTTCAGATGATGAGACGAGAGACCTATTTCTTTCAATGCTAATGTCAGGCTTGTATTTTGACACCGGCTTTTGCTGTGTTATTTCAGATATTTGTGTGGAAGGTGTCCCACTAAGCTTACACTGTCATATAAAAAAGTAAAAAAAAAATAAATAAAAAATTGCAAGTTGCATACAATGATGCCTTCAGACTGCTGCTTAAGGTCCCTCGATGGACAAGTGGCAGTCAGCTGTTTGTGTAAAATGATGTAATTACACTGAATACTGACATTAGAAATGTCATTAGTAAATTTATGATAAGACTCATGGACTCAGAAAACGACAGTAGTGTCAGATACAACTCTCCACTTTGGCGATGATGCTTATGTTGACAATAATTGTGATGTTTCTTATTTGTCTTTCTGTTTGTTCTTATTGTTTTTATGGACCTCTTTTTGAGCCTGGAATAAAGTGTGACTGACTGACTGATATAAAGGCAATCTAAAATGTGAATTGGAATTGGATTATTGAAAAGCACTGAAACACAAATGTGTGACATGCTAGAACCAAAACTGAGCTTTCCTTCTTGTGTGTCCAGTTGCAGATGTGCATGTGATCCAGTTAATTTTTACATTAATGTACTCTGAATGTAGGGATGAAAACATGTCTTCTGTTTATGCAAAGCTCACTTTGATGCGGAACATGAATACATTTATTTTTCAAATATATGTGGGTCCTAAACATGTTCAGAACGTATTGAGATGAAAAATAATGATTTATTCCCTTGAAATAATGTTTTACTCTGCTCTAGTGCATTTATTAATCCATTAAGGGTTTAGCATGACTGCCTTTTTCAAACCTATGTCTGAAAATCTTGAGGAAAAACTAGAACACCCCCCTCCCCATGTTATTCTGCTTTTAAAGTCTGTCTTGAAACTCAACACTTACTTCTTGAATTATTCACTATTTTCACATTGTCACTGCTCCCATTTATTTCTGTGCAACATGAATTCTATTGACAACACTTACATTGTTTTTTTAAACGCTCTGTACTGGCACTGGATTAGATGAAACAATTGGAGAAGTTCTTAAAAAGATGACTCACAGTCTTAAAATAGTAAACATTTCAGAAAAATAGCATGAACTTTGAGTTAACATGTTCCCCTTTAGTCACATGGACTATAGTGTTGTATAATTACACTACTTCATATATATTTATCCATATAGTCTGGCATTTGGAGGTAAAAACTACTGAGGTAAAGCATGTTGATTTGAAAACCATTCCACACTGTAAATTCCAAATCTGACCAAGTGTATTTTTCTCATTTGTAGTCCAAATATCTCATCACATTTCAAATAAAATAGAATCACCTAAAAATGAATGTTTCAGTGAGATATAAGAACTGATTTATAGACAGTAGATCTAGAAAATTGTGTTTAAAAAATATGACCGTTGTTACTGGTTCTACTGGCAATTCTGTTTAGCTTAAAGTTTGAGATTTAGTTATTTTTGCTTAATTTAAGAAAAAAAATCTGCCTGACCTAAGGAACAAGTGAAACTGATTTGGTTCAGATTTCTTAAAAAACATTTTCTAGCTCTATTGCCTATAAACCAGTTGTTATACCTCACTGTAAAGTTCCTTTTTAGGTAATTCTGTCTCATTTTAAGTGTGGTGAGATATTTGGACTAGCAATGAGAAAAATAATGTTGGTCAGATTTAAGGAATTAAATATTTTCTTTATTTATAGAGCACTGGATTTTTTTACAGATAAAGAGCCACAAAATGCTTCATGCAAAGCAGTTAAAATACAATTATTTGTAATTTTTGGAGGATCGTAACTCCTCATCCTCTGCTGTGGGTTGTGATGCTGAACTCCAGCCAATCACCGCTCACTGTGGTTGGATAAACCCTGCGCGCGCACTGATTGGCTGCTTGGTGTCTAGAGGCGTGGCCTGTCGCCGTGAGTTCAGCCCGCCCCCAATGCTGTCCGACCGATTTTGGAGCCGAGAAGAGTAGAGAGAGAGGAGAGGAAAGGAGAGGATAGGAGAGCGGCCCATCCTGTGAGCCGCGGCTTCTGTTTGTGCGACAATACAACAAAATGACGTCGAACATCAGATACAAGAGCCGCATCCCAGTGAAGACAGGTGAGTTCTGTTCTGTGGGGTCTGTGTGTACATCCACTGCACTATGGCCGATCACTGACTGTGCGCGTGTCTGTGTGTGTGCGCGTGCGTGGTGCGTGTATCTCCTGGGCGTCGCTCTCCATCCGTGCACCTGCCTCCTGCCTCCCTCCGGTCCTCATCCGTCCTGTGATGTCCACCAGAGGACAGCACCGAGGTAAGCCCAGTGTGAATGTGCGTGGATGTGATGCTTGAACCGAGCCGTGGGTGAAACGCACCTTCCGATGCTCTCTCTCTCGCGCGCGCGTGTGTGTGTGTGCGTTTGTCGGCTTGAATCCATGCAGCTCGGCCTCGGCTGCATCAGCATTTTTCACATGATGCGCGCGTGTCACCGTGAGGAGATTTCTGAGCAGCCAGCGTGTGTGTGTGTGTGAGCGCGCGTGGGTGCGTGTTTGTTGGTGGGGGGTTGGATTTCAGTGTTAGACTCATATGTAGAGCAGGCCGCTGTCAGCAGCACAGACCAGGAGATGCCAACATGGTCCCCATAAGGCAGCGGCCATCCTCTCCTCCTCCTTTTCTGCAGAATTAGATGTTATTGGGCCAGTGTTCCTTCAGCTGCACTGCTCCTGCTGATGGTCCTGGTACTGGTCCTGCTGATGGTTTTGGTCCTGGTCCTGCTGATGGTTTTGGTCCTGGTCAAGGTTCATTCTCCAGACCATTGTTCAGCTGTGGACCCAGCTGATACATGAGCCTTGGGGGAGGGCATATCTGTCATGAACCTGCCCTTCTCCTCTTCCTCCTTTCCTGCCTCTTCCTCATCCTTTTCTGTTGAAGTAGATGTTACTGGGACAGTGTTCCTTTAGCTGCACTGCTCCTGCTGATGGTCCTGGTACTGGTCCTGCTGATGGTCCTGGTACTGGTCTGGTTCAGGGTTCATCCTCCAGACCATTGTTCAGTTGTAGAACCAGCTGATACATGAGCCTGGGGGGGGGGTATATCTGTCATGAACCTGCCCTCCTCTTTATCCTCTTCCTCTTCTTCTTCCTCATCCCTCCATTACATATAATGTCTGATGACAGTAGAAGGACATCTATGTGCACGTGTTTCCTGCTCTGGATGACTGTGTTTAATGGAGGTTAAATAGTCTGACTCTGGAGAACTCATCTCACTGTACGTCTGCATATTTAAGACATAGAATTAGAATAAAATAACCTAGATTGTGTCCTAATAGAGCAGGACAGTCAAACTCATTTAGTCTAATATGATCTGAAGTGGGCCAGTCCAATAATAGCTGTGGAAAAAAAGTACATTATGATGATATTTATGTCGACTAAAAATCTGAATAACGTGAACTACTGCAAATGTCTTATGAATAACAAGTCCAATGTTAAAATATCGTTCCTCAGTTTATCATTTATTCATGTACATGGAAGTTACACATCACAGCGGATCTACAAATACACTAAATGTTTAATAACGCAAAGATTATCAGTATAATTGCATTGACTTCTTTTCACACATTTCAGGTTGTTCACATATTTGTTCAGTTCATTCAATCTTTTTTGTAAAAGAATAGTTTGTTAATGTAAAATTTTTCATGTAATTTTACTTTTTTGCACCAAAACAAAGAGAAAATGTGCAGTCGTTGTTATTTATTCTGATACTATTTTACTGTTCTGACCCACTTTATATCATTTTGGTCTGCATGTGAAAGTAAACTAAAATGATTCGGATGCCATTGATTATTAATATCTTCAGTTTAATTTTTGCACAAATCATCCCATGGGCTGGATTGGACCCTTTGGAGGGGTGGATTTGGCCCCTGGGTCATATGTTTAACACCTGTGTGGTGGAGCATGGGTGTCAAACTCACTTCAGTTCAGGAGCCACATTAAGGACTGGTGAAATAACAGAACAATATCTTATACATAATGACAGCTCACAATTTGTCTTTATTTTAGTGTAAAAAAATAAAAAAAGAAGGTAAGGACATATGAAAATATTTACATTTATTAACAAGCCTTTGACAGAAAATGTGAATGTGAATTTTAACTTCATCTTATGATTTGGACACATATATTTCTTACAGATCAGAAATGCACAACATACCTGGAACTGAAAAAATACAGGATTGAACTTTATGATCAACATAATTTTTCAAGACTGGGTTGAACCCTTTGGAGAGCCACTTTGGGCTGGGGGGGGCCATGTGTTTGACATTCCTGTGATAGAACCACTCTTTCCAAACTAAAAGGCAAAACAGTTACACAGACTATTTCCAAAACTCCTTACAAAATCTATGACTAGTTTCCTGCTATGATATTTTGGTGATTTTCCAGTTTAAGGTGGGAGGGCCTGAATGCTGCTGCTCTGCAGGTACCAGCTCAAGTCAGCTCAGCTTTTCTTTGTCCTGTCCACGAGCATGGACCATTAAGCACTGTTATCCAGTCCGTATATTCACACCTTCACTCAGTGGACTAAAGTCAAACTAACTGTCATCTAAAGACCTCGTGTGGATCACAGATTGGTCTATACACCATCATTGTTGTGTCATTTCACTGGAGAAAACCCATGCAGACACGAGGAGAACATGCAAACTCCACACAGAAAGGTCTGGCGTGGGAATTGGCACAGGGTCCTTCTTGCTGTGAAGCACCACTGCACCACATAGATTTTATTTATATCCTGTCCTCTATATTTATTCATATTCTGTTTATATCCTCTCCTATATATCATATTTTAAACATATTTTTCCACTTATTAAATGTTTGTAGTACTTATAGACCTGTAATCAACATGTATAAATGATAAACTCAGTTAGGTTATTTTTAAAATTGCACCTATTTTTGTCAGATTCATGTTATTCATATTTTAAAGGATAGTTTGTAAATGTTAACATTTGCATATTATCATTTTACTTGTTTTTCACTCTAAAACAGAGACATTTTTGGAGTTGTCCTTTTTATAGCTTACAACTTATGTTGTTAGTGACCCCATGTGATGTCAGCTGAGCTGCAGGTGTGTACTGGACCAGGAGTGCAGGCAGTGCACATGCTGGTGTTCCTTGTCTTACAGTCCTGGGTGACCACTCTGTCCACCAGTAGCTTTGGTTGTTGCCTGTTCTTTTCTATGCTCTGCTCATGTATTGATCCATGTGCTGCTAATCTTAGCTGCTATGATGCCTGATAGGAGCTTCCCTCTGGTGCTGAGGCAGGTTAAAAGCCGGGAGTTTGATATGTCAGTTTGTTATATTTCAGCTCTTTTCTTAGCTTCACACCTCTGCTTACTTTCATTAGAAGGCTGACTTCTCTCTGTGCTATCACGATCTTTACCTCCAGCCTTCTCCATGGGATAGTTCACTCCTTCTGGCTACTCATGCTGCTCATCTTGTAGCCAAGCATTTTCAGGATGACTGTTGTCACTGAGTTTATTGAGCTCAGTGATCATAGTGGGAGGGATAGTTAGCAGTGCTGTGTTCAAGTTCTCCAGTAAAGACTGTTCTGGTACTTTGTTCTTTAGCCTTAATGAGCAGGGGGTAGTTAATGTCACAACCTGTCACAACCTTTCCCCCAGATCCACTCCAGTTTCACCTGGCCCACACCTCACAGCTGCAAGTCGTTGCTGATCTGCAAATATTTCACCAGTGATGCTTGCAGTAGCTGGTGTGGGACCACTCAGTTTGTCACCTCCAATAACCCAGACACTCTGCCATTTCCCTTTTCTCCATCACCTGGACATTTCTTTCACCACTACGGACTCTGGCTGATCAACCTCCAGGTTTTGTTTGATTTTGTTTGTGTTTATTTTCTGTCTCTGTCTGAATTTTGTATCTTGAATCTGTTATGAAATTATTTTTCCCTTCTGCACTGAGCATCAAAGTCCTATCTCCACCTCACCCCATCATGACTGTTGAGTTCCTCCAGGACTTCATGATTATCTCTCTCTCAGGTCAGCCGCATTTGTGTTCAGTGTGTTTGTCTTTAGAGCTTGGTGCCCAGTCTTGATATTTGGGGGTGATGGTAAGACCACCCTCAAGCTGACCTGTCATCATGTCTCCTCCTCACCGTAACATTTTTATACCTTGGATGAGATACAACACTGTACCGCATCAATCTGCAGCTGCACTCTCAGAAAAGAAGGTACAGAATTGTACTTTTAGGGGTACAAGGGCTTGTCACACCGGCAGTACCCTCAAAGGTACATAGTTGTACCTTTACTATTTGTACCCTATGGTGGCAAATATGTACCTTGTGTGGTATAAATAGTGAAGGTACAAATATATACCCTGGCTAAAGGGTGTAATTATGTACCAATGATATAGTGCTTTACATTAGCCTCACATTCATCCATTCACACACACACACACACACACACACACACACACACACACACACACACACACACACACACACACTCATACACCAGTAGGCGGCTGCTGTTATACTGACCCTTCAGTCATTGGATGACCCTCTCTAACAACTGAGCCACTGCCACCCCACATTTTCCCTTCTCCCAATGTAGCAACATGGAATGATAAAAGCTCCGCACATGCCCAATCATCAATACAAGCATGTGCAAAGAAGGGGCTCACAACAGGACTTCTGGCCCCTGGGGGCAGGGACTAGAAGCTCCTGATACCACTGAAAGGGTATGAATTTGTACCTTTCACTGTTTGACAACTAGTTTGTACCTTTTTACAGGGCTGAAAAGGTACATATCAGCACCTAAAGGTCCAAATATTAACCTTTGGGGGTACATTAGTGTTTATTGTACCTTAGGGTACAGATTTGTACCCCTACTACACCTTTATTTCTGAGAGTATGTGATAGTAACTTCTTATTGTGGTTTTTCAACACTGAGTTAAGAGCAGTTTCTTCGTCAGTGAGGATGTGAGGTTTTGAAGCAACCATTGCTCCTCCATCTTCTGCATGTACCCTCTCTCACTGGGGTTACTCCTGTAGTAACACTCCATCACTACTATGTTTTCTACTCTGCTCCCTGAATGCAGCCCTTGTTGTCGCGGGCAACATCTGAGTTGAGTTTTAATTTATTTTATCACTGGTACTGAGGTATAGGCATATATGGCATACATTTGTGGATCCTATACTGTAGGTGCTTGTAGTCTGTGCTGAATCTTTAGTCCTTTTGCCCTTTGTCCTCCTTCAGATGCACAGGTTGGACATTTGTACACATTTGTATATTCTCTCAAAAGAGTTGTGTTTGTAGTTGAGTCTACAGTGGTCTGTCATGGATGTGTTCACATGGTATCAACACCAGAGATACAAGTGTAGGAGCAGACAGCAGAATGTTGGAAAACCTGGATTATCATGAATGATGGTGTGTGTGTGTGTGTTTGTGTGTGTTTGTGTGTGTGTGTGTGTGTGTGTGTGTGTGTGTGTGTGTGTGTGTGTGTGTGTGTGTGTGTGTGTGTGTGTGTGTGTGAGTGTGAGGAGTGAAATCCAAAAAGATAATATGCAGCTGGTGCATGTAGACAAGCCATATGACTGACTGAACTCAGTATTTAGATACTACTTGAGTTTTTTCGCACCTTGTGAGTTTTGCTGTTTTCTCTCATCCCATCTTCACTCCCACATCCTCTGCATATGACCCTGTTAGAGAAAACTGTTTCATACCACGGACCAGGAGAGGTGTGGAGGATGAGGAGACGAGCTTCTGCTACTGAACACTGTTCAAATCATTCCCATCCTAAATTGGTATTTTCAGAGCTCCATCTCTCCCTTCCTCATATATCGGCCTAAACATTCACTTTCCCTTGCTGTGATGTTTTGTTGCCAGGGCAACAGTTCTTTTTTTAATTTGTTTTTCCACACTTCTCTGATATGAAGGAGTAGATAAAACCAGCTGACCTACCCACATTCCCATGCAGTGGTAGTTCCATGTGGGTGGATATTCACTCAATATCTTTCTTCAGAGGCTGACAAAAAAATGATAAATGTAATTTGATCAACAGTTTACATTCCATGTGTCATGTAGATGTAGTAAACAAGGGAAATAAGTATTCAGAGAATGACTAATCTCGCCCCTATTTTGTGAAAATCTCAAGTTTCTATGACAACCTGTTTTTCAATTAGAGCCAATAATGTGATTTTGACCTTTCTGCTAAATGTGACCTTGACCTTTGAACCTTTGTAATATTTATAATTTCATTATATGTATATATGCATGAGTGCATGTAATATTATGATAATTATCCAGTATTGATTAAGTTATAGCGTGATATGTCTATGCTTAATACACACAGTGTTACAGAAGTTAATTTTGCAACATGTTACCTTTGACCTCCAGAGATCTCAAAAACTATTGGACATAGGTGATAACACTAATTGTGAGAATTGTAGAAATCTTCATTCTGCATTGTTTGGTACCAATGTGAAAGTTCTGTGACCCTGTGTTCTTAAGTTATAACCGATAATGTGATTTTGTCCTTTTAGTTAATTGTGACCTTGACCTTTGACCTTTACTCAAATGGATCATTGCATCTTATGCACATTAGATATATGTATATGCACATGTAATGTCATGGTGATATCTCAAGTATTCATTGAGTTATAGCATGATATGTCTCTGCGGACACACACACGCACACACACACACACACACACACACACACACACACAATACAATATAATATCAATAACAGAAGAGCACTGATTCCATAAACCTGGGCTGGCATCCATCCCATCTGTTCTACCTGAACACGTGCATATGTCAACAGTCTTTCATAAACCAATTCAAAATAATATCCACATCTGTACCATGATCCAAGGTAACATTAAAAGAACTTCATTCTTTTTCCATTAACGTCAATATATTTTACAGAGAGGAAAAAGACCAACAAATGTAGCTGTATATTCAGACCAGATCTGGGTTCAGGCACTGGTGGAGTTGGTCCTACACAAGTGGTGCACTCTTTTTCTTTTTATTTGTTTCTTTTTGTTTTTGTTTTTTTTAGTTTGTTTTTTTAAGTAGTTCAGAAAAACACCCTGTGATGCCAGTGACATATCAGACTACTCTACTCTATCAATCTTATTTCTTCACTATTGTAACATTATCATGACTTGATCAGGAGGTAGGTAGGTTTTACTAGTCACATTAGCAGCTGCATGAATGGAAATGGACTTAACATGAGGCAAACATAGGAGAGTGTTAGCCTTTCATAATGTTAGCCTTTCTTACCATTAACTTTTTATAATATTAGCCTTTCATATAATTAGTTCAATATCACTAATGGTACCAATTCATAGCACTACTATGCGAAATCTCTAGTTAGCAATATTTTCCTGGCCATGACCTGCCCTACTCTGCCTCTGATTGGGTCACCGGTCCTCATGCCTAAACAGTAATTGTTACTCGATAGATATAGAAAGGTAGATGTTGCGTGTCCTATCTCTTAATGTTGTGATGAATGCATGTATCCAGCCGCCATATTGGAGCAGTACTTGTCAGTCTGGTTATGTATGTAAACAAAGCAAGAGGGTGCTTTTATCTTGCTTGATATCGATGATTTCTATAAAAAGGGAATGCGTACATCGAAAATAAATCAACATATCAAGCTTCTCACATTTCTATGTAAGATTCTTTGCAGAATGAAAGAAATATATAATAGTTACTTATGAAAAGTGATTCCTTCCGCCCTTCACTCGACTGCTTGTTACTGCAAACCCAAGCTGCACAAAACTGGAGCATATTGTGACTTGTCAAACTACCCAGCATGAAAACAGTGGACACACCTTGACAAGCAAAGTGCTCCAAGATGGCCGCCATGTTGACGTACCATTTCTAGAACTATGCGTTAAACCAGGGGTCTGCAACTCCTAGAGAGACACTATCCTGCATGTTTTAGATGTATCCCTCTTCCAGCACACCTGATTCAAATGTTCTGCCTATCATCCAGCTCTGCAGAAGCCTAAGAACAACTGTCAGGTGTGCTGGAAGAAGGAAACATCTAAAACATGCAGGGCACTGGGTCACAATGACTGGACTTGGGAAACAATCAGTGAAGACGGTGTGTACTGGCCAATTTAAGGCAGAGTAGAGTGAGTCATGGCTTCACCATCCTGGGGTAAAAATGGCAATTTTGCTGCAAATACAACTGAACAGAGGGGATTATGAAGTGGGTATACTCTATGCTGACTGAAAAATATGTAGGTCAACTCTGCATAGCACCATATAGCTGCATGATAACTCATGATACATATGAGAAACAGTGAGAGAAGCCTCGCGTTGCTTGTCAGTTTATTTGCTAATTGAGCAATATTGAGTTAACTTATGCAATATAATACCTGGTGAAGTGAGATTTAAATGTCAGCAAAAGCAAGCAGGATGGAGAAACTCATAAAAGAAATGAATGAATATGAGAATAGGTGAATGAATTAACAGCGAAAGAGGAACAGCTAATGAGCCTCATTACAGAAGTGAACAAACTCAAGAAAGAAAAATACAAGTCCTTGAAAAGATGAAAAAAAAAGAGTCCAAGACCAAGAGCTTTTCATCTGTAAAGAAGATGTGATTATCACCGGGATAAGTATTAGACATATACAACAGCTTTGAGCTCCGGGGTAGGACGTGAAGAAGATGGATCTCATGTAGAGGACCAAGAATCTTTGGAAAGTCAAGTAATACATTTTATTACAAGTAATGACATCTACTAGGATAAAAAATAACAGCTGTTTGTCACTCTCTCCCGAGAAGGGACCTTAAAGCCAAACCACTGATCATTATTGGGTTTGTGAACAGCAAGCACAAAGCTAAGTCACCGATGCAAAGGAGAAAGCTTAAGGGAACGACTGTCTACATAAACAAACACCTCACAACAAAAAACACTGCAATAGAGTGCAATGGCCTAAGAGAAATGGCAAAATTCGGGGCAACATGGACTAGAGACTGTAAAGTTTGTATTCGGCTCAGTGGTCCTTCACCTGAAGCCGTGAATGTGCTGATGAAAAACGAACTGGAGGAGCTTGACTTGTATAGATGAACATGTCTGGAATAAGCCTGGTTCATTTATCGTAGCATTTTTTTTTCTTTGTTGCGTTTTATTTTTTTACATTTTGTTAATTTTTTTCTGGGAATATATATATATATAGTTTTTCAGGGAGTAAATATTTTTGCTCTCTCGATTAACATTTTTCATGAATCGTGTTTTGTCTGTGGTTAACTATTTGTGTCCTTTTGGCAATACAAATCTTTGAGTTTAGTGTGAATGGGAGTGTGAGGGTGCGTGAGTGGGAGACAAGGGTGTCGGTGTATTTGGATGAACATGTGTGTGTGTGTGTGTGTGTGTACACGAGTGGATACTTACTTCTGTCAGGATACTGGACCGTATGCATGAAGTGGTGTGGTGCATATTGATAATGTTTTATAATTGTGTTTTGGGAACATTTCAGTTTGGGGATTGGAAATGGTGTATGGGTGACTTTGGAAAGACGGAAGGTGCACAAACATCCCATCCAATTGGGTGCTTACAAGGGGTGTGGCTAACGTCTTGCCAGCCAACTGACTTTTGTACCTCCTGGTTTAGCTCCAGAAACTGTGGACTACTGAGGGGAGTCACCTACTATTGGTATTCCTTTGTTTATTATGATGATATCTGCTGGAACATTTCATCTTCTCATTATTCTTATGCAAACCAGACCTTTGTCTGTAGAGTTTGCATGTTTTCCCCATGTCTGCGTGGATTTTCTCCAGGTACTCCGGTTTCCTCCCACCATCCAAACACATGCACTGATAGGTTAATTGGTTAATCTTCTCAGAAGACATTTCAGGATGTTCATATTTGTTTGTTATTCACATTTTTGGTGAGTTTGTATATGCAAATATTTTTATGGAATTCTACTTTATACACTCAAACAAAGAGACTCGATTGTATTTGTCATGTGTTTGTCACCAACTTCACACAAAAACTACTAAACTACTACTGTGTGAGGTGGGATGGTTCATATAAATTCAGTCATTCTCTCTCTAACCCCTCATCACACACACACACACACAGGTTTCCATGATGACTAAGTTTGTAATCATGGGGAGTGAGTGTAAAGTTTTTTAGGAAATAAAATACAAAAAATAAAATAAAATAATTTAAAACTTACAAAAATGAATGAATACATATAAAAATTGTTTAAAAATGTAAAGAAATAGATCAAAATAACATATATATATATATATATATTAATGAATACAATAAATACATTTTAAAAAGTAAACACATCTTCAAACCTTTGAAGAATACATGTTTCACTTTGCACCTACTTCCCCCATGCTTTATAGGGACTTCCAGAAAACAAATTAATGTATTTATAGGGCCACATCATTACTATTTTACTTTAATTTAATTTATATTTAACCCTTGCGGGGACCTGAATTTTGGTCCCCATGGTGTGACTGCAAACAGATCAATATCCACAGAAAGATAGGAATACAAGCACACACACACACACACACACACACACACACACACACACTACTCCATCATTCTTCCTCCATTCTTTTCCATTCCATTCACTTACCTCTCCCTCTTCTCCCTTTTTTCTGTCTTTAGACACAGATGGGACTGCTGACCCAGGACCAGCTGCAGAGCTGGGACAGGCAGACCCCAGGGGGTTGGTTGGGTTGACAGCAGGGTTTGGACCCCCTGTGGATTCTCTAAAGAAAAGAAAAAAGATGTAGCACAAGAAAGTTTCTGACCCAAACCCTTTTTCTATTTCACTAGTCCAAACAAATCTGCCTCATATTTTTTGGTCACATGTACTTTACATCATCTTATGCATAGTTGGTCACATCGGTGAGTTGCACTTTTCATACCTAAGGAAATATCCAAGTGGAGTATCGGAAATGAAGTTGAAGGAGTGTGACATGACTGACATAAACCTGCCTAAATGAGGTGAGCAGTGAATACCCAGAGTGATGGGTTGAAGAGCTCCTGCCTGTTTGTCTTCCATGATGATAGAGTTTGGGCCCTGCAGTGTGTTCATACATAGACAGGTTCATTTCGTCATGCTCAAAACATGCATCTAATCCTCACCTATGCAGGTATGTGTTTTTGTTGATGCCTGAAGCCTTTCACCTTTCCCTCTTCTCTTCCGCTCTAAGATTAATCCATGATAATAATAATAATAATAATAATAATAATAATAATAATAATAATAATAATAATAATAATAATAATAATAATAATAATAATAATAATAATAATAATAATAATAATAATAATAATAATGACTATTGAGCCTTAGCTTTGATTTTAAAAAAAAGCTTTTGGAAAGTAACTGGAGGTTGACCCAGATGAAAAAAAAAATCTTTTGAAGTATTTGGTCGACCTTGATATGTTTGGGATTACAGGCTCTGTGGAAATAAATAAGTAAGGAACGATAATCCAGGAAATGAATAAAGAGAACTGAGAATATTTCACAACTGCAGAACTGTGATTTTATAGAAATACAAATAAGTGGTGCCAAGCACAACAAACCCCACCCCTCACAAACATTTTACCCTACTTGCCCTATCTCTTATCATTGTGAAAACATATTTTTAGTAACCTTGATCTTAACTTTTGATCTACATTCACCAAAATATTATGGTCTATTATTATCTAATATTATTATCTCGCAGCTTTCCTGAAAATGTCATGGAAATTAGTCCAGTAGTTTTGTGTAAAGTTGCTGACAAACAAACAAACAAAAACATTGAACCAAAAACAATACCCCTTCCCTCCCATTAAGGAGACAGGGTAATAAATGTATTAAATTGTTGAGGGAGCTCTGAATGTTTATTTATGAATGTCTGGTCCTATAAGAAGACCAGACATTCACGAAAGCTTCTAAAAGTACAAGTGGTCCCAGGCACAACAAACCTTTTTGGCTTTCAATGGATACCGCTCTCTCAAAACATCAGACTATAGGTTTTACCTTTCATGGATGCTCATGGTCAAAGGTCATGGTGCCATTTTGGAGTCTCCATGTAGTTTCCTATCTGTCAAGAATAGTAACTGATATTACCACTGTTTATGGAGTTATGAGCATTGTAAATCATGTGACTTTGATTTTGACATTTCAAGGTCAAAGGTCATGATCCCATTTTGAAGCCCATGTCAGGTTTCCTATCCGTCAATAGTACACAGTAAATTTTGCAGTGTTAAATCAACACTTAGAGAGTTAATTTGGAGACAATGGGACCAAATACACTCTAGAAGAAGTTAAATAAACTCTCTAAGTGTTGATTTAACACTGCAAAATTTACTGTGTACTAACTTAGCCTCTAGCTCCACTTGTTTTTCCATTTTAGAGTTCTAGGTATTGATCCCTTGACATCTTGGGTCAACAATAGGTCAAAATCAATACACACAACATGCAAATTTGAAAGATGAGCATTTTGGTGCTGATTGGAAGTGTCTAACATGAATATTTCAAATGTTATATCCAAAATTTGATTTGGACCTTTATTGTGACCTTTGACCTAGAGTCTTCAAATTTGTCTTTCAATGCCAATGGAAATTTCTGATAGGCCCTATCTCTTATCTGTTACCTTTGACCTACATTCACCAACATTTTAATGGGATCTGTTCTGGACCACCTCGCACCTTTTCCTTAAAATTTTATGGAGGTTGGTCAAGTAGCTTTTGTGCAATGTTGCGGACTATCTATCTGCTAAAATTAATTTATAAAGATTTCACATTAAAATCACAAATCCTGTACATAAAATGGGTATAATAAAACATAAAAATATTTCATAAAATAAATAAAAAGGGTAAATCCATCTACCAAGCTCATTCTTGAACAAAAAACATCTTAAACTGCTTTTTAAAATAGTCTGTGGAACTGTCTGTCTGTCTTCCTGTTTCTGTCTGTCTGTCTTTCTGTTCTTTTCTTTTCTTTTTGCTTTACATCCTCTTTCAAATGAGAGGAGAAATATTCTTGATTTCAAACCTAATCTGCCAAAACATCTGAATGCATCATTACTTTGCCAAGTAATAGTGGAGTTATGTTTCAGCCGCTGTTAATCTGTCTGTCTGGCTTTTAGCAAGATAACTCAAAAAGGTTATTGAGGGATTTGGCTGAAATTTTCAGGAAATGTTGATACTGGCACAAGGAACCAATGATCAAATTTTGGTGGTGATCAGTGGTGGTGTGGGGGGCACGTGTGTGTTTCCTTTGGTTGCTTGCAGAAGTGAAGGGGGGGGCTGGTCTGCCTTGGAGGAGTCTGCACTCTCAGAGTGCTTTTCAATTTATTATTGTTTTGATGCCAGACCTTGTTTCCAAAAGCCTATTGATTGTCCCCATGTGTTCTATAGTGTGTTTAAAGCTCTGCTCACAGCCCCATTGTTCCTTCGATGGCCAAACATGGCTGTCAGATTAGCATATGAACGAGCAGGAGGAACCAGGGTCAGCTGGAACTTTCTTTCATGGCCTCTCCCTCTCTGTCTCTCCTCATATCTTCCCTTATCGTGTACATTGTGCACCCTCCATTGTCAACTCTTGAAAACATAATTAAAACAATAACAGAAATAGATCTGGATTCCTTCCCTGGCCAAAGGAGTTGCCATTTCAGAGAGGGAAGTGTCTTATGTCCATATACCTTGTCAATGCCTGTCTTGCCTTGGTGTTGTCTGCAAGGTAATTTTGTTTGGGGGTCTGGACAGTCTGTAGCCTAGTAAACTAGTCCGCCTCTAGTGTCAAAAAATATTTTTTGCCTGAATCGTTGGTCTAGCCATACTCCATAGAGCATCAGCCAGGACCAGTTCCAGTTTAACGGTCCAATCACAACCCTCCATCTGTTTAGTGAGTTTGTAGGGTAGTACGGTCTAAGCAGCATGTAAATGGACCGGTGTGTTAACGTTCATTAGCCTAGCCTATAGGATGTAAAAACAACCAGATAGATGCTAGTTTAGACTTGTTTTTGTCGCTCTGTATACATCACATTGTTCGTTGGTCTGATCGGTCACAGTGCTGGCCTATTATGTGCAGAGCAGTTTGAAATACAGCCGTTGATCCTACCCATACACTTAAGCTCAGTCTATGGATCATCTCCAGACTATGTATTCATGTCATAGTTGGGCTCGCCAGACTAGATAGGCTAAGGGTATTGCTGCACGTCAATCTGGCCCAGTCATTTGGTGTTACCATGGTCCCTGTCCTTAGGCAAAAGTTGAGTAGGCCACAGCATGTGTCTATCATTTTGGGGGTGAATGTATAGTGAAACTCACTCCTCTTCTTCAAAACACAAACTCTTACTTTGAGGAGACCAAAGGTCTGCTCAACCCCTAAGCACATAGACCTCACATAAACATTGAAGGACTCATGCTCTGGAGTGAGGTTAGGTGACGTCTGGTATCCTTTCACCAACCAGGGTCACCAACTATTTGAGGCTTGACATTTTCTCTCTCCACATGCCTTGTAGCCTGTAAAGGAATAAATGCATTTTAACTTAACTGTAATTGTGTTTATCCTGCAGTGTTATACAGTTGTCTGCAAAGATAACTGCAACCATTCAAAAGTGTAGCATAGTAACTGCTGTAACCTGTAGGTGTGTTTGTATTATTGTGATACAATCGTCATAGCTATTTTCAATGATAAAAAAGCCATAGACTGCACATCAAATGTCTGAGTAATAAAATGGTAACAATCTGAGTAAATGCAAGTTCCAACTGTAAAAAAGAAACACTTCCAAAGAATGACGGAGCAGAGGAATGGATGAGATGGATAAATACAAAGATCGCATGTAGTATCTGGTCTTCTGGATAGTTGAAATGAAAACAAAAGCAGGAATTAACTTGAGCAGAAGACACCAGTTTCCCTCAGAGTTAACATGTCCATGTAAACACGAAGGAAATTCAGAATTACTTCATTCACAATAAATAATTCGGAATTAAATCATTAAATATGAATGAAAACATCATATAAACGTAGCATTTGTGGCCTTCCCTCTGGGGTTCATCTTGAGGGTTCATGGTGTGATAGTGTCCGCTGGGCCGTCTGTAGACTCATCAGTAAAGGTCACTGCTCTTTACTGCTACACTACAGGCACCAAACAACAAAAATGAATGGTAGGAAGAAATACATGTTCTTCTAACTAGATTGGATTAGTTTTTACGAACACACTACTTCAAATATTCATCTGTCAGTCATAGATTATTCTCACAAAACAGGCATATGCTGATGAGCTCATATGAACTTTGTGTTAATCTGTTTAGTGCTGGGAATCAGTTGGTTAGTAATGTTTGCATACTCCACTACTACACTTATTTTGCAGCCATGTGTAGAGGCTTCAGTCACTGTTCCGTCTGTGTTGCGTCCCTGCCCTCTGTACACAAGCAACTGTGCACATAACTAACTACTGTTAACGTACAAAACACAGGGAACTAACAAGACACACAAGCATATACATATGTTGCACATTCAAGCATTCGTTTTTTTAAATTATATAAATTCTTAATCATTTGGAATTAAAAATGTGCATTAAAACACCCAAAAATAATGAGGCAATTTTGTTGACTTATATAATTACATTAAATCAAATATCTTTCTGACACTCAGCAGTGTGTTTCTCCTTGGTAAGGGGAAAATCTTTTATGCTTTTACTGAAAAAATGCTTCCCAATGCAAAAGCCATTTCATTAGAAAATAATAAATAAATAATTTAACACATATATGTGTGTGTATGTGTGTGTTTGTGTGTGTGTGTGTTTGGTCCAAGGTGAGCTGTTTTAGTTGACCTATTTCAGGCCCTCTCTTTCTTGTGGATGCTATCAAGCTAATGGGGACGCTGATGCACTGTTTGTGCTCATGCTCATGTGGGGGTTGTCTTTTGGACTGCACTGTGCTCATAGTTGTTCTGGCTGGTGATGTTAGTTTACTGTTTTGGAGGTAGTGTTAGCTAGTGTTTTACACTCCTATTATGGTAGAGGAGCAGAGGACAGGCAATGAAGAAGGGCTCTGCATGGACAGGAGTGTGCAGCCTGCTGTCTTTGACTGAACCAACTGAGCTGTTAGCATCGATACAGAAAAAGCAAATACTAAGAAACTACAGGCTACAATACAAACTTCATAAACGTCCACCAGTATGTGCAAATGTGACATATTAAAGATTTTATAGTCACCTTCCCAATAGATCAGTTAAATAATTGACTGGCCAGTTGTGTCAGTTCCAGTTAATTTCATTACAATGAAGCAAAAATGATGTGAAGACGCCTCTGCTATAAAGGGTGTACAGAGCACTGACACCACCATCACTAATGTCAGCTTTACACATGAGCTGTTACATCCATCCATCTGTCCATCCATCCGTCCACCCATCCACCTGTCCGTCTATCAATCCATCCATCCATCCATCCATCCATCCATCCATCCATCCATCCATCCATCCATCCATCCATCCATCCATCCATCCATCCATCCATCCATCCATCCTTCCATCCACCCATCCATCCATCCATCCTTCCATCCTTCCACCCATCCATCCATCCATCCATCCATCCATCCATCCATCCATCCATCCATCCATCCATCCATCCATCCATCCATCCATCCATCCATCCATCCATCCACCCATCCATCCATCCATCCTTCCATCCTTCCACCCATCCATCCATCCATCCATCCATCCATCCATCCATCCATCCATCCATCCATCCATCCATCCATCCATCCATCCATCCTTCCATCCACCCATCCATCCATCCATCCTTCCATCCTTCCACCCATCCATCCATCCATCCATCCATCCATCCATCCATCCATCCATCCATCCATCCATCCATCCATCCATCCATCCATCCATCCATCCATCCTTCCATCCATCCACCCATCCATCCATCCATCCTTCCATCCTTCCACCCATCCATCCATCCATCCATCCATCCATCCATCCATCCATCCATCCATCCATCCATCCATCCATCCATCCATCCATCCGCAGCAGGGGTGTGTTAGTTGGGGCCCATTCCCATCATTTTTTAGACTCTGGCTGTTTTTGCTTTCTGTTGGCAGAGGCCTTGACTGCTGTGTCCTATTTGGAGTCATTTCCTTTAAAGCTGTGATTTTGTTTGGCTGACAGGAAGACTTTGAGTACTGCCTGCTGCTTAAGGAGATCTTTGGACAACAGTCTCTGCAGTACTGACAGTAAACAACAAACAAACACACAAGAAGGACCCATGCACAAAGTACAGTCTGGATGGAGAAACTCTGCTTTGGACTTTACCCAAAGCTGCATTTTTCATGCATTTTATGAAATTAAAATAACTGTTTGGTAAATAATATAATAATCAAAACACAAATTGTAACCCTTCCTTTTACACTACCTTGATTTGTAAGTATTTTCATGGTAAATGATGGCATATTAATGAGTAATTACCACTAGTAAATCAATAGTTATCAGAGAACTTACAACTGAAAACGATCTATAAAGTAATTAGCCTTCTTTAACACTATTAGTGTAGTTTACTCTGGAGAAGTGAGGATACTCTCAAATGTACTTATTTATTTTAACTATTTTTTAGTAGTTCAGAAGAACATCGTTGTAGAAACTATGACATATAAGACTATTTAGTTTCTACCCAAATATCCAACAGTAGTATTTCCTCACTATTATACAATTATTAAGATGTCCTCCAAAATAAAATATGGAAATAAATAAGAAAAGAGATCATGCAAGAACTGTAAGCAATGTAGGAAATGTAGGGATAAAAAGGAAAGAAGCAAAGATATAAATAATGACAAAACAAATAAATGATACGGAAATAAATTTATTAAGCGACTTTTAACTGAAGGACAGACATTTATGTAACACTAAAGGCAGTTTAGTCATTGATATTTTCCTAATAAAACCCAAATAAAGCAGTTGTGCATTTTATCAACATTTATTCTATATGGACGACAAAATAAAGCTTGTGCTGCCTTATTCTGAACAATCTGCAGTGTCTTTAAATGTTCTGTGCTAGTGCATGAGCAAACCATACTTTTAAAAGCACTTCCTCTTACATTTAAAGGTCTCCTTATAGCTGCAAGCCTTTTGTCCATTTTATTTATTACCCTGTCAGTGTGTTTAGACCATGTCATGTTACGATCACAAATTATTCTGAGACATTTGGTTTTACTGCACTTGTTCTACAGACACGTCATTTATAAATGGTTTCCATTTCAGCTTATTCATTAACATATTTTTGTCCTAAACACAATGCTATTTGTTTTACAAATGTCCAGAACTCATTTGTTGTTGGTTTTCCATATTTAAAACACTCTTACATTCAGATGGAGGTGTCCTGCTCTTCTGTACATTTGACCATGTGCTTAACAAGTGACTGTGGGAGGATCTAGTTCCTCATGTGTGTGTAAGTGGTAGAAAAAAGACAGCTGGCGACTGAGTGAGGCTGGAGTGGGGGGTGAGGGGTGAGGGGGGGGTGAGGGGCTTTGAACTGGGTCCTATTGTCATACACTTTCCAGACATCTGCTCCACTCTTTTATTCAGACAAAGCCCACTCACTCTCCGCTCGTGCTCCACCGTGACCTTCATCTAACATCTAAACTCTGTCAGCATCATCTCTGCTCAGAACCATCACGTCACCAGGTTTAACGTTTTGTCTCCCCCCTGTGGTGTCCAAGTGGTACTGTACATGGCAGCACATCGGGGTGTGCCTATTTGTGGAAAAGGAAAGAAAAAGAAAAGAAAAATGGGGTCAGCTTCTTTTATTTCAGTGAGCATTTAAAAGTCTGTCGCTGCCCACATCATATATGAGTGGGACACACCCATTGCACGCTCCCGTACACACTCCACCACACACACATCTGGAAGTCATCAGCTGCAGCGACTGCCATGAACTCTACCTCTTTCACCTCCATACACACACACACACATACACACACACATACAACACTGCAGTAATCAGAGGAGTCCCCATCATGGTGGTGGATCTGCTGTAAATGCTGCTGTTAACATAGCTCAGTGCTGAATACATGGATGGACCGGTTCCTGTAGAATCGGATCATCTCCACAGGCCTGGACTCGTATCCAGCTACACACTTGGGACTTTTTTTGTTTTTTTCATAGCAGCTTTTGTCAGTCTTGTTCCAACAAGTTCTTTTTGTTTCATTTCTGCAGTCAGTTTGTCAGAGTATCTGTATTTCTACATGTGCATGCTCTGTTTGTTTTTAACCTTTGAACCTTTAAAAAAGTAAAATTGCAAACAGTAAGATAAATATTTCAAATAAAAGTCCTTCAGAGAAGTAGAAAAAGCAGCAAAATGTGTTATTTGGGGTAAAACAAAAATACAACTTTGTGCCACTGATGTAATCATTCTTCATTAAATGTAAATTGCAGTGTTTTGTATAACATTAAAAGTAAAAAACACTGGAACCACTGGTATCAAACACAGTTACAATGTTGTAATTGTACTATAATAGCCATTTTTGATCATATTATCCTTTGTATTTTGTTTTCTTCATTATAAATAATGTATTTTCCTATATTTATTTCAGTGATCATGTAGATGTAAATTTAATGGTTATTATAATGGAAACACAAAAAAACTGAAGAAAAAGTGTTTTTTCTGGACAAATTCTGTCAAGAACTGAACATAAACCCTTTGTGTACATCCACTGCCATCGATCCAACTCCATGGGTTTTAATGGTGACTTAATAACAGCGTTTCCATGGTAATGATGGAGCCTTTGAACGCCCTCTCTGTTTGTCATTTAAACCTGAGAAACTGCATTTTACTTAATTATTTACATGTATTGATAAGGTTAGTGGATGAAGTGGTGCTGAACAGTTATAATAATACATAGTTTACGTCAGTAAGTACATTTTGGGTCTTTATTTGTTAAAACAGAAAAAAAGAGGCAAGGTCATAACATTGCATTTTGACCTTGTTTGGTGGAATGCACTGTGCTGAGATATCAGCATGTTTTTGCAATGTCTAGTTTGTGCTCAAGGGCAGCAAGATGACGTTATTAATGACCTGACCTATGCTCATTGTACAAGACACTGATGACTACGTGTTCTGGCAGAATCAGTGTAAAATCATTCTGCGTTTAACATGCATGATGTGGGTCACAAATACAATATGTGTGTGTGTGTGTGGGGGGGGGTCCTAATAAGGGACCAAATATGGTACATTGGTTTATTTTTGTCATTTTAATAGAAAACCTATGACTATTTCCAATCAAGAGCACCATCATGACACCATCCAGTCCAGATTTGAAATTTTTTAAAAACACAACCATTACAAATGTGTTAAACCTGGAGTGCAGACGGTAAAGATGGTTGATGGTTTTAACAAATGTCACTCCAAAAGGGGTGTGGGTGTGGTTGTTAAAGTACTAGAATGAGTGGGAAATAGAAAAAGATATTTGAATGTTTTAATCTGTAAATTTGATTGAAATATGTGAGGAAGAAGACAACACAGATGGCAAAGAAACACAGTAAATATAAGTATACATGGTGTCCATACATAGGAAAAATAAAAATTTCTTGACAAAAATCATTTTTATTAATATAATAAATATAATATATGACTGTCATTTTGTCAGGATGATTTAAATTCATTCCTCTTTATTCAAATGCATTCTTTAGGTTATCTGAAATAGAAAGAATTACATGTCACAACCATAGATGTATGGAATGTAATATGTCTCCTCTGTATAGAGACTTATGGGACACCCTATATATCTGTATATGTGTACCTATAGCAGCACTGTAAAAAAAAAAAAAGCACTGTTGTTTTTATGGACTCCAGAACAATCCTGTAAGAAACACCTCAAACCATAAACAAACCATGTAGATTTTTTTTAAACATGTAGATTTTACATTTTAACTCATAAAAACCCAAACATCCACGACCAGCCAAACAATTTACTGATATAAAAAGAGAAATAACTGCTGATTCATTAATCTTATCAATACATGTAAATAATTGTTATTCATATTTTCATGGTCATGGGATAAGACCCATTTAGATGTTCAGGGGCTCTGTAGTTACCATGGAAACACTGTCATCTTCTACAACATTGATTCACTAATAAAACCCATGGAGTTGGATTAATGACAGTGGATGGAGACACTTGCTTTATGTTCAGGCCATGATAGATTTGACTGAAAAAGTCACTTTTTCTGCAGTTTTCTCTGTTTTTCATATGAAATCTTTTAACTTTAATTTCAGTTTTTATGAGCAGTTTTTTTTAAATCAGTAAATTAAACATTGGAAAATACCTGATTTGTACATGATAAAATGCAAAAGACAAAAAGCAATATTTTAATAAATGGTGATAAATCACTTAAGAAATGTTAGATGTAGAGAATAATTTAATTTGAAACTTACCAAAAAGAACCACCGGGTCCTTATGGGTTAAATATATAGATGTACCATTTTAAATATATAGATTTAACATTAACTGTAAACAGTAAATGTCCCTTACAAACACCTGTAGATGCCCACAGTGTTTTCTAAAACAACCAGGACTAAACTGGGAGACATTTAGAGTTTTATAAGGACACTTGGATAGTCAGGGGTAGGACTCAAACTGCCAACCATTTGGTCATTGGACGACCTGTTGTTGTTAAATATTTATTTCTTTATTATTATAAAAAAAAAAATTACATTTAAAACAAATGAAACAAATCAGCTGTTATTTTAACACTATGGTCAATTTAAACAGCACCATAAAAAAGAAAACATTCCAAGGCACTCTCCTATAAGTGAAAATTAAAAAGCCTTTATTAAATTGGCTTGGTTACAAAAACCTAGAAAATCATATAAAAACCCCAACGCGTTTCGGCATCATAGCCTTCATCAGGGAGTCAGCAACATGTTGTTTTTCAATGTAGAGTTTTATTTTCTCAAAACAATAGAAATACATACTTTCTGCATACACATCTGGTTTTGATTTAACCATTAACACATTCAGATTCAGATCAGATTCATAATTTATTGTCCCTGAGGGGGAAATTCCTTTTCACAGTTATCTTCCATAACACAAAACACTAACACATACACCACACCATGAAATACATACATACATATATTTATTTAAAGAAAAAAGACCATGACATCTAGCGCCTGCTGTTCATAGCTGTGACGTCAGAGGAGACGAAGCTTTTGCAGAAGCGGGTTGTTCTGGAGGGCAGTTGTCTGAGCCGATGACCAGAGGGGAGATGGGTAAAGTATGGGTGTAGTGGGTGCTGGGGGTCGTGGACTATGTGCAGTGACTTTCAGATAGTGACAGTATTAATGAGGGCTGACAGACTGACACAAAATTATTCTGAAATAAACAATTTTATATTGAATTTTCACTTAGTGTTTTTTATGTTGCAATTTTACAACTTTTTGCTCTTAATTTTACAGTCTTTTTTTCTTTCTTTTTATTTTTTATTTTTACAATGCAGTACACATTGAACACTTTAAGTACAAGGACAAATACTTCAGTTGTGTAGTTAAGTACTGTAGCTCTGTAAGCTCAGAGTTCCTAATGTTTCCTTCCAGGCTGATGCTCATGTCTCTGCTCAGTGTTTTATTTTCAGCTGGCACAGCTGGGGGAGGGAGCACAGGCTGAATGAATGACTTTCTTTTAGACCTTTCTCTTCCTCCATCCCTCCCAAGTTTCCTCCCTCAAATTGCCACCTCTTACTTACTTACCACATCTTTTCATTTCTCTCCTCATCTCCATGAGAATTCCTCCGTACCTGTCTGAACAGGGAAAGTGGTAGTGCTGGAGGGCAGAGGAAAGAAAAAGAAAAAACAACAAATACACATAGACAGAGAGAAAGAGAGAGAGAGAGAGAGAGAGAGAGAGAGAGAGAGAGAGAGAGAGAGAGAGAGAGAGAGGATCAGCTGAAGAAAGGACAAGAGGCACGTGAAGGAAAGGAGGAGGAACAAAAGGCACGAATAGAGGGAGCACAAACAGGAAAGAGGTGTGTTTGACGCTGCACTGACGGAGCTGAGTGCTGGTTGAGCCTTTTAGACGCTTTCCTCTGTTATCCTGCTGCGCCTGTTTTTGTACTTTTGGAGACCAGTGGCTATTTACGTCCATTGGTGTCAGCGTGGTTTGGGATGGATGCCATCCTAATGCAAGAGAAACTGGTGGAACGACTGCTCTGCCCACGAGTGAGAACGGCCAGGCAGAAGGTAAAGACTGGAGTTATTCTTTTTCAAAAGTATACATGTACACTGTAAACCAGAATAAGTTAGAAGAACTCAAAACATTTAAGGCAATTGATTGGCTCAATTATTTTTAAGTTGATGAAACTTTAAAAAAAAAAAAAAATACAAGTTTCCAGAACTTAAAATGTAGAAGTTTATTCAAGTATACTTAAATGAAAACATTAGTTATTAACTTAGTATTCTAAGGTTCTGTCAGATCTACTGGGAGACTAAGACAGGGTTCAGGACACTTGGACATGTGGACAGACAGAGCTGGGACACAAACCTCTGACCATTCAGTCATTGGACGACCCGCTCTACCAACTGAACTGAAAAAACTGAAAAAAATTACTGTGTTTTGTTATTTGTTATTATTTTTTTTGGTGTGATAGATATTTGCAGTGATCTGAAATTATATTTCATCATCTACGACATCAGTTAAGCTTATTTTTTTCAATCATCCTTATTTGAAACAATATAAATAACAGTGCAATATTATTCTCAGCATTTAATGACTTAATTCCACTCAGTTTTACCTCATATATGTTGTTAAGTTATGTTCACTTATATCCACAATATTAGTTGGAAGTACTTAAAAATAAGTAGATGTTACAACAACTGAATACATTTGGGCTAGTAGTATTATTTCTGTAACTTTGAGTATTCACAACTGAATATATTTAATTATTCTGAACATTTGGGTTTATAGTGTAAGGTTACAATAGGATTTGATCCTAAATACAAAAACAGAATCTCTTCTACCTGTACGCTGCAAGAACAACCAACTAGAAAAACACCAGATCTTCTTTAATGTCAATAAATTACATGTTTTTAGCACTAAAACACCTTAATGAAGTATAAAAGTACAAAAAATTAAAATGATAAGCAAGGTGACTAACTAAAACTAAAACCCCTAGACTTTGGTGGTGTCATTCTTAACCCTTTCATACATACTGGTCAGTAACAGTGGACAGTTATTCTACAGTTGTTCTCTTGTATATTCATGTGTTTTATTGTTTTAGTTTCATATCAGTCACTTCTGTCAGTTACTGTAACTGCTCTGTTCTTAATACCTGATCTGCACTAACATGTTTACCTGTAAATCAATTGGATGTTGTTATTAGACTGTAATTAACAGTCTTATTAAACAAAATTGCATTAACTTTTTTTTTTTTAATTCATAGTGTTCTGATATTGCGTTTTAAATGCACATTTCTTTTTCCAGCTGAGTGGACATTTTTTGTAACTCCACGAAAAATAGGTTCATTAAAAAGATTTCAATCATATTGCTTTTTTTCATGCCTAAAGAAGAATAATAACACGTAGGAAAAAAATAATTAATGCATCAAAGGGTTGAAATCCTGAAAATGATCTTGTTATTTGGATGGGATTCTCTGTAAAACACTTCTGTGGCTGGTTACAACTAATGAAAAATACATATACTTTGTTATTCTACTGAAGCAGAGTTCTAAGATATGTTTTAGTACCATCTTATACTTTTACTCTTCATTTTGACACTAATATTTATACCTTATGTTCAGCGGATTTGGCAGAAGATGAGTGATTTTTATAGTTATTTGACATTGTTGCTCACCTTCCCAGATTAACACTGATTTTTAACCTATGTAGATGGGACAGTAATGCAGAGAAAAGAACATTTAATATGAAAAGGACCAGATAAAAACAACACAAGTGACCAAATTAACCTTAAAGGGACATTGAAGTACAGTTCAGAGCATCAGAGTGGTTCAGCGTCTGTTCTTGACACTTAAAAAAGACTTGCACATTGAAATCCTTCAAAGGGCTACGTCAGTATTTTTCTATTTTTTTTTTTTTTATCCTGCACTGGGTCACTTTGATGAGAACTCAATGAAGTTAAATCAGCACTTTCACCTTTCCTTTTTCATGCATCCTGGATTTTCTGGAAAAATCAGCTCATTTTGCGAAAAACACTTTTGGCCTCTTTACTTTTGAGTTCATTTTTCCAGTGCAGACACTCTGCCAGTGTTATTTCTATCGGTGTTGTTTTTTTGGAGGTGTTTCAGTATCACTTCACTCCTTTTGTTTGACATCAGGACAGATTTACTGCTCAGATGATTTATGCTTTCATCTAGTTTTGATATTATTACTTGTTGATTTATCTGCGACTTTGTGCCCTGGCTGCTGACTCTGGCATGTGTGTGTGTGTCTCCCATGCACTGCTCGAACTGCCTGTGGTTTGTGTGTCTGCATGTGTGTGTGTGTTTTTATAAATGCAATCCTCACCCGAGGGGGCTGTCGGAAATGCCAGTGACAAGTTATGACAGTGTATGAGGACGAGAACTGTGCATTTGGCTGGTGTTTGCAGAGTCAAAAGATCTTTTCAGGTTTGTTCAATGTAGCGTCTGTGTGTGTGTGTGTGTGTGTGTGTGTGTGTGTGTGTGTGTGTGTGTGTGTGAATACTCTCTGCTCCGTTGGCGTCCAGTGTGTATTTATATCACCCATGTCAGCAGTCGGGTGAAGATGACGTCCTGCCAGATGCACAAACAGAGAAACCACTGGCCTAGACTGAGAGCCTCTGTGTGTCAGTGGGACCCTCTGGTGTCCAGTGCAAAAGCCTCACTCACTGCTGCGTGCACGTGTTTGTCCAAGCAGTTGTAAATGAGTCTGTTTTAGAGACTCTGCTGAGCTCATTGTATTACATCAGAATCAGGGGTGTAAGAAAATATTGGTTCTGCAACATATGATATTTCATTTCACGACTGGGTATCATTCAATATTAAAAAGTATTGTATAGATATTTTATATATATATATATATATATATATATATATATATATATATATATATATATATATATATATATATATATATATATATATATATATATATATAATATTAGAAAAAACTGACATTGTGATTTTTTTTTTAAACCTGTGTTATATGTATATTGCGATGTGAAAAACTTCCCATGAGTATATAAGTATAGTATATAAGTATATAGTATATAATATGAGTATATAACAGCTGACACAAATGGTTTTAACGATCGATCCAGAGTATATGTTTCAGTATAATCCTTCTTGTAGTCAAAATAATTAAATAAAATGAATGGTTAACAATAAATAAAAATTTTAAAATAACATTAAACTAGAAAAGCATGTAAACCTCTGCCAAGGCAGACCCCCCCCCCTCTCTGAATGAAGAGAGGTCCACCAAGGAGGTTATGTTGTTGCCAGAGTTTGTTTGTCTGTCTGTTAGTTAGTTAGCAAGATAACTCATAACTCAAAAAGGTATGGATGGATCTTGATGAAAATGTCATGACATGTTGGGGGTGTCACAAAGAACAAATGATTAGCTTTTGGTGATGATCTGGGAGAGATCCTGGATTCTGGATCACTTTGAAATTTGACATTGCGGTAAATGGAGAATACAACTCAAAGTGATTCAAAATCCAGGATCTCTTCCGGATCACCACCAAAATGTAGTCATTTGTTCCTTGTGACACCTTCAACACGTCATGAAATTTTCATTAAGATTCGTCCATAAATTTTTGAGTTATCTTGCTAACTAACAGACAAACAACAAAAGCAAAAATATGACCTCCTTGGCAGAGGTAATAAAAATAAGTAAATGGATGAATAAATAAAAAAGACGAATAAATAAATAATAAATCAAGAAAAACATTTTAAAAATAAATGAAAGAACGCAATTTAATACCATAAATAAATAAAAATAATTGCAGGACCTGCGATTGTGCACACATACATTGCGGTGTCGATGCTCACACAATATATTGTACAGCTCTAATAAATACACAGACATACATATATATATATATATATGTGTGTGTGTGTATTGGCAGAGGTTCATTTTTTGATATTTTATTTAATCTAATTTGACACTGTTTTGTTAAATACTGGTTATTTGAACTGTCCTAAAAACATCTTAATTCATTTGTTAGGATTGTACAAAAATAATGTTACGATGTTAGTTATGAACTCATAGAATATGAACATTTGAGCAGGATCTGAAACTGGAACATGTTGTGATATAGTATCAGATCGTGTTCTGATCAAATAAAAATGTGTTTATTAATTGTGCATATTATTGCAATTATTCTAGGAAATATTAATTAAAAAAGAAACAAAAAGATTGCCTTATTCATGATCCTGATATTGTGATTTGTATTGTATTACCAGATTTTTGCCAGTACACACCATCATATCCCTAATCAGAACCACCAGATCCATTCTGCACTGACAGGACTCTTTTGTAAATTGTCAACCCATTCTACTACAAAGTCTTACTTGATACTAAAACATTGTCTTTCTCTTTGTGTCTGTATTTTTCTGTTCCAGGAGAAACAATATGTGGGTTTTGCAACCTTACCCAACCAGGTCCACAGAAAGTCTGTGAAGAAAGGCTTTGATTTTACACTAATGGTGGCAGGTCAGTCCAGAGGTGGAGATTATTACAGTGAAAGATTTGAAATGAAAGTGGTTGAATACAACTATCCTGCATTAGGTAGATGCCAAGGTGTGCTACTGTGATGGAAAGAAGAATGTATTTAAAATTAATGAGTAATTATTTGATGAAATAGCTTCGACTGACTTTTTTTGGTCAAATTTTTATTCAAAACAGTCTCACAAAATATTATACTGGACATAAAGGACACTGTTCTTTGTGGGGGGGGGGTAAAGAAAAAGGGTGTCAGTATTGCTCACTGAAAGAAAGAAAGAAAGAAAGAAAGAAAGAAAGAAAGAAAGAAAGAAAGAAAGAAAGAAAGAGGGACCAATGTATGAATATGATCATATAAATATAAACTTTGCAGTGCTATATATAACAGATTTTGCGAAGATCAATATGTTTCATGATCATCCTACTTTTGTTGAACAATAACATGAATAGCAATAATGATTATGTATGTAAACACACATATTTACATTTACTAACAGAAACACACACACACACACACATATGTACATTTATTTACATGTGTAAAAGATTGTGGTTGTGTCCGTGAAGCAGACACATGCAAAGAAAATGGAGCAATATAAATAAATGAGACACGTAATTAAATGGATGAAAATAATAATAATGAAATTACTAACAATCTTGTACATGTAGCCAACCACACTTCGAGGAATTATGATAAAGAATATATAAATGTATAGATATGTATGTATTGTATACACACAAATTAATATGAATAATCACAACACAAACAGAAAATAAAAGTGTAAGGAGCCTAATAAGTGCACATATACATTTACTATTTAGATATTAAACTATAAAAGACAACTATGAACACAAGAGGGTGGGAAGATGGAGGGAAGAGTTTGTACCTTATGTTCAGTCAAAGTCAGATTTGATACAATTATTATTATTATTATTATTATTATTATTATTATTATTATTATTATTATTATTATTATTATTATTATTATTATTATTATTATTATTATTATTATTATTATTATTAACATTTCTTTCAAAGTCATTATTTTTTAGCAGATTTTACAACATTTGAAATTGTTTCAAGATGTTTTATGATAGTTTTGGAATGCAAACTCATTTTACTCTTTATTTTAAATCCTGACTTTCACATCTAAAGTCATTCTACTACGCTGTATTTTTCAGGGTTTTTAAACAATCTTCAGTATTTCAGTATCATAAATTCTTCTGAGATGCAACATCTTGGTTCAGAGAAGCAAAGGCATTATTTTAAAAGCCTATGTCATTTTGAAATGCTCATCCCTTATCCATCTGAGGCACTCAGTTATTTTAAGCTTCTGTCATAATTTTTAAGATACTACTACTGTCTCATTTTATTGCAATTTTAACAGATTTTTCCACATCACTGTTGCAGAACTAGGTTTTTATCACCATTACATTCAAACAGTATGAGGGTTATATGTTTCTTTTTCATTTATCAATCATGTCAGTGGAGTTTAATAAATAAATATTGTGTTTGTGTTTGTGTGTGTGTATGTGTGTGTGTTGCAGGAGAGTCTGGTATGGGTAAATCCACCCTGGTCAACAGCCTGTTCCTCACAGACCTCTACAAAGACAGGAAGTTACTCAATGCTGAAGGTGAGTCTCCTTCTGTTCATTATGTCTCACCATCAGAGGTCGAATAACTAAGTATGTTGTTACTGTATTCAGGCACATTTTTAGGTATATGTATTTTAATGTAATGCAGTTTATTAATTATTATTATTAATGCAGTTTATTTTAGTTTGAATAATTTATATTTAAAAGGATGCAAGTTCATAAGTAAGACAAATATTGCTTGTAATTTCATGATTGAAAAAGATTTAAAATACTATTGAAATATTGAAATAAAATACTATAAATATATATATATATATATAAATGTTGTAACCCTTCCTCACATGCTTTTGTGGGTTACCTGTCTGGTACCAGGCCCGGGGAAGAACTCTGGTCAGTACTGTTCACTATGGAATTAGAAAATGGAAGCTTTTATTATTTTTCCTAGTTACCTCAGCCCCCCCAAAAAGGGAGAGGGGTATCATTTTTCAGTCAGTTAGTTTGTCTATCCGTCTGTCTGTTTGTAAACAGGCTTATGCTACTGGAAAGATGCAATGTGGTCCAGAATAGATCCCATTAAATGTTAGTGAATGAAGGTCAAAGGTCAAGGTCACAGTCACCAAAAATGAGTTTTCGGAATGTTAACAGTCAGGGCAAATCAGGTAAAATGTGTGAAAGGGGGTAGGATTTGTTGTGTCTGGCAGCACTTATTAAAGAAGTATTGTTTCATTCATGGCAAAAAATGTAGTTTTACTTTATACTTTTGTACTTAATTACAATTTAGAAGTTGTACTTTTTACTTTTAAGTCAGTGCAGAATCAGTACTTTTACAGGAGTATTTTTTCTACTTCAGTACAGAATGTGATTTGTTTTTCCGCCTCTGCTCAACATCACTCAGTATTAGCGCTGCGTTGGGAGGTCACACAGATGTCATCACAGCTTTGCCTTACTCTTGAATCTAATGTTTCCCAAATATTCAATCCTTTTCCTTTTCACCCCCTTCCTTCATCCTTTACATATGGTTTCAGAGCGCATCAATCAAACAGTGGAGATCATCAAACACACTGTGGACATCGAGGAGAAAGGAGTCAAACTCAAACTGACCATTGTGGACACACCAGGGTTCGGAGACGCTGTCAACAACAACCAATGGTGAGGATGGATGACTGACTGATGCAGAGGTGGGAAGTAACAAGTAGAAGTACTTCGTTAATGTACTTGAGTAGATTTTTTTTTCAGTATCTGTACTTTACTTGAGTATTTAATTTTGTTAGCAACTTTTTATTTTTACTCCCTACATTTTTGCATAAATATCTGTACTTTATACTCCTTACATTCTCAGAATAGACTTGTTACTTTTTCAAACTCAACAGATTTGACAGTATGAAAAATAAGGTCACATCAGAGGGAAACTCAGTGAAGGAGAGACATTGTGACTTTATATATCATAATTATGATTTTTTTAATCTCACAATTTTGACTTTCTCATAATTTTGAGTCTTTATTTCACTATTATGCATTTTTTATCTTCATATTTATGATTTTTTATCTCACAATTTAGCTTTTTTTTTTTTTTCATCTGAAAATGATGACTTTATTTATTCTGACCCCCACCCCCCCTCCCCATTTTTCACTAAATACCCACAAAAATGAATAACCATGACCTGATCAGACACATTTTCTTCACAGTAACTCACTTTTAGGATTTATTTTTGGATACCTTTGGAACTTTTATGATTTTTCCTTGTTAAATAAGTATTATTTCATCCATGCCAAAAAAATTCTGTTTTACTTTATTACAGTTGAGAAGTTGTACTTTTACTTAAGCAAGGCAAATTCAAGGTGCTTTACATAAAACATATAAGAAAATTAAAATGATTAAGATGCATTAAAAGACAATTAAAATAACGGACATAAAAACTTGTAAAAACAATTGAGAATCTAAGTAAAAGCTCCAGTGAACAGTAATGTTTTCAGGCCTGATTTAAATGAACTGACAGTAAGTAAAAGAGTACTTCTACATTTACCAGTGTATTTTTGTCACACCAGTAGCTATACTTCTACTTCAGAACAGAATGGGAATACTTTGACCACCTGTGGACTGATGTGACTGGTCATGTGACTGGTCCAGCCTGCTCACTTGAATTCCCAAAGCTAATCCAAACATGTGGGATGTGTGTGTTTGCAGCTGGAAACCCATCACAGACTACATAGATCAGCAGTTTGAGCAGTACTTCAGAGATGAGAGCGGCCTGAACAGAAAGAACATCCAGGACAACCGTGTGCACTGCTGCCTTTACTTCATCCCTCCGTTTGGCCACGGGTATGTTTTATTTTATTTTCTTGTAAGTAGACGTGACACTGCCTTCTGATAATTTCCTCGTCTAAACCACATTCTCTCAGATCCTAATAAATAGGCGACTGTCAAGGGGGGTGTGGTAGCAGAAGACTCAGATGCACGGTGTTGAAGGGTAAACAGATTTAATAATGAAAAACAGAAAAAGACAAACGGAAGAACAAATGAATACAACATAACCTAAACCAGTGGTTCTCAAATCCAGTCCTCTTGCATGTTTTAGATATCTCCCTCTCTTTTTTTCCTAAATAAAAAAAATAAATACGTAAATAAAATAATAATAAAAAATAATGTGAATTAAAAAAAACATTTAAAAATAGATATAAATAAAGAAAAATTACAAAAAAAACTATTTTTTACATTAAAAATATCCCTCTTAAAAAATAGCAAAAATCAAGAATTTGTCAAATTAATTAATTTGTTTAAATTAGCGTAAAAAAAAAGAAGCTTATTTTAAAAAAGATGTGTATATATATTTATTACTATTTCAAATCTCTCTTCCATCACATCTGGAGCCCAGTACATCATTATCAGGCTTCTGAAGAGCTGATCAATAACTGAACTAGGTGTGAGAGAAGACGAAAATATCTCAAA